>OX376207.1:5980156-6318058 GCA_947363905.1 Lithophane semibrunnea | reverse complement strand
GTTTTCTTCCACATATATGCTAAAAATAATGTCCTGTTCAAAACATAAAATATACGTATACGCACAAACATAAATAAATATCGATCTATACAAATATCAGCCTTGCATCTACCATTAATGAGGCACAAGAATCGTAGGCAAAAATGGCGACCTACGTGCGCATGTCTGCGCCCCTGCATATTCTTTGATCAACATTTTAGGTGTAGCGCGCCACCGCGCGTGTCTAGAGTAGGGACTTAAGCTCCGCCCACATGCGTCAGGTCAGTCAGGAAACTATGGCCCTTAAAATTTTAATGTGTTGTGGGATTTTGGGATGTTTATTTTGATAGTTTTTCGGTGTGTATGTTACCGGATTTAGATTTGCTTATGTATTTTTCATAATAAGCTTGTAAACACCTGATTTTAAAGAATTATAGCTTAAATTGGACGCCACAGATGTACTGCAAGATCAAAAGATATAACTAAAAAACCTCTAAGCTGGTCATTTTACTCATCATTACGAAGGACGAAACCCGAAATCGCACTAAAAACTGCTGCTCCATACATGTGTTCGCATAACTCGACAAAATGTAGGGCCAGATATTTTTTCCATGTTCTCGTTGTTCATAATGATGAATTGAAATGAAACTGAACATTAAAATCCGCCAGTCCGCCTTAGTACTTATAGCTTTTTTCAATAAATACGTAAAATGTTGGCTCTAGAATGCTTCCAGTAAATGGATCCAAAAAATACCATTTGCACTACCATGCTGTAACTCCTATAGCACTTTATCCATTAAACAAAAACTCCATCAACCCAACCAATCCATCAACAAACTCACTGTCATTGTGCAACCGTTAAACTTTCAGAATCAAACTGAATTCCAACTTACATTGCTCGCAAAGTTGGAAGAGTCTGCAAAACACTACCCGAAGAGCTTTCAATGTAATTGGCATTATGTCACTCGATGCATTCTTGTAATTGCCATCCATTGCGTGCCCTGCATATACATTGCGTTTCTAGTCTTTAAATCTTGTCTGATCTATATTTATAGTGTTCTCTGGTAATTACTAGAGTGCTATAATTATGGCGCTGGTGGCAAGAGGTCTCTGCCATATAATGATTGTGGTCTTATCGTGGCTTGGTTGCAGATTGTGAGTTGAGAGCAAATGGGTACGGTAATTCAATTGGGATTGGAGTTAGGTCATTACTTTTTTTAGCTCCGTGATTGCTAACCTAGCTAGTACCTTATTGTTTTATCTCTTAACTAAAATTTTTATTTGAAATTGTTTGTTTTTCTATTTTCTATTTTTAATTTTGTACGCATATTGTTTTGCTTTAGCATTTAATTGTTTTCTTTTCTATAATTTTCGTGTATTGTACTGTGGTTAATTTTAATGTGTACTTACGTCCTTGTCAAACTTATTGAACCAACCTAGATGTTAAGTGAATGATGTGGTCGCCTATAATTGGAAGCGCACACTTGTATTTGTCTCATGTTAACATGCATGTAACTGTGTAGCCTCTGTTGGCGATCCAATAAATAAATAAGATTAGTATTGTTTGCGATTAGGGTAGATTCATATCGATAGTGTTGTAGGTAGGGTTCTGAATCAATACCGATAATCAAGACGACGCGACGCCTTACCAATTTAGCTATAGCGTCGTTTATTTAATCTTGGTTTACAGTATCTCTAAGCGTATCTGCCTAGCCTTTTCTCAACTATGTTTTGGGGGTCGGCTTCCAGTCTAACCGGATGCAGCTGAATACCAGTATTTTACATGGAGCGACTGCCTATCTGACCTCCACAACCCCAGTAACTAGGTAATCCGATACCCCTTGGTAAGACTGGTTGTCAGACTTTCGAGCTTCTGACAACCCGTAACGACTGATAGATAGATAGATAGATTCATTTATTTGCCTGAAATACGGTATTTTACAGATTTTATAGCACATACACAAATAGTTCTTCATATTCCGCCTACTAAATTCGGCATGCAAATTTTTTGACAATGTTATTGATTCTAATTAGACAAAATTATAACTGTCAAAGATCCACAAATGACAGCCGGGACCAACGGTTTAACGTGCTTTCCAAGGCACGGAGGAGTCTCGGTATGTAAAGATGGTCACCCATAGAATAGAATATCTCTTTATTATGTACACCAAAAAAAAAAATACAGGTACAAATGTAGAAATTTAACATAGGGGTCTATCGCTAAGAGCGATCTCACCCATCCACGGACCAACCCCAGCAAGCATAGCTTAACCTGATGGATCGACACGCGCGCCTGTTATTACTTAGCCACGAGCTCCTCTCTTAGCCAGGAGCTCCTCTCTAAGCGTATTATAATTCTAAAACCGCTTTCTTCAAAATTTTAATCTCGATCGATTTGATCGATTAATTCTGGAGTAGGTAGCTTGGAGATTGTTTCTAAAACAAAGAAATTTCCAAGTCAAAGTATGTTGTACAAATATACAAAAAGGACAGAAACATTGTGTTTTATTAGGTCACAATATATTTTATTCGTGAACGCATGTACGAGTTACCATGTCAAGACAAGTATAACAGGAATAAATATTGTATTATCATAAAAAAGGAGAGAAGTTGAACTCAAAAAGTTTTTTATGAGCTATCACATAATAAGAACGATATCAGTTACCTGACTCGTTGGTCCAGTGGTCGCAAGTTCTATTGTTGAACATGAGGTCAAGCAAATTATTAGTAGTTGTTATTATTACTCAGTACCAGCCCCGAGTCTGGATGTGCCTTGTTGATCGCAATAGGCTCACCCCCTATTACATGGGACTTAAACATAACTGGCGACATGTGGATGTATAACTTTTATCTTAATGTCCCTCGGGAATCATCGCATTTCCGAATACAAACGAATGAAACCATTTTTTCCATGTCCATCAATTATTAGATATATCGTGTATAATAATTTGAATTCAGAACTAAGTACTTTATTGTTGTTTTGTTTTGGGATTACAGGCGTGATGATAAGATAAGTTATATACAGGGTGTCAGGGTAAACACTCTTGTCATTCAAACCATGGGTAGTTGACTTAAAAATAAAAATAAATGACCGAACACAACAAAAAAAAAAGTTAATTTCTTTAAAGATTTTAAAAAGTTTCTATCCAACACCGTGCTCGCTAGCGAAACAACTGACTGACTGAGGCAGGGGTCACGCTCGCGGCCGATCAGGTCACATCACGCACCCCCCCCGTGTTGAGACGCAAGTTCGTTGCTCTAGCGCATAGGGCAACGACCTTGCGTCTGTGGTGGTAAAATGTAGATTTTAAAAAAATAAAAAAAAAGTTGTAATTTTCCATTGATTTTACGTTCTATAAATGAAACCAAACCACTGGTTGCAAGGATAACGGTGTCTACCCTAACACCCTGTACTTACGAGCTGTCACATTCTGACAACGTTTTCAAATACAATGATGCTCTCATGATGCAATGTCGAGAACTCTTAATCGCGGGCATGACTTGCGGGTTTTAACCTACCCAGTGCCAATGCGACTTTCCCGATTTCATTAAATATGCACTCTTTGGTCGTGTACGTAATTTACGGTAAAGGAAAACTTCGTAAGGAAATTTGGACTTTTAAACATCTAAATTCCTCAACACGCGTGTGTTCCTCACGCATGGAAATTGATGCTTGTTTTATCTATATATTATATCACATATTTGTTTGTAATGAATAAACTCAAAAACTATTGGAACGATTTTAAGAATTCTTTCACCAATGGAATGCTATAGGTATTATTTTTAAATTGATGGGGATTTGTGAACATTTTGTACTCGAATCCCCATTTATGGGGATTTGTGGACTAAAACCATGTGGACCATTGATGGGGATTGACAATGGGAATTTGTGGAATAACCCGATCGATCGATCCGTACGGCTGTTATTACTTAGCCACAAAACCCCTCCCTCTAGTATGACTACCTATTAAATGAGCATTGTCTATTTTCACCGAGTAGAGCTCGGTCGCCCAGGTACTGATCATAATATTATACATTATTCTTATAACGACAAAGTTCACATAGACTAAAAGTTGACAGATCCCCTTGATGGGGATTGACAATGGAGATTTGTGGATTAACCCGTTCGATTGATCCGTACGGCTGTTATTACTTAGCCATAAGCCCCTCCCTCTAGTATGTCTATTAAATGAGCATTCTCTATTTTCACCGAGAAGAGCTCGGTCGCACAGGTACTGATCATAACATTAGACATTATTCTTATAACTACAAAGTTCACAGAGACTAAAAGTTGACAGATTCTTATTGATGGGGATTGACAATGGAGATTTGTGGATTAACCCGATCTATCGATCCGTACGGCTGTTATTACTTAGCCACAAGCCCCTCCCTCTAGTATGTCTACTAAATGAGCATTCTCTATTTTCACCGAGAAGAGCTCGATCGCCCAGGTACTGATCATAACATTAGACATTATTCTAATAACTACAAAGTTCACAGAGATCAAAAGTTCACAGATCCCCATTGATGGGGATTGACAATGGGGATTTGTGGATTAACCCGATCTATCGATCCGTACGGCTGTTATTACTTAGCCACAAGTCCCTCGCAAGTAATATAACTATTAAATGAGTATTCTCTATTTTCACCGAGCAGAGCTCGATACACAGGTACTAATCATAATATTAGACATTATTCTTAAATTGTTATTCAAGAAAGATAACAAACAGTTTCACTTCTCTACCTCATCTGTATACTATCCTACATCGAACATAATATATATAGGGGGTGTACAATAAATCTGAATCTTGCGGGATTGTCTAGACAAATAAATGTCAAACCATGTTAACGTATGATGTGTAGCGTTCCTTCGTATTTCATAGTGATGTGTGTGTTTGGTTCAATTCGGGAATGTTTTATGGGTATTTTTACCCGACTGCCCCAGAAGGAGGGTAGTGTTTTTTTTATTGGATCTTTTGTTTTTTGTAAAACTAAGCACTTCTTACATAAAATGTCGTTAAAATGTGTTAGCGGGCCCAGTGCGGGTTTGGTAAACGTCACATGTCTTCGAATTTATGGTTCTAGGATATGCCAGTTGCCGGCATCACGATTTTTTCCTTTATCCAGCCTCACACTTTTAAATATGGATATAAATATTACAAAATCCTGGGTACAGTATCCTTGTTGCTTCTATTATGTGAGAACAATGTAAAACAAAAAATAATCAAAAACAATTCAAAATATAAGATTAAAAATAAGAGGCAAATAAGAGGTGACCATGCAGTCTCAACTGCCATGACTGTGTTTCAGCGTTCACGAACATGACACGTGGATCAGCACCATCCAGCTCAACCATTTTGTACGGAACCCCGAAACGGCCACCCTTCACCACTCCCTAGTGCTTTGAAGCTGAGCTGAGTTGTGCTAGTGCTGGGAAGAAGGGGAGTAACAAACTCCCCACGATATTAAACCAGTGCCCCAAAAATACCTAAAATAGCAATAAACCAATGACAATAAAAAACGTATATCAACGACAAGACAGAAACATTAATCCTCCATGGAACAGCTATGCGTATTATTAAATTGTCCAATGATTTATTTGAGCAAAGCTCACCAAGCTCAACGCAATCGCATAGCTCAACGAGTCCAACATCACCTTGCGTTTGTATTGTGACAAATGTATGTGGGTTATTGGAGTATTAATATTGGTGATATATTGTCTATGTATGTCACTGTAATATTGTGAGCTTAGTGTGTTCTAATCTATCTAGCGAGATTTTATACTATTGAAAATTTGTGAACTAGAGGAGCTCGTGGCTAAGTAATAACAGCCGCACGGGTCGATCCATCAGGTTAAGCTACGCTTGCCGGGGTTGGTCCGTGGATGGGTGACCATCTTTACATAGCGAAACTCCTCCGTGCCTCGGAAAACACGTTAAGCCGTTGGTCCCGGCTGTCATTCGTGGATCTTTGACAGTTGTTCCGGGTCGTCAGAAGCCCGAAAGTCTGACAACCAGTCTTACCATGGGGTATCGTATTACCCAGTTACTAGGTTGTGGAGGTTAGATAGGCTGTCGCTCCATGTAAAATACTGGTATTTAGCTGCATCCGGTTAGACTGGAAGCCGACCCCAACATAGTTGGGAAAAGGCTAGGCAGATTGATTGAAAAATTGTGAACTGTTACAATATAACTGCATTCATTTTCGGTAGTTTATATTCTTGCAATGTTAAATCTTTCACTGATTTGGATTTTTATGCATGTGGACGTCTTTCGGCTGAAATGATGAATTATGATTTGCAGCCCAGATTTTTCCTAAAATAAATGTTTAATTTATTCACTTTTACCGATAACCTATGACCTACACTTTCAAAAAGTACTTAAGTAGGTACGATCTACTTTTTATAGAAAGTATGTAAGTAAGTTTTATAGTAAGTACTTTATAAATCAAAAACTCTTCTAAATGACGACAAAATATAAAAAAATACATACTGTCACTGCTTCGAATATCGAAAAAAACTTTTTAAAAATTATCTATAAAAACGGCAAAAAAATCAAGTTTGTTGTCTGGGAGCCCCCTTAAATATTTATTTTATTCCGTTTTTTAGTATTTGTTGTTATAGCGGCAACATAAATACATCATCTGTCAAAATTTCAACTGTCTAACTATCACGGTTCATGAGATACAGCCTGGTGACAGACGACAGACAGACAAACAGCGGAGCCTTAGTAATAGGGTCCCGTTTTACCCTTTGGGTACGGAACCCTAAAAATGAATTAATGAATGCCCTTATTTTCAAGCTAAAATCAGTGTCCATATTCAAAACAGTGATGTGCATAAACGGCAAAATCTAGTAATATCAGTGCCTAACATAAACTAAACCCCAATCAGCCTAGTCAGACTGGATAGTAGTTACTGAACACGGATGAGTGATACATCATCATTAATCACAGCTGAAATGGACCGTATACAGTCTAAACTTTCCAGTGAATGGTTCAACTGTCATAGGTATTAGATTGATCCATATGAACTAAATTATTGAACTAACTCATTGAACTATTGTACTAAACCTAGGTATCCTTAGAGCTGAGATCATAATTAAACTAAGACCAGTTACCCATTGGTTATTGGAGATTTACCCCCTTATCTATAAACGTTGCTTAAAGTTCAGAGACGTTTAAACGTCAAAATGTATGGTTAAACAAACGCTTATCATCATTTAAATTTAATCAACGTTTGTATATAGGGTGGTGATTTAGTGATCTGCATCCCTCAAGGGGGTGATTCTACTTGTCATACTTTACAACCTTCGCTATGAAACTTATAATAAAGGATTCGTAAAAAAAAAAAATAAGTAGGTACATGAATCGAAATAGTATATCCACTGGTTGGAGTTTCATGATAAAAGTTGTTTAGTATGACGGGCAGAATCACCCCCTTGACGTATGCAGGTTTCTAAATCACCAGCCTGTATATGGGTATATGGGGGTATATGACCGATTATAACTTATTTAATTGCCTTGAGGCTTACGAAATTCTAGTGTACGATTACGGTGTACCTCACGTGTTTTTTTCGGGAATACCCGACGATATCCATCGATAACTCAAAGAGAGCCTTTATTTACTGTAGTTCAAAAAGCGGTACCACGCCGCTTTTGAACATGAGCTTGAGTAAAAAATATAAGATAAAAAAATGAAATTGTTTCGTAAATAACAAATGAAAGACAAAAGCAATTTAGTTAAGCCTAAATAAAAAATAACATATTACAGAACACAAGAAATAAACAAGGAACGACAAAAACAAGAATACCAACCAAGGTGTTAACATTAAGGACGCATAAACATTTTTCTCCAAATATCACTGTTTTTTCGGTACCCTTTACAGGGATTAGAAATCACGACTGCGAGGATATCATGGTCTCAAATTAAAGATAATTTATTCATCTCCATAATGCCCTCTTAAAAATGGTATACCCTCATACTAAATTTTCTCACAAATACGTTTTCACCACCACAATAGTCGCACAAAATTGAAAGAATATGGGGTCTGAATCGGAACCCCGTATATCAAGACCCAATACTTATTTTGACTTAAAAATAATAAGAAATTGTGGCTTATATAGTCCATAATACGTACAGTAAATATTAGATACCTAAATAAATAACTTTTTCATTTATGAGAAAAATAAAGAACACTCTCAAATTTCTTCATACATTTTCTACTCGCGGTCAATCGCGGTGTGCCATTCTGCGCTCAGACGCGCTCTAGGAAGCACGGGTGTATCGCTTTTTTGCAAAAAATAAATACGTACAAAATAATAATGAAACGAGTGCCGTGCTGTATACTGTGGTTGAAAAAAGTTGATACTTTTTGGACAAAAAGTACGAGTACCAAACTTATTACTAGAATTTGGTTTAAGAATAAATAATGAAAATGTTGATTAGGTTTAAATAAATAATTATTATTTATTATCAAAACATGAAAGAGAGAGAAAGTGTTAATTTGGACAAAATGTAAATCCAAGATGGCGGCTGAGAAAATTTTCTAATTTTTCATCATGGGTGTAGTTTTCATGATGTTTGCGGGTGCTAAATCCGTTATGAAGTAAAAATGAAAACCTAAAATGGCGGCGAATTTTTTTTTTTCGTCTTTGGTGTCTTTTTTAATGTTTTTGAGGGTACTAAATATATGTGTGCCCATCGTGAGTTCAAAATATAAATCCAAGATGGCTGCTGCGAAAATTTTCTCATTTTTCGTCATGGGTGTCGTTTTCATCCTAACTATCCATACTTTCATACTAATATTATAAATAAGCGAAGCCGCGGGCGGAAGCTAGTAATATTATAAATGCGAAAGTGAGTTTGTTTGTTACGTTTTCACGTAAAAACAGCTTAACGGATTTGTATGAAATTTGGCACATGGGTAATTGGGTACACCATGACCCGGAGAAGGACATAGGCTACTTTTTGTCCTACATCGCAGACGAAGTCGCCGGCTACAGCTAGTAGTTTACGCTTTTGACACAGGTGATTCAGAATGTCATGCAATTTTTTAAATTCATAAATGCCGATGTTGTTTTTTTTTAATTTCATCATGTTTATTAGGTACTTTTGGAAATTGGGCTTGCGAGTCTATCATCCATTTTTTATTCAAGATGTTGGATGTAATATTTTAATAAACGTCGACATGGGTAGGTATAAGTTTTTTGGTAGTATGACCACTTTTTAATTTTTATACGTAGGTAAATTAAAAAAGTTCAAAGATTGTTTTTGGAAGTTAATTTGATAATCAACTCTCAAACTAATACCTAATCAAAAATGTATACCTAATACATTTTTGATACCTACGAATTTTACGTAATTTTAAAAGGTTCCCTATCTGTTTGCATAAAATTTTAAGACATAATGTAACATGGCATACTTTTGTTTATCCTAACCATATTTACGCATAATACTATTTTCGCCTATCAGCAAACGCATAATTATTATATATTTTAAGCATAATTTCACCAATCATAATAGTGTATAAGCATAACATTCAAAAGCATAAATAAATTTACGCATAATGACTTTAAAACATAATTTTTAAACGCATAAGAAATACGCATAATAATTGTCTCCAACAAAATTAGACACTACAGCATGTATAATAACAAGTACAATGACTACTTGAGAAATTTCGTGTATGAATAGATACACCTTATATAGCTTCTAGTCGTTTTTGGCACTTCGCCGGCCGTTGCCGCGGCACCGCTCGCTTCGCTCGGTCACAGTTCTAACCTAACCTAACCTAAACCACCTAACATTATTTTTGTAATAACTACGTAAAAACAACTTAACTTTGTGTCCGTTATTCCAATATTTTTTTATGCCTTAACACTATTATGCTAATAGTCATTACGCCTAGTAACATTATGCGAATTAAAATTATGGCAAAACAAATTATACAAAAAGATAAGTATGCCAAAAAAATTGTATGGCCAAAAAAAATTATGCCAAATAATTATTAGACCAAAAAAAAAATGCCAACATCGTTATGTCAAAGAATATTAGGGAAAAAAGCATTATGCGAAAAAAAGGGGTCCCATTTTAAAATCATGCAGATAATACTTACTTACTGTTACCAAATGCAATCAAGTAAAGTTATAAAGTAAAAACTACCTCAAGTCAACAATGATAGTAAAAATTAAAAAATAATACCTTCAAGTACCAAGATTAGTTAAGTAATGTATAAAGTCGAGCGGATAGCGGTTTCAATGTGTGCGTGTGCGTAATGTTGTGTTGCGATTCAAATGCCTAAACTTGAGCGAGTCAAAACTGCGATAGCGTCCTTAAATAAAAGAAGGACATATCTAATAGAAAAAACTAACGGATAAATGATAATTATAATTATATAAATGATAATTGTAAAAGATATAATAAAAATAAATAAAATGGCTATTACTCATTTCACAAAGGAAACAAAGTAAGATACAGGATTTTTAATAATCTCATCATTTTAATTTATTATGGTTTCAGTGAATTTTATTACAAATTCAAGCCGAGGAATCTGTATTAGCTGTGCGGTGAGGGCCATAAAATGAGCGAATTTAAACACGAGAGTGATAGCTCACCAACTAAAACTAAAACTTTCAACTAAAACTTTAAATCACTTTTAAAACTGCTTCTTTGTAAAGATTTACCCAGTAGTTTGAAACACAGATACCTACACACATTTTTATTCATTAAATAGTGAGCAGTGGTGGCGCAGTGGTAACGGCCACGAGTCGTGTAGGTCGTAGGTTCGAAACCTGTCAGGCGAACCTACGATATACACGAGATTTTCGAACTTTACTTTAAAAAAAAACTTTGTTTTGTGTAAATTATTACATCACCACTGCTCTCAAAACGAGGAAGGACCAAGACGGCATATCCTAGAACCAAAAATTCGAAGACATGTGACATCTACCAACCCGCGCTGAGCCCGCGTGGTGAATTACGGCCCACTCCCTCTCACCGAGAGGAGGCCTGTGTCTTAGCAGTGGAAACATTATAGGCTGATTATGCTTATGTTTATTCTAAGCCTTGGATGGATATCCTGCTCGTATCTTGTGACAGCCTAGTACTGATATTTAGTGACGGTTCATGTAACCCTTTGAGTGATGACCAAAGCTGATTATGCTATGGCACAAAAGGGAGCACGTCGTCTTCTGGTTCGCGACTGGTCAATCGTCATCCTGAGGATGCCTCCTTGAGAGGTGAAAAACGTGTCGATTTCTTACAGGGTTTTTCATGACTCTTGAGGAATAGTTAAGCGGAATGACTACTAAATATATCTACGCCTATTGTATTTTTTTAAGGGAGCTGGCCTGTTCTTGGCAGTGGGTGAATCAGAGCTGCCAATGTTAATGATAAAGTAAAAACTTAATCCCCTACTCTCAAAATCGTTGTTTTCGTAGCTCAGCAGCGACCTCTAACGGGGCGCAGGATAATAAGTTTATTTGTTAAATTAATATTCATCAGCACGAACGCGGTACTGTCTCACTGTTTCTAAATTGAATGTTACAATTTGATACCACAATGCTTGCTTCTGTATCTTACTTCTGTAGGAACGGATATGCTGACAAGGTTATATTCACATTTTAGCAAGACAAGACAAGAAGCTGGCGTTCCCAGTTTAACCCCTTATCCATACTAATATCATGTTACTAGCCAGCTTCTGTCCCCGACTACATCCGCGTGAAATTTCTAGTCCCCCGACCCACCCGTCGCATCGCAAAACCGAAAGGCGCCCTCTGTCGGCGCGACCACGCGTTCAGGTTCACTAACGGGGTGTCCTGCGTGAACGACGACTATGACGTGACGCGACGCGACACGACACGATGCAACGCGACGCGATGCTACACGCCACAAATGTCCTACGTGATTTTGGTCATTACTTCTCGGATGATGGAGAAGTACATGCTTGAAAGTTTGGTGTCACGTCTGGTCGCCGTGGTTCAAAACAAGTACGCGTTACGTCGCGTCTCGCCGCAGACTGCCATATAGGCCGCAAGCAGGGTATGCCGTTGAGTTGATCGCGTTCGTCGCGTTCGTCGCTTTCGCAGCGTCGCATCGCATCGCATTTGTCGCACACCAGGACACCCCCTAAGTGTCACATGACGCGACAATCGCGTAATCGCGCGACTATCGCTTTTAAATAGGACGCGGCCTGAGAGGAAGCTTTATTCCCGACAGTGTGAACAGAATTATAAACACAAACAGAGCAGCCAACAACACAATAAACCATTCCTATCAACCGTAACTCTAAATTTAATTAGATGCATCACAGACCCCGGCCTGTCTGGAACATAACTGATTACGTAGCTCAAAGATTAGGTCAAAGATGACCTATTTACCCCATTCCTGGAAAACCACTTTACCGCAAGTTTTGAGGGTATTTTCTTGTACGAGTATGTGCTTAACACTGACATAATTCATCGGAAACGGTTTTGAACGCGCGTCTCAGACCAAATAAAAAACCAAGACAGAGCGCTGCGCACAATACAGCATGCCAAAATTACACCTCCGCTCTGTGCATACACTCACACGCACACATTTACAAACATTTACAATCAAACTACACCTCACTAAGTGGATACACATGTTTACGAAACTAGCCTCTCGTCACTGTTGACAGCGCTCTTGCATTTTTATTTAATCTGAGGCGCGAGTGAAAGCGTACGTATAAAATTATGAAAACGCGGAGAACATGTCGCTTAGTCGTGGCTACTTCGCTTCGCACCCGCGGAGAGCACGTTCACAAATCGCTTCGCTGGAAACACGCTGTTAAATCGTCAGTGTGATAACGCTCTTAGAATCACAACCCTTCCGAGAAAACATTATATTATAATTGTTAGGATATATTTGAGAGGAATTCAAGACTTCGTCTGAAATCATAAAGAGGTAGCGAGCAAGATTACTCCGCCAACCTACTCGATATTTTTATTAAACGAGTAGATCTTGGCAATAAGACAAAGTCGCTTTTCAAGTCTGTCTGAGTGACTTAAATCTTCTAAACTACTTTAATAATGATAGTTTATTAGATTATTGTGAGCTTTAATGCGGTCTTTACCATCATTTAGAGCATTTCACCTGAAACACAGGATGACCTAGTTCAGGCACATAAAAAAATTAAATTTTTCGTAGATTTAAGCTTTGTATTTAGTGTGTTACCTTTTTACCTCGATAAACTTTTATTTGTCGGAAGGTTATATGCATCTAATACTTTTTTATATAACTTAGATACAGTAAAAAAACTAGATGTTTTCTCATGTCACCATTGTACATTATGCGTTGTGGTATTCTACTTTACAGAACCATATCTTTTAGTCTTTTTACGTGGTATTGTACATACCAACCCCACCTTTTGGCCTATTTACCTATTGAAATCGTATGACACTCCTATGATCTTCATTATTTCCGAATCCAGAAGGTTCCCGGTCCAGAACAAAAAAATTATCACAATGACGGGAATAACAAGTGACTTTCGGCTTCGTTATGCGTCTTTGTACACTCGTTAAAAATTGTTTTTATTTGTATAACCTAGTTTAGCTAATCGTTACTTTATATCGTAGCTGGGGCAGGTCACTAGTATTTTTATATAACCTCAACTAAATAAATTAAATACCAAACCCTCCACAATACACAGTAATAAATCCCCACATATTGTCATAAAGGAATGCAGAAAAATATTTCCCTCCTAAGAAAACGCCGCAGCACAAACATAATTTATATTATTATCTATCCATTACCGAAATGGTTTCTATCATTAACCCAATATCATAGCCTGAAGAGTGACAAAAACTATCAATAACTGTCCGAGGGAATTATTAATTATGTAAGCAATCAGCGAAAATATGAGGTAGAGAAAATGTTTCTGTTTTCGTCTAGAACAAAGATGTTTTCGTCTTGTTTTTACTTGGTTATGTAACGTTATTAATTTGGCCAAGCTATTCAAGTACAAAAAACAGGCCAAGTGCGTGTCGGATCGCGCACTATGAAGGGTTCCGTAGTTGGGTTGAATTTATTCCAAAAATAAACTTAACATTTTAGTCGAAAAACATGTAAAACATACATCGATTTAAGTCACGGTCAATTCTCCAACTGCAAAATGTAAGTTTCTAATCGCAAAATAATAAATATCTGTAATGTTTTATATATTTTTTTATTCTAATATTTAAAAATATAATTTATAAGTATGAAAAATTAAATAAAGAAAATATCTGTGAAAAAACAATTCATGATTCTAGGTCAACAGGAAGTACCCTGGTTTTGATTTATTTCCGAGTATCAAAATGTGTATAAACATACAGACAGATAGATGGACAGCGAAGTGATCCTTTAAGGGCTCCGTTTTTTCCTTTTGAGGTACCGAACCCTAAAAATGAATGTAGGTCTTGCGTAACATATTTTTTTTAGCCCCTAAATATCTTCTGTCAAACATACGACATTCCAATGATTGCTATTTATTGATGAGAGAAATATATTGGAGAAAAAATACTGGTATTCAGCTGCATTCGGTTTGACTGGAAGCTGACCCTAACATAGTTGGGAAAAGGCTGGACAGATGATGATTGATAAGAGGAATAATTTTTACCATATCGGAGTAAAACTATTGCCTTATTACCACAAAACAATACAACGCGAAAACAACAAATTACAACTTATTGCAGTACAACGTGAAAAAGAGCGAGTTCCTGGTTTTTGCTTCTAGGTGCAGGAGATTGGATAAAGTTCCACCGGTGATGTTATGTAAGACTGAACTTCGAAGAGTCTGTGAATTCAAATATCTCGGGCATATAGTCACGGACTCTTTGAACGACGAATGTGACATGGAAAGGGAATGCAGAGTGCTGACAGTCAGGGCTAATATGCTGGCCCGCAAGTTTGCCCGTTGCACAAAAGAGGTAAAGATTTTGATATTTAAATCCTTTTGTCAGACGTTTTACTCCAGCAGCTTGTGGACAGCATATACGCAAAGGGCTGTCAATGCTCTGCGGGTCCAATACAACAACGCATTCAGGATGCTGCTGAGGCTCCCTCCGTTTTGCAGCGCGTCCACAATGTTCATGGAGGCACGCACTGATGGTTTCGCAGCAATTATGCGCAAGAAAGCGGCGTCACTGCTGCACAGAGTGCGTGTGAGTAGCAACGGCATCCTGGGTGTGATAGCGGACAGGTATGACTGTCCGTTTTTAGTCAAAGTCAAAGTCAAAGTCAAATAATTCATTTCAAATAGGCACATATATGGCACTTTTGAACGTCAAACAAAGAAATAGAATTGATTCTAGTTGCCCCTTCCAAAAGGTAGTTTTCGTATGGAGAAGAATGGGCAAGAAACTCCATCGTTACTCTTTTAAAAATGTTTTACAATATTTTGTATACATTAATTATATGTGAAACACTGTTAAAACACTGTATGCGTTTGTGTATAAACTAACATAGGTTTTAATCACTATGTTTTACTAACAAAATGGATCTTGTTGTCTGAAGTATTAAATTAAATAAATAAATAAAATAAAACCGTGTTTATCAGTTTTTTAGCCTAAACACCTTTTAAACATGATATTTCAGTAGGTATGGAGTTTGACATAAAACTGACAGTAGTAGTTAGACCCTTTGAGTCAAAATATAAATATAAAATATTCTAAGAAAGAAAAAGAAAGATTTTTTTTTTATTCTGCACAAACGAAACGCACATTACAAAAAAAAATACACATAAAGAGCAGCCAAAAGCCTTTTATTTAAGCAAAGTAAGTTTGTCAATTTTGACTTTTGCTTGACCCTTATTGTAAGAATAATTCTAACCTCAGTCCAGGGCCGGATTTAAGGCGGGGTAACAGGGGCCATGGCCCCGGGCCACCACAAAATAGGGGCCTCCACAATTTGATTTTTTTAAATAAAAAACAATATTATAATTCACAAGGAACCTTTTTTAATTTTCTTTTCATGTCCTGGGTTGGTGGTCTTAAAAATGATACGTTGAATTATTTTGATACCGATAGCCGAATAAAAATTTTTTTTTCATCTTTGGTTGCCCAAGGGCCTCCACACGGTCAGAACCGCGGACAAACATTCAGGCTTCTTATTAGGTACTTATATATGTCAGCTGGGACTCACTCAAAGTGTACAGAACGGTTACCTATGTTCGGCCTAATCTCAGTACGGACGGCTTGACCCCATAAAAGATATCCACAATAATCGATGACCTACATTCCCAAACAGTCTACTAGAAACATCCTCCAACAAACAAACAAACAAACATAAATTAAATAGGACACTAAAAAAACCCATAAAAAATCCTCTACGGTAGAAAGAGTCGCGATTCGGGCAATTAGTCCTCATTGAGGCCGAGATTTCCGTGCTTTGCATAGTTGATGCCATTCTGCTTACCTTACCTTCCCTTCGTTGTAATATCTTGAAACAGTTTTAATTCTTTACTGTTAAGCCTTTTGTATTTCTTCAAAAGTATTTTTGTAGTGTAGTTTTTGAGTTCTTTAATAGTTGTTGTCTCGTGGCTAAGTAATAACAGCCGCACGGGTCGATCCATCAGGTTAAGCTACGGTTGCCGGGGTTGGTCCGTGGAAGGGTGACCATCTTTACATACCAAGACTCCTTCGTGGCTCGTAAGCCGTTGGTCCCGGCTGTCATTCGTAGATCTTTGACAGTCGTTACGGGTCGTCAGAAGCCCGAAAGTCTGATAACCAGTCTTACCAAGGGGTATCGTATTACCCAGTTACTGGGTTGTGGAGGTCAGATAGGCAGTCGCTCCATGTAAAATACTGGTATTTAGCTGCATCCAGTTAGACTGAAAGCCGACCCCAACATAGTTGGGAAAAGGCTAGGCAGATAATAATATATGCTAATCCATTGCTTCATAGATTCGAAAAAAAAACTGCTCAACAACGTAAATAAAGCATTGAATGTTGTTGAACTGTCAAAATGAAACAGTTTGTGATTGAACGTATGTCAACTGGTCTAATACTTGAATTAGGTACTCCTAGAATTGATAATTATGTAGAACTAGCTTCCGCCCGCGGCTTCGCCTGCGTGGTATGTCGATAACCCCGTGCCTCGGAAAGCACGTTAAGCCGTTGGTCCTACGCCTGATCTCTCTCCGGTCGTGTCGGATTGCCGTCCCATCGGACTATGAGAGTGAGGGAAGAGAGAGTGCACTTGTGTCTGCGCAAACACTTGTGCACTATAATATCTCCCGCGCCGATGGCTAGTCTCCGTTGAGATTGGCCGCCGTGGCCGAAAATACGGTCTGGAGGACTATTATTATGTCGATAAAAAGTAGCCTATGTCCGTCCCCGAGATGCCATCTATCTCCTTGCCAAATTTGATCGAAATCCGTTCAGTGGTTTAGGCGTGAAAAGGTAACATACAGACAGACAGATAGACAGACAGAGTTACTTTCGAATTTATAATATTAGTATGGAAGTATAGATGAGAGACAGGAAACTTTTTTTGGAAATCGTAAACGTAAGGATACTGTTTATAGAACCAACAAACTTTTTTATACGCTTCTCTCTCTCTCACTCAAGAGATAAAGCAAAATAGGTCGTTCTCTTCTTAAAATAAAATCCAACTTCTATCTTTGCAAGAACACCATTATAGTCTAGCTAGATTTTAGATACAGACAGTTTCAAACTAACATACATTTAGTGGGTAGTTCAAAATATCGGGTGCCATTACGGCGGCATCATGTCGGCGTTTCGTCTATGCACGAGAGTTTAAAAACTCATTTAAAATAACTGGGACAACTATAAAGGCCGTAGGGAGGCCATGAGATTTTAAACACCAAATTAAATGCGGTCAAATTAAGCTCAGTTGCAGTTGTATGAAAAAGTTCCTGAGGGCCTAGACAAGTGACAATCGCTTCGAAAGCGTTTCGTATTTCTACGACTTTCAACAGGATTGACATAAGCTTTTCGATAGCGTATGTCAGTCCTATACATTTTTGCCTTTTCCATCATCATTATCGCTGATAGAATGTCACTTTGTCTAGGGCCTCTGTTGTTGCTTAAGTACTGATACCGAACGAGAGCTTTTCGCAGGGTTGACTTTTTTTTTAAATTTTCAATGAACTGCATAAACGAGCTCTTTATATTAGTGATAAAGTACATTTTTATATGACCTTTTCACGCCATAACGGCTAGTAAACCATAGGGCACTAGGGGCCATGGGGGGGCCTCCGCTGTCCAGACTTTATCTCATACCGTGATAGTTAGACAGTTGAAATTTTCACAGATGATGTATTTCTGTTGCCGCTATAACAACAAATACTAAAAAACAGAATAAAATAAATATTTAAGGGAGCTCCCATACAACAAACGTGATTAAATAATGGTACGGAAACGTGCGCGAGGCCGACTCGCACTTGGCCGGTTTTTTTTGGTTGTTGGGTCCCATAACCTGTGTCGAATTTTATTTTCTTTCTATCCAACAATTATTCTAAAACATGGTCTCCTTACAGAAAGTGTACCTACAAGTTTACGGTATTTTCGGCAGAGTGAGCCTGCCGCGAGCTGCACAGGTGTGCTGGTCGTTAAGTACGGAGACAGTCTTCCAAGTTTTGTCACTTCCAGGTTATTATAAAAGTGGTAACAGATTTTTGAGTCTGGATCTTTGATGTTCGGTGAACATTGTGTCAGATTTTAGATGAATGATGGTTTGCATCAGGGGGCTTAAAACTGTCACTTTAGCAGAATCATAATATGAAAATATTATGAATCATCGTAAAATGTCACAAACTGACAATTCATAATTATGATCTGCGTGTAATTCATAATTATTACGAAATAATTCATCTGTTTGACAGTTTTCTATGGAGATTCGTAAAATGGTCCACAAATTATGAATTGCTTTTATGTCAAATTTGAGGAATTGCTAATGACAGCTGGGATTCAGGAAATGAACTGCTTTTAGAGGAATTGCTATTGCGGCCGGTTTAGGCCCCCTGATCTTATTACTTAGATACTAGACATAAGTTTATGTGAACTAAGATTTATGTAGGTTTTCTTCTACTCTTCATTTTCGCGTGGTTAGTGACTAACCAGGGAGTTTTTATGCCACCTATGGTCCTCTGACCTAACATGCCGTCGAGAAATAAGAGATATTACCACTTGCTATATGGCCACTTGCTTATTATGAAAAAACGGTTTACCGTTTTTTAAGCAAGTGATAAAACAATACGCAAATTAATCCGAAAAGTCAGTGGTACGTGACTTGGGTTCAAACTCGAGACTTATGACTTGGCAGTCCGACAGTCACACCACTAGATTTTCTTTGGCTTTATCTTTTATATAATTATTAAAAATCGGCCAACTGCGAGTAGGACTCGCACTTGGGCGGTTTTTTTTTATGGATAAATAATTTAGCAATAGCTGGCAACCAATCAATCTGCCTAGCCTTTTCCCAACTATGTTGGGGTCGGCTTCCAGTCTAACCGGATGCAGCTGAATACCAGTATTTTACATGGAGCGACTGCCTATCTGACCTCCACAACCCAGTAACTGGGTAATACGATACAACAATAGCTGGCAACCATAGAGATATAATTATAGTATAGAGTGCGCGCAACAAACCATGAACAGTAGACACGGGTTTGAACAACACGACGTTCCTCACCACACTCACTCACTTGTTTCGAGATTCACTCATTTGTATGTCACAGTGAAGCGGTACAAAATGTTATTTTGAAGTGTGTGGACATTCAATCATTTTGTATGGGACATTAGAAGTGCCTCTTGTATGTCCTACCCAACACTAATCTATAGCTCACTTGTCTACGATGTGCACTAAGCGATTTGTGCAATATGCGCACTCTTTGTGCAAAAGAGGTGTGTTAGGGCCATATGCGGTATTCAGAGCACGGAAAGCTGCAAACCGTTATTTTTTAATTTGAGTATATTAACAGTACCCTGCCTATACATATGTGAGGTGGCCGTATTTGTCAAAACAAACCTCCACCTATTTGAAAAACTGCACAGTTCGCGATATAGGAATAAAATAAGCATTAGGCAACACAAAAAAGCAGTATTCCGTAAAAACTTCCTAGGAATTTATAATAAATTACCGAATGCTTTGATAAGTATTCAAGATATAAATGTATTTAAGAAGCAACTCAATAGCCTACTGATATCTAAGACATACTACACAATAAATGAATACCTGACAGATAGGAATTTGTATGTATATTAGTAATTATGGTGAATACTCGAGTCTGATTTATTTTGTGAAAATTATTTCTGTGCCTCCTGTGATCAGTGATTTAAGTCGAGTTGTACCCTTTTTGTGACTTTTACATATAAATTATCAGAAAAAAACTGCGGTTTTTTTGGTCTAACTCACGTTCTTCTATCTGCTATAGTTTCGGAGATAGTTTGGTGCAAAGTGATATATCTGCCAGGATTTTGGCAAATAAATCGTGATTATAGATATATGTCAAGTTGTAACCCCTTAAAGTAATTGCTCCACACATTGTTTTTCGTGCTTTATGGTATAAAAGTGATTATATTACTTTTCATATTTTTATTTTTCAGTATGTTTATCGTGAATATTGATATAAGTAACTAAAGTTATATCACACAGCACACTAACAAACTGATAATTCAGGTAAAAGGAACATAATATTCTAATGAGTTATTAGATTTTATACTTCTTGTAAGTATATCAGTTTACACAAATACAACTTATAGGTGCAACATAATTTAACTGTACTTGTATCATTGTATCACGTCATTTTAACACATATTGGAAATAAAAAAGGTACATCTTACCGGTTTTTCATGAATAACTTTAAGACTATATTATTTACCATACAAATTAAAATGCACATTGAAAGTGAATGTTTATAACTTCAAAAGAAGGTAGTTACGTGTAACCTAGCCCCACTTAGTTTACGAACCAGAATTTTTTAAATCTTGCTTTTGTTCTCCTGTAAAGTGTTGATTTTTTTAGTTGTATCACTTATCACAGGAGGCACAGATTTTATTATTATTGTCAATTGTGTTTTGACTGTTTGTGACATAATATAATGGATAGTATAATAAGGTAATAATGATTTTGGGACATTGTATAGCGTATTAACTGTAATGACTTTTTATAAAATATTAATTGAAATTATTGACATTGTATGGTATTAATTGGAATTTATGAAAAGGTATTAATTAGGAATTATGACCTAGTATAGTTTTAATGATAATTTTGCATGCCTGAATTGGTGCAACACAGTGGACGCCGCATTCACTTGACATCCAGAAATGTATGATTATGTACTGTGTTGAGCAATAAACGTTTGAATTTGAATTTGAATTTGTAATATTATATCTCTATGCTGGCAACTAAGAACGGTCACATAAAATATTATTGTATACTTACTACAACATACCTACTCCATCATGTAGGATTTGTATCAAAGGATCCCATTGTCGAAACAGCAAAGTCTTGCCCACTAATGGAACAGGCAAATAATGCACTATTGAGGCAGATAGGCACTTGCCCATACTACCCATAGGGCTATAGAGGGCTGATAGCACTTATCTTCATGCCCATTTTCGCTTAGAAGGTAGGCAGGACTCTCGAGTGTAATGGTCACTCAAGCCCGTTTGTGGATACGATAATCTTAAGGAAAGATGTAGACATATAGAAAGTATAGTGAGCCCAGAAAGTTGAGCTGATTCTTCTGCTAACATTATTGTTGTTACGAATAATGTGTTTGTCTTTTGTTTCATAAATTTCATTAACAGCCAGTTGCAGAAATGAACTTCAACTTTTAAAGCTGTCATTAAATACTAATCTTCGATTAACTTGTTGCAGAAAGCAACATTAGATTCGATTTTAATGGTTCTTTGTTAAAATTAATGAAATCGTTAGCGTTAAGTACTCATTGCGTAATGGGGCATTACTATTTGTTTTTGTGCAACTGGGTGTTAATAATGTACCAGCCTTGTAATTGCCGTAGGTACCTAATCACCACGACCATATAGCAGTTGGACGTATGTATCTAGAAAATAGAATAATGCTACACTGTCCAATGTCCATCTTCTTGACTTTATTCCGTATGGACAGGAAAGGGTGGCCTAGTCAGAAAAAAAACAAGTTCTGTTCACAGAAATATTCGCAGTTCAAAATTAAGTATTAAGAAAGATTAATTAAGAAAGAAAATTATTTATTGGAACTCGCACAAGAGATCACAAATTAAACTTAACAAACTCATAGAAACAAAAACAAAGTAAAATTTAAATAAAAGCAGAAAGTCCTGTACGAGGCCGAAAGGCGAGTGCAAAAAGGTGCTCTTCGACATTTGGAACCAATATTAACAGTTTTAATCAGTAACTTATTTAATCTATTATATAATGTAAATATTTATTACCTAGTAATTATGTTAGAATTAGATTGTATATTAAAATAGTAAATTAAAAAAAAAAAAAAAAAAATTGCAAATTAATTGTAACATCACAAAAATGTAGGTATTCTCTTATCCCTAACCGTTTACCATTAACCATGAACCACATGTGCACCCAGCGTTTAACATTAACCATGAAACACTGTAATAATTAAAAGGTGAAAACGATTCCTATACACGGGCTTCAGTCCCTGGAGGGTCTTTAATTAAGATATATTCCGAAGGTTCGCCTCAAATAAGTACCTAAGTACAGGGATTTTGTTTGCTTTAACTGTTTATTGCACGAATTCATCTTGTATTTTGTTGCTATAGAAATATTTTAAAGATAATATAAAAGGTTTTATAGAGGTGAGGTGAGGTGGTACTTATTTTTATTTCGTTATTTTTATGGCACCAAGTCCCAATATACAAATTATTACAAACTAATAAAAAATAAATACATTACATTACCATTCATTGAAACATTCAAATAAAATCATAAAATAAAATAAGTATGTTACATTCATTGGGTCATTCAAATAAATTATGGTTAAAATTCAAATTCCAAATTCCATTTTTGAAAAGTAATTTAATTTTTGGAGCCGTGTGGCTCCATTTTGTCCAGGTTATCAAGTCAATCTGCCTAGCCTTTTCACAACTATCTTGGGGTCGGCATCCAGTCTAACCGGATGCAGCTGAATACCAGTATTTTACATGGAGCAACTGCCTATATGACCTCCACAACCCAGTAACTGGGTAATACGATACCCCTTGGTAAGTCTACTGGTTGTCAGACTTTCGGGCTTCTGACGACCCGTAACCACTGTCAAAGATCCACGAATGACAGCCGAGACCAACGGCTTAACGTGCTTTCCGAGGCACGGAGGAGTCTCGTTATGTAAAGACGGTCACCCGTCCACGGATCAACCCCGGCAAGCGTAACTTAACCTGATGGATCGACCCGCGCGGCTGTTATTACTTAGCCACGAGCTCCTTGCTAGGATATCAAGTATAACATCCTAAGTTTTTATGTAATTCATTGTCACCAAAATCAGTTGTATAGCTTATGGCCGATTCTAATAATTTACAGACCGAAAATGGTCAAAATTAATACTCTTTTATCTTGACCAATAATGAAGCAAAGATCTCATAGTTTTGCATAGTATACCCTCCCATATGGAACTAGCTATCACAGGTAAAAATCTAACATACGAATCTATGTATATGCCCAGTTTGGCAATAAAAAAGCTACCATTGGTAAGCAAAACGATTCGTTTGTGTTTATATAAACCGAGGGTTGGACATGAAAAATAAACAGACGGCCAATGGCTGGCATGGAGTAGAATAAACGAAATATTAAAACTTTTAATAAGCACATTAATTTAAAGTCGCCTTTAAATAAAAAAACAGCAGGCTATGAAAAAAAATACTGATAAAAACAGGGCAGGCGCCATATAAACCTAAACAGACTTCCATATTTTATAACTAGTTCAACAAGAGGACTCTTCAGATTAGCCTCAGAGTGGAGTTACAGAATTAAAGCTAAAATAACGCTTCAAATACGCATAACGTTATGGAGAGTTCTCACTAAGTGGAAATAGTCTGGCGGTAATAACAAAGTGCTATCCGAAAACAATTTCTTGAGGCTTAGCAAAATAGTGATGACTAATTCAATAACCTTTTACTTACTAATTCATCAGAAACTTATTAGAAAATGTTTTTATGAAGATCATCTTCAGCTGCTGGACACAGGCCTCTCCAATTGAATGTTATTCAGCTTGATTCTCGGCAACTCATATTCAACTGCTACAAGCCAGCCTGCGAAGATCGTCTCTCCACCTAGCCTGAGGGCGTCCGATTCGCGGTCGCCACTCAAGAACACGTCTACACCAACAGTCATTGCATCGGTTCTAAGGCTAATATGATCGGCCCATTGCCAGTTCAGCTTGTTTATCCTGTGAGCTATGGCGACAACTTTGATGAAGATGCTAATACTAAAATCTGTAACAATGAATTTGTAACGATTTTTTGCATAATGATCAAGTTGTTCAGCATCTGAGGTGATAA
The DNA here is from genome assembly GCA_947363905.1 of Lithophane semibrunnea. Classification (NCBI taxonomy): domain Eukaryota; kingdom Metazoa; phylum Arthropoda; class Insecta; order Lepidoptera; family Noctuidae; genus Lithophane; species Lithophane semibrunnea. Next base: position 6,293,601 of record OX376207.1, on the reverse strand, counting down.
CAGTTTGCTGTTATGAGTGTCCAAACAAAACCTTAATAATCTTCTCATTCCAACACACGCTAGAAGCAACAGGCTCTTCCCGCACTCACAACAGATTAAAATCGCAGCTTCACCGCAAGCAAATCTACACGCCCCCTTACAAATACCAGAATTACAAACTTTGTGGTTATGCGCAAACTTTATCAAGAACTAAATAGACGTTAATATTCGTATGTTTAATGGTGCGGTCGCAATGACATGAAATAGATGTGATACAGAAGGTCAGCTCGATATATAATTTTATTTTTTATATAATTATATAATTTAATCGTATTCAATAACTCGTAAAAATCGTTGTTAGTGATAGTGGGGAGTGGCTCCCCACTCCCCACTGTCCATAAAGATATAATAAATAGAGTGCGCGTATTGCACAAATCGTTTAGTGCGCAACGTAGACAAGTGAGCTATAGATTAGTGTTGGGTAGGACATACAAGAGGCACTTCAAATGTCCCATACAAAATGATTGAATGTTGCAACACCTCAAAATAACATTTTGTACCGCTTCACTGTGACATACTAATGAATGGATCTCGAACTGACAAGTGAGTGAGTGTGTTGTTCAACCCGTGTCTACTGTTCATAGTTTGTTGCGTGCACTCTATAATATAATTATATCTCTATGCCATTGTCACTGACTAGGATTTTTACCAGTTCTGACAAAAAAAAATGCATCACCAAGGGGATAAGTCAGTGTCTTATGTCACGAGCGCTATATTGAATCCCGAACCTCGTCTTTTATAGGTCGGTTAACTTCTGTGATTTTACCATGAGCACAGAATAGTACCTACAGAACACTCCGTATTTTAGGTATGAAGGTACTAGTACGCGGCGGAGTTACGCGATAGAAAGAGAGGCAACTTCTAGATTAGCGCTGTGCGACCTGAATTGCACTTTATTGTGTCGTAGCAAGAGTGGCTTTTTATTTAAATGATTTTCCGGAGTGAATCTTCTGTACTATTCTGTGCCATGACGAAACCCGCGTTAGTTGAAGCACAATCGTACAGTTCATAGATGTTGGAGGCATATTTCGCTACAAACAAGAAATAACTGCGTCCAAATAAACGTTATTCTTTCTTTCTTTCTTTCTTTCTAACTCAATCTGCCTAGCCTTTTCCCAACAATGTTGGGGTCGGCTTCCAGTCTAACCGGATGCAGCTGAATACCAGTATTTTACATGGAGCGACTGCCTATCTGACCTCCACAACCCAATTACAGAGTAACACGATACCCCTTGGTAAGACTGGTTGTCAGAATTTCGGGATAATTCAAAGATCTACAAATGACAGCTGGTACCAACGGCTTAACGTGCTTTCCGAGGCACGGAGGAGTCTCGGTATGTAATGATGGTCACCCATCCGCGGACCAACCCCGGCAAGCGTAGCTTAACCTGATGGATCGACCCGTGCGGCTGTTATTACTTAGCCACGAGCTACTCTGTAATTTCTATCTATCATTGACATTATTAATCTAAATTATTATTATGTAATAGATGATGGATAGAAATTTCTTCCGTACAACTCATCAAACAAATCAATATCCTAATCACTAACAATGATAGATTAGCATAACAACTGAGAGGCATCCGTGGTCAGCGGTGACGTCACAGGATTTAACTGAAGCCGGTCCGTAAGCCAGCCGTTGATAACAGATAAAATCACGACACTTTTGTTGGCACTCCTGTTGAGGTCAACGCGTTTGATACGGCTAGGCATTTTCCACTGTACAAACCATATGATCAGTTGGTATATTTTATTAGCATCTATATCTATTCAATCAACCTGCCTAGCCTTTTCCCAACTGTATTCGGGTCGGCTTCCAGTCTAACCGGATGCAGCTGAATACCAGTATTTTACATGGAGCGACTAACCTAACTGACTTTCGGGGTTCTGACGACTTGTAACAACTTTCAAAGATCTACAAATGACAGCTAGTACCAACGGCTTAACATGCTTTCGGAGGCACGGAGAAGTCTCGATATGTAAGGATGGTCACCCATCCACGGACCAATCCCGGCAAGCGTAGCTTAATCTGACGGATCGACCCGTGCGGCTGTTATTACTTAGCCACGAGTTCCTCCATCATTGGCATCTGTATCTATTATACTTGTTAAAAAATATAAGTGATTCAGGGGTAGCCCTAACAGTATTTAAGCTACACTGGCGGACAATGTTGATTGACCATTTATCAGGCTCTGGGCTGGCAGACATGTGCGTGCACATGTTCATCTAGCCAATTAATGTATAATTATTGTATTTTTAAGTTGTTGAGTTTACTAACATAGGCTAAGTTCATACTAACACTGTACTGAACAATAAATTCGCATTTCGCACAGTATACTAAAGTAATTTTCGTGTCAGCCTGTGTGACCGAGTTGTTCTTCTAAATTAAAGGATCTTCATGCGGTTTTCACCATCATTTAGAGAATTTATTCCGGGAAGTTTCGATATGCGTATTAAGTAATATTTAACTTCGATAGGTATATCGATCTTTCGACAGTCGCCACGTATGTGGATTGCACCTGAGCGAAGCAAATAAATTATTTATGTTTACGCCCATTCAGTACAAAAATGAAATTAAATACTTACTTAACTTGAATAAATAACTTTATTTTAAAGGTAATTTACTGCTTTCAGTAGCGCCAGTAATTATTTTGAAATTGCTGTAAATATTTTCAATTAATTTTCATTATTAATTTCTTTAGTATCTTTTTATGATTTAATGGAGAACTGGTCTGAGTAATTGGAATGTGACGGCCAGGTAGAAGTAAAACAATTGGCAATTAAAAGAGGAAGAAAACGAGTAACTTGTTATGAATGTGTATTATTTCGCATTTCCGTATTACCGATACATTATACATTTATTTGCCGTTAACTCGAAAAGAAGAATTAAAAAAGAAAGAGAGAAAATAAATACATTTATTTGACCCAGGTTAAGGCATACAATAAATAGATTTATTTGACCCAGGTTAAGGCACACAATAAATAAATTTATTTGACCTAGGGTAAGGCATACAATAAATTTTATTTGACCCAGTTTAAGGCATACAATAAATAAATTTATTTGACCCAGGTTAAGGCATACCTATAATAAATGAATTTCTTTGACCCAGGTTTAGGCATACAATAAATTTAATTTGACCCAGGTTAAGGCGTACAATATTTACACAAAAAAAAAGAAAATTAATCGTAAAATCCCACTCACTGCAACATTATACAAGGATACTACAAATACACGCAATTCTTACTGAGATAAGAGCAATTTTGCAATTACTTACTAATGGTTTTACGTCGATCGTACCTTTTATAACAATTTCAAACTAAAGCATCTAACTCCGAAATCTTCACGAGAATCTCGAGTGCTAGTCGTCCGACACTTCGGCCGGGGATTAGCCTACGAGTGTTGGACGAAAATCCGGGCCCCCGCCGCTAACAGCACGTACAAACGAGGCTGCTAACTACTGCCACCGTGTGAACGGAGAAAAGAAAGGAATTGGTCGAATGTGAGGCAGCTATTGTATATACCTATTCTGTTTTTGAATTTTGTCATATTGTCAGTGTAAATTCAGATAAGTAAAAAAAACCGGCAAATTGCTATTATATAAACGTGTATCGGACTCAGGGCTGATTTTATCAAAGTCAGATATCTTTTATCCGTGGAATAAAATTGTCGTCTGACAGTTTTTGTATGGAAAAACCTGTCAAAAATTCAAAATTTATTCAGAGGATAAGACTTATACTCGGTATATAAGTTTAAATGAAATTCACACTAAGTAGCCTCGAAATACGAGGCTTTTGGGTACTAAGTAAATGACATTCTTTTATTTTGCAATATGGGGGACCCACAGCACAGCGCTGATTTCCAGTGGTCACCCGAAAAAGACGTACGAAAATATAGTAAGGTTCAATGACTTGTACATAATATCATAGTCACCAGAAAAAGACGTACGAAATACATAATAATCGGTAAAAAATTAAATTAACAGTAAGTATTCAGAATATAAGTCAAACGAAAATATAAGCAGTACCTTTGTACTCATATTTTAATTATATCTTATCTATTTTGTATTTTACTGTGTGTACATAAATAATAAAATAAATAAATAAAATATGATTTGCGACCGTCACGAATAATTCTAACGTCATATTTGTCACGGTCGCGAATCATCCTGACACTGACCTGGAAATTGCAAAAAACGTAATAAAATTTTAATTTTGCGGGTTTTCCTGAAGCTTTCACCATAAACTTTAGATTATTTTATTAAAGTCTTCAGCCCGAATCGAGTTGTTAACCAAAACAGGTGGTTTAGCGACAAACGTTACATAAATAACAAACACGAAAATACTTACAAAAAAACTGTTTACCTTCGTCCGCCATTGTAACATTTACGTCCTTACAAAGACTTTGAATACAGGGTGTTTCATTTTAGGCAAATAAGTCCTTACACGTAGCATAGTGAACCGAAGATTTGAAGACCCTCAATTTAGGTACCAGAATGCAATTTATTTGTCAATTTTATACATTAGGTACTGTCTAAGCTATCACAATAAAGGAAAATATTGTAAACTAGCTGCGCCACGCGGTTTCACCCGCGTAAGTCTCAACTCCGTGGGAATATCGAGATAAAAAGTATCCTATGTCCTATTCCAGGTCATGGTCTACCCATGTGTCAACTTTCATCCAAATCCGTTCAGCCGTTTTAGAGAGAAAGCGTATCAAATAAAAAAACTCAGTTTCGCATTTATAATATTAGCAAAAATAAAATAATAAATATATTAGGAAGTAAGGATTAGGAAAGATTTAAAAGTCAGCCAACACATCACGCAGTGATCATGTTTCAATTGATGCTAGTTCGTTTTCACTATGGAAAGAAATTGCCGAAGCTAAACTTGTTTATTTATTTATTTGTGATATTATTTGACAAACCAAAGCTGTAGTTCCGAAATATTAATGCCCAGCCAAGAACTGACTTGATCTATTCAACTATCTCAAAAACTAAAACTTACTACGAAGATATTCATGTAGCAATGAAGATATTGTAACAATATTCTGATTTAAAAGAGTGTCCGTGGAGTTTCTTGCCGTTCTTCTCCATAGGAGCCTACTACGCTTTGGAATGGGCAACTAGCTTCATCTTTCTGACTGACCGACTCCTTGACAATTCAAAAGTGCCTGTAATTGGTTTATTTGAAATAAATAGTTTGAGTTTGATACAGAATAAATCTTGACGTAACTGTGTGACAGGGTAAAACAAAATAAGAAAAATAAGTAAAACATAATATAGAGCAGCCTGTATAAAATAAAGCCGGGTCCTCCACATTGGGTAATGTCGTGGAAGTAATGCCCACACACTGTGCAGATCACATGTGCTTTGTACTTTATTTATATATTCTTACAACTAACATATTATACGGGTCCATAGCTATTCAGTTGGGGATAGTTGGTAACAGGTCTCTTTTGCTGTTGTTAGCAAAAGTTTTCGATGATCCATTTTTAGGATTCCGTACCTCAAAAGGAAAAAACAGAACCCTTATAGGAACACTTCGTTGGCCGTCTGACAGTCTGTCAGTCAAGACCTTTTTTTCTCATGAACGTGTAGAGAAATTAAGTTGAAATTAATATCAAATACGTAGGTCTACGATCCTATGGAGCTCTATAAAAATCAAGCTTCTAAGTCGACACGCTTTGCCGGTTTTTGTAGAATATCCTGTGATGTAGCTACCTACATCCTCACCATATTATTTATTTGGTAATATAAGATATTCTTATCATATTGTCATGTGTGTGCTCCCCTAAGGGGTATGCAGAGGCACATCCACATTTCCAGCCAGTGATAAGTATTCTGTTCACATTTATGGTTGCATACGCTCGTTAAAATGTAGAGAAAAGCAGATTTTTTTTTACTCCCGATTTCGGTTTTTTACATACTGAAAGTTGTTCATAATGATGAGTACAATGACTCCATAAGAGGATGCCCATAAAACATCCTGTATAAGGCTTGGTATTATTACCGTTCTTACTACAAAATTATAAGTTTTACGGACAAACAGTAAGTAATTAAATTGGAGACGAATATTGTACGTCGCGGTGGAGCCCGTTGAAGACAAAGAGAATTGAGGCTTTAAGGCTCGAACAAACTGGCGCAATAACGCGGGCGCGGCAAGGGTTGCGCTGCCTGCCGCAACACCGCGTGACACGCCGTTACACATCGTCTGTCGGGCCGAGCCGTGTCGCCGCCACACCGCGCCTCAGCTTGCAAACGACATGCTGATCATGCTGCCTGCGCTTGCACACCGCGTGCGTGTGTTAGGTTCCATTCCCAACATATTCCCTAAAGGTCGATTCACACATATCAGTGAACCCACAGGTCCGACACAGTTCCGACACAATACCGGCACAGTGCAAAATATTCTTTCATACACTCTCTATGAACACATCCCCACTTGTCAGTGTCAGTGAGAATGTATGAAAGAATATTTTGCACTGTGCCGGAACTGTGTCGGGACGGTGGCTTCACTGATATGTGTGAATCAAGCTTAAAAGTCTCATGTAGTAGGTAGCGGGCCTATTTTTCATTAAGGGCGCACCCTACCTCAAATTGCTTAGCATGATCCTCCGTTATGCCGAAAATACTGCAGCATTAATTTTGAAATAAATATATGTTAAAGTTGAGGATTAATGCTAGGTCCTATGTTTGGTGAAAACACGATTACATAAAATTTTCTCGATGGAAAAAAAATCCAAAGTTACCTCTAAACAGAAATATAAACCGCTGGTATTCAAAAAATACTTCAAATTAGATCATAAAACTTTGCATAATAACTGAACTAACATAAAGCAAGTCTTATGTTTTTTACCATTATTTTCACCGTAAAAAGCAATTACCTAAACTTTTCGACGCTTTAGAGCCGCTAGCGCGTCAGTCCGTCTCGTTCTCACTCAGGTCGCTAGCAGTATGGTGCGAGCGGGATAAAATCTGAGGTAGGGTGCGCCCTTAACCCTGGCAAAAAACTAAACTCTAAAATCAGCATCCTCAAGACATTGTAAGTAGGTATTGTTCAAAATAAAATGAACATTTTGTAGGCAGGAACTACAGAACACGAGCTAAGAAGTTGACATTTGCATCTTCTACATTATGCATCTTTTCTTACGTTCACCGTCGTTGAGAGTACGGTAGGTACATCCCTTGTAATCTTTTTGACGCTCATCACATGATTATGAATACCACAGGTAGCCATTGCGTTTTGCGCCAAAAAGATTTTATAGTTTCGGTACTTTGTCAATATGCTACGACATTTGATGGACAATTCAAACGCCGCTTACAAAATGCCGCGGCAAATTGAAGTATTTAGTTCTATTTCTTGCGATCGCCGGCCGCTGCTACGCTACGGTTCGCGCGCGGTTGCTCACAGTTCTAACCTAACCCAGGTCGGGGTGCGAGTCGAGTGGCTTTGTTACTGCGACCAAATCGGCTCGCGCGTGGTTGGTCAAAGTTCCAATAACAATCAATGTCGAAATTATATCAATTGAACGAGTTGCCAATTTGCCTTCGGCATATTTAATAACTGTGAGCGTTTTTAAACAGAACTGCGCCGCGCGCTGTATGTTGTATATTGACGAATCATACAATCTGCCTGCGACATAACTATTATGCACTTGCTTATAAGCGCACAGTCAGTGACAAAAGTACTTTAAAACGAACTAAATAACTTGTCAACAATAAAAAATATTTAAAAAAAAGAAAAGAAAAATTAACTTCTTTCAATATTTCATCTATTTATGTAACTAAACAAATTTAACCTATTGTTATTTTGCCATCGCACAATAAAGTAGATTCCTAACTTGTACCTGGCAACACGAAATAATTCCATTATGTACTTCAGCCCTACTAGACAGATAATTAAATCCAGAGCCCTTTACTGTGTCAATTTTCAGTTTCCTCTATTGGCCAATTTACAAGCAATACAACTAAAACTAAACTAGAACTACTCTCATCAAAGCATTGCGAAGGGCCATTGGGGCTATTAACAGGGATGCCCCATTGCCCCAATTGCCCGGGTTCCCATCAAGTCTGGTTGCCCGAGAGTTGTTTTAATTTCCATACTACGGCAATAAAGTGGGGATACACGTGGATAGTGGAGATTTAATCCAGAAAAGTGTTGGGTGGTTTAAAAGGTCTAAAAGGGCCATGGCTTAAACGACATTATTTCTAAAATCCATGAATGAAAAAGATCCCTTTAAAATTAATAATTGTGACCAAACATGATAATCTTTGCCTAATGGCCAAAAACACTAATGCTTGGTCGTCAGCCTTAGTGTTTTTGGCCATTATGTTGGGTATCGAAGTAGCATAAATTGGGCATAATTATTACTCAATAAGTCAAATAATAATAATGTAATATTTCCATCTGCCTCGTTGGTCTAGTGGTCGCAAGCGCTACTGCTGAGGATGAGGCCCAGCGTTAAATCTCAGGTCGTGCAAAGTGTTATTGAGTTTGGAATTTCTCGGTTGCAGCCTGGAGTCTGGATTGTGCCAGGTTGATGGCAATAGGCTCGCCCCTTAGTGGGACTTAAACGGGAAATGTGGGTGTACTATAGGTACACCTCTGCCCAACCCTGGGACGATCTGTTACGATTAATATTTCCAATATAAAATAAATTCTTTCGAATCCACTCTGCAACTGGGTGCTATAAATATCACTGCTTATTCGCGTAGAAGTCGTATATCAAACACAATAAAAGGGAATTTATTTTACAACTATGAAAAAAGTGGCTCAGTTTTTAGATTTACGTTCGAATTTTTAATCCTCTTTGAACTTGAAGCTGAAGTTAGCATAATTTAAATAATGTTTGAAGGTACTATAATTTAGATAAACAGAATTAAAATTATATGATAATACGTTACCAGTCGACACCGATGTGGATGAATTTTTATTCAACGCCATAATTTAGTTTGTGAATAGTTTTAGTTAAGTTCAAAAACATTTATTTCGAGTAGCCTTAGACTCATAGAATGGGCATATATTTACAAATAACATTAAATGAAAATCAAATTAAAAACAAAATTACAATTAAATTAAATTAAAATTAAGGTAGGATGTAATTTTTTTTTATTATTAATTAATTTGGTTTTATAATGATTAAATAGGTATTCCAGAAATTATTCTTAAACGTTATTCTTTCTTTTTTTCTAAATTCCTACATGCTAGTAGCACCAACATCTTCCTACCTATACTTTAGAATAATCAGCCTACAGATGTTCCCACTGCTGGGCCACAGGCCTCCTCTCGTCAAGAGGGAGTGGGCTGTAATCTACCACGCGGGCCTAGTGCGGGTTGGTAGATGTCACATGTCTTCGAATTTTTGGATCTAGGACATGCCAGTTTCCTCACGATTAAGGGAAAAAATCAGTACTACAGCGACCTAAAATAAATTGAAATTAATATTAGTAAAATAATTTTGCTGATTGTGCAGATTAAATCTGTTTGGTACCAAGGAAGGATGATCCAGATTCAAAAATGTAAAGCTTTTTCTTGATATCGAAATATTCCAAAAACCGGGCAAGTGCGATTCGGAGTCGCACACGAAGTGTTCCGTACCGTATTAACATCGAGCAAACAACGCCGAAAAAGCACGTTTCTTATATGGGAACCACCTTTAATTATTAACTTTCTTTAATTTTTATTATGTGTTACTATAGCGGTAATAGAAATACACAATCTGTAAAAATTTCAACTGTCTACCTATTACGGTTCATGAGATATAGCCCGCTGACAGATAGACGGACGAACGGACAGCGGAGGCTTAGTAATAGAGTTCCATTTGGCACCCTTCCGTTACGAAACCCTAAAAAGCTTCAACCTAAAGTCAGGGCTATCCTCTACAAAACTAAAAAAGGGAATAACTTTTATGCCAATCAAAACCCTTTCCTTTATAGATTCATTCACTTTCAGATTTTATTGTTTATTTATGGTTACTTTTGAGTGCCTTCATTCAATCGGCGTAAAATATTTTATTTCTATAGGTTCTATGCTTTTTTTGCATTGGTTGTTACTTGGTCTATTCATTGTTATTTTTTATTCTCTATAATAATGAAATCGCATAAACCATGGTGTGCTATTTGAACCCTAAAAAATTTGCAATCTTTTTAAATATCTACATGTATAAATTATATTTAAATGTAATAAAATAATCCTAATCTACCTATAACTAAATAACTTTTAAAAACACGTTATGTATGTACAATTACAGATATAACAAAATTAAAAAGAAAAAATAAATAAAGGGGAGGGCTCATTGAGCATCAAAGAATTCGTCCGCATCGCTGTCAATGGGAAAGCTGCCCAAAAGTTTGCAGTTAATTTAACCCAATTACTGTGGAAGGAAAAGAACAACAGCATCTTCTCAACTGCATATTATTACAAAGTCCTGTTCAATCACTAACCCTGCTAGAAGTCTTTGATATCTATAGATCTTAATGTTTTTTCTGAGCTTAATGCTACTTCTTTAAAAAACTTAAACTAAAAAAAACTAGTTCGAGAAAATCACGGACGAATACTTCGAGGCCTAATTATTTTTATTGGTATAGTTAGTTAGTTCTTCAGTTAATTTAGTAGATATAAGAAGTTTACTCTATGTATATAATATATTTTATCCAACTAATATTATAAGTTCGATAAATGATGGATTCATCACCAGCCTATAGCAGTCCACTGCTGGACATAGGTCTCTCCAATTGCACGCCATTCAGTTTGATTCTCGGCAACTCTCATCCAGCTACCAGCACCCTGCGAAGATCGTCGGTCCACCTAGTCTGAGAGAAATGATGGATTAGTTTGTAACAATGTTCTTCAAAAGTCCATTTCAGACTAATCCAATCTATATGATCCTCTTATGGCCTGACCAAGATGTCTGGACTTTAAAAGAGACTGACTTCCGAGTTTGTTTTGGCCTTTCTTCTCAGAGTAGTCAGATAAAAAACGCCGACCTGATCTAGCTTATATTTAATATTTTTTAATATGACGTGTATAATTCCGATATCCTATTTACAGAATAAACAATTTCATTTAATTTCCTCCAACAACAAAATATTTGTATCTATTATCACAAACATAAAATAATCTGACGGCCTAGACAAAGTGACATTCTATCAGCGATAAAGATGATGGAAAAGGCAAAAATGTATAGGACTGACTTAAGCTATCGAAAAGCTTATGTCAATTCTATTGAAAGTCATTGTAGAAATACGAAACGCTTTGGAAGCGATTGTCACTTGTCTAGGCCCTCTGTTAGGTTTCTAAAAAATATTATAATTATGTCCTATCAAATAAAAGTTACCTGAAATAATGATGATGAATGACCGTCTCCCCCTCCCGTCGATCCCCAAATATGAAAGAACCCCTATGTTTAACGAAAACAAAAAACCTTAATACAATGTTCAAGTTAAAATACCGAGTCGTTTTCCAAACTCATTAACACATTCCGACCGACAGCGACACTTGAGTCGCGAAGTTGAGCTTCACGAAAGTTGAGCTTGTTTGAAAGTTGAGCGAATTTCCTCTAGCCACGGTGCTAGGTTATATACTGAAAGGAACGCACTTACTCTTTGTATCTTTCATTATCATCTTTAAATTAACACTGTGTATTCTGACAACCAGTCTAACCAAGGGGTATCGTATTACCCAGTTACTGGATTGTGGAGGTCAGATAGGCAGTCACTCCATGAAGAATACTGATATTCAGCTGCATCCGGTTACACTGGAAGCCGACCCCAACATAGTTGGGAACAGGCTAGGCAGGCTAGGCTGATTGAATTTTTAGGCTGTTTTATTTACAAATAATTAAACTTTGTGTTTAGTGATTTTTGGCAAAATGTTTGCTATTACTTTGAGCCACCTTTGAGTGTTGTTAAAGACCTCCTTACTTACCTAAGCAGCATAAGGAATTTACAAAGTGTAAATTTTTATTTACACTTTGTAAATTCACGTGGATTTTTTGGAAAAAATAAAAAAAACATTTGTTTTTCAATGGGGAATTGTACCGGGTTATTATTGCTGCGCGGTGCCACATGATGCGTGGGCGGCCGTCATCTAGCGGGTGTCTAAAACTCATAAGATTATGGCCTCTGCAGAAAATTTGCTAATTTATAATGAAATTGGGATAATTTAGGCACTAAAAACAAAATAAAACGCTCGACGCTGTCAATCAACTTGGAAGTATAATGAAAACTGATAGAAATCCGACGACTAACGAAACACGAAGTTTGCCGAAGGACATTAAGAAAATAGTTGAAAACTTTCCAACACTTATTTATTTACTTCTTACATAATATCATTACCTATTATAGGTATACCGGCTTACCAGCCCAGGTGTTCGCACACGTAATTCCTGCTACTTGATTGCGTACCACCGGGAGTATTGGATTACCGACCCTATTTAGTTTGAATCGATTACCTGAGTCCATCTGAAGCTGATGAATACTCAAACACGTAGGCTTAATGTGCAGATCATGATTGAGTTGTAGTGTATTGAATAATAATGGACATTTTGATGATTACATAATGAGCCTATAATGTTCCCACTGCTGGGACACAGGCCTTCGCTCTTCGAGACGGAGTGGGCTGTAATTGACCACGCTGGAGATTGGAGATGTCACATGACGACAAATATTTGGTTCTAGGTCATGCAGTTTTGACGATGTTTTCCTTCACCGTTTTGAGAGCAGTGGTGATGAAATTATTTAAGCAAAGTAAAGCGCCTGTCTGGGTTCGAAACCACGAGCTACAACTCTTTAAGTCGAGGCTACTACCACTAGGCCACCACTGCTAAAACTCAAACTCAAAGCATTTACTTCAATTAAACCATTTACAGGCACTTTTGAATTTTCAAGGAGTCGGTCAATCAGAAATATTAAGTATTCCAAAGCGTAATAGGTACCAATGGAGAAGAACGGGCAAGAAACTCCACGGACACTCTTTTAAATAAAAAATGTTTACAAAATTGCTCTGTTGATTATCTTGTTGAAACTCTTTCTAATAACTTATTTATTCTTCTCTCGTGTCTTTAACTATTAGAACGAGGATTGCTTTATCCGTGGTTAGAAGATTGGGTGGTCAGCAAGCTTATCGGGACTGAATATTTATCCAATCATCACTGATCAAACATGTTCGCTCGCTCAAGTGTTTTTATTTATGGCGCGAACAAACGCTTGTGTTCAGAACCCAGTGCGCTGTGCAAAACCCAGCTTAAGGTGAGCCTAGATGTACAGTCACTAATTTGCTCCGACCAGATGATTTTTAGACGCTCAGATTGCGCGATAAAAATGCTAGGTTTCATACTGAATGTCTACTTGTCTAATAAGTATCTATAAATATTTCTTCAAGATAATTAAATATTGTATGCATTTATGTGCGAACTAACATTGTTTTAAGCATTATTTTACTAATAAAATTGATCATGTGGTCTGAAAAATAAATAAATTTAATTTTACATGGAATCGTCACGAATTTTCCTCGGTTTTTCCTAAGAAAATATTTCAATAATTTGCAATTATTTCGTCCAAAACTATCCACACAATAATAAAGTCTTGTACATTTTAAAACACATCCAAACAGGTATATTTCGTTCTCTGGACATGTGACTACAACTGTCAACCAACCCCCGTCTCGCTGTCGCCTCCGGGAATGCCCCAACCCTTGTAACTGCCACGACTTTTTAACATGTTCACTGTTTAAATACCCTGGTCGTGTTAGCTGGACCAGAAAATTATAAATTCATGTAGAAGCGACACTCAGGAACATTAGGCACCCAGCCACACCCAGGGAGGTGTATCAGAAAGGGTTGATCTTCAAGGGGTAGTAGGTACAGACCGTCAAAATGAAAAACTTTCTCCATGGAACCAACTTCGTAATCGATAAAAAAAAAAAACTGCCGCATACTACGATAGCGAGTCATATTTTGATCAACATACAACCTGACACTGACCTGCAAATTGTAAAAACTTAAGAAAATTTGAATTTCGAGGGCCATCTTATCGCATCCCCAGATAGCAGCAGGGGAGTTTGTTGCGCCACTTTTTCTTCCCAGCTAAGCAATAAAAAGTGGTGAAGGGTGTGCGTTTTGGGGGACTGTCATATATAATTTTGACGTTCCAAAATTGCTGATTCTCAACCTAGTTTGAATAAATGTTATGACGTTTAATGATCATTCTATTTGGTCAATGATAGAGCAGGAATCGCGATATGCGCTACAAAAGACCCTTTTTTTTTTTTTTTTTTGAGGTTGGGAAATCATCCAATGACTTCTCCCGCTCTGGGTGGAGCGGAAGGGCGTGTCAGACTTTTACTGACTAAAACCCACCCGTGTTCCTTCAGTTGCCTGTTGCCAAGGTCCCGGTATCCCTTTCGGACTAACCCGCAACCCTGGCAGGCATCGGTCCTAGCGGACCCCGCCAATTGTGCTGACATCTCTTTGAGGCGCGCGTGGAACACGACGCGCCATCGACCCGGGCCTGGTCCTGATCGGCCGGCAAGCTACCCATTGCTCGCCGTCCGCAAGCCCGCGCCTATGGTGGCCGGGAATCCGCCTGGGATTCCCGACGCCCCGGGCGTCTCCAGCGGCGGCGGCGGTTAGGGGCGTGAGGGCGCAAATTTTGCCTCTCCCTCACGCGTTCCGCCTCCTCCTTCGCGAGCATTACTGCTTCGCAGAAGGAGGTGACTGCTTCCCATGCCCTCTCGCTCCGTACCATGGCCTGGACCAGAGCCGGACGCGAGAGGTCACCGCCGCCAATCGCCTCCAAGAGGACACGGCGGGGCTCCGCCCAAGCGGGGCAGACCTCCACCGTATGCTCCACCGTGTCCTCCGGGCGATCCACACAGTGGTGACACCCGGGCGTTTCCTCCCGCCTTATACGAAACAGGAACCTCCCGAAGCAACCGTGTCCGGTGAGGACCTGCGTCAGGCGGAAGGTGAGGACGCCGTGGCGCCTCTCTAGCCACTCCTCAAAGAGGGGACTTATCGCCGCAATTGTGGCGTGCCCAGCACTGGGTTGCGACAATCGCACTCTCCATGCCGCCATGAGATCCTGCCGGAGCTCTGTCCGCTGAGCCGCGATTTCTCGCGGCAGCGGAGTTACGCCCCAGCGCTTCATCTCCTCGCGCCACTCCCAGATGTGCGCGAGGACCGTCGCCTCCAGATCCCATGGCGGTAATCCGGCCAGGAGGCTCGCCGCCTCGCGGGAGACCGTGCGGTATCCCCGGGCCAGCCGAATGGCCATGACCCTTTGGGACGCGTTCAACCGGCGGGCTGGCCGCAGCCTAAGGGAACGCGCCCACACCGGTGCCCCGTTAAGGGCCATGGACCGCACGACCCCCGCGTAGAGCCTCCGGCAGGAGGCGTTTGGACCCCCCAGATTGGGCAGGAGACGCCCCAAGGCAGCTCCAGCCCGGTCCAGCCTGGGAGCCAAACGTCGGAAATGCTCAACGAAGTTCCACCGGCTGTCGAGGACGAGTCCTAGGTACTTCATCGTCGACTCGACGCCGATGTGAACCCCTCCTACCGTAATTTGGGAACCCGACGGTGGCGCGTTCCGAGGGCCATGAAAACACATGACCTCGGACTTGTGCAAGGCCACCTCGAGTCCCAGCTGCCGGATTCTATCGACGATTGTCGCAACCCCGCGTGTCGCTAGTTCGGCCGCCGCCTGGTGCGACCTCCCCTGTGCCAGGACCAGCGTGTCGTCAGCGTAGCAAACTACACTGACGCCACTGGGGAGGTCGGCGCGCAGCACCCAGTCGTAACCGATGTCCCACAGATGCGGCCCCAGGACCGATCCCTGTGGGACACTGCACGACATCTCTCGCCGGTTCCACACTCCCTGGTGACCGGGGTAGATGACGGCCCTGTCCGTCAGATAGGCCTCGACCACACGACAGAGGTAGGTCGGCATCCGGTGGTACCGGAGTGCCTCCCTTATGCAACTCCAGGGCAGGGTGTTGAAGGCGTTGGCGATGTCGAGAGACACCGCCAAGACGACCCCACCCCGGGCCACAGCATCCCCCGTCGTGAGGGCCCGTACGCGCATGATGGCGTCCACCGTAGAGCGCCCTCTGCGGAAACCAAACTGGCTCTCCGCCAAGTCCGGCCCCACCCGCACCAGCCGCCCGACGAGGCGGTTTGCAATTACTCTTTCAAAGAGCTTGCCCACCTCGTCGAGCACCCTACCTGCAGATTTGGACATTTCCTACACCCGAATCTGTAGGCATTTAGAATGCATTCGGAGAGGAATTGTCGCTTCTATATTACATTTTAATTCTATGACCGGACCTCTGTTTTGTTAAGCATTTGACGGTCACGTTGTGCCGTCGATTTAATTTGTCGTACAGTGGTTAAATGCTGTTTGTCCTGGTCACCAACAAGGGTCTTAATTAGTTGAGCCTATTTGGGGGTCTTTTAAATCGAAAACTTTTAATTGGTTAGAATCAATGAGGGTTGAATAGGAACGTTAATATTCGTTGTTATTGTTTAAATACTTCTTCTTTCGTCTTCTTTACTCTTCTGGGTTTCTTTAGCTTATAGAACTGACTACAGTTACAAAGTTTACATATTTTTCATGCGTTTTGTATTAAATCATGTTTATAAAATTACCAAAAAATTCAATACGTCATCATTTAAATATACGAACCGTTGCCTATAACTTGACCCTTGTCGTCATGTTGGCACCATTGCTTCTCAAGCTTAGTTTCATTACAAGAAGAAATTAGTAGAATTTCAAATACATTTAGTAAATTCTACCTAAAGTAAATTAACATACCAACGACCGTTTGACACTGCAGTTCACAAAAAAATCTCGTCTCATCCGCTCCCCACTGCAACCTATATAAATCCATAGCAAAAAAAAACAAAAAAAAACTATAAATAACCAGATAAAGTCCTCCGAGGAATCCAAAACGGATGAAATAAAACGTAAAAATATTTTCTCGATGATTTTAATGTGAAATGTTTCAACGAAAGTCTTGTTTACTTTGGATTTAGGTGTGTAAGTTGCAATTACTGTTGATCAACACTTTTTCTGGTTGAATAAATTTGTAAATATTTTTATGTCTGTATACCTGTAGTATGTATTTATGTGTTTTTTCAGTGATGTAGGTACTTCCGTGTCGATCATCATCTGCCTAGCCTTTTCCCAACCAAGTTGGGGTCGGCTTCTAGTCTAACCGCAGCTGAATACCAGTATTTTACATGGAGCGACTGCCTATCTGACCTCCACAACCCAGTAACTGGGTAATACGATACCCCTTGGCAAGACTGGTTGTCAGACTTTCGGGCTTCTGACGAACCGTAACGACTGTCAAAGATCCACAAATGACAGCCGGGACCAACGGCTTAACGTGCTTTTCGAGGCACGGAGGAGTCTCGATATGTAAAGATGGTCACCCATCCACGGACCAGCCCCGGCAAGCGTAGCTTAACCTGATGGATGGTCCCGTGCGGCTGTTATTACATAGCGACGAGCTCCTCACTTCACTGCACTTCCGTATCGATTATTCCAAATAATAATTTATAATGATTTTGAAAGTGCTGTTTAAAAATCAATACGTATTTAAGATGGGCGTGTACCTATTCCTATTTTGGGATCCTAAAAATACTAGATAGCCAAATAACTGAGAGCAATTTGGATTTAGCGCTCGCCGGACGCTGCCGTGGCACCGCTCCGCTCTCGCCGGACACTGCCGCGGCACCGCTCCGCGCTCGCTTCTCTCGCTCGGCTCGCGCACGATCGGTCACAACCTAACCCATTTGGTCAGGGTGGGTGGCCTAGCTAAGTTATTACTGCGACTACTTTGAAATAAGTCCACTGCTGGGCATAGGCCTCCCCCAAATACCGCCACTTCTACCGGTTCTGAGCTTCTCGCATTCAGCGGATTAGTTACCCAATTACACTTTATTATAAGCGATGTTACAGCCATGAAGTCCGACAAATTGATAACACCAAAACCACTAATGATCTAAAAAAAAAACCGTTCAAACTCTCCCATCAATGAAGCTACAAACTGTAAACAAATAAACGCTACACAAACATAGATTGATGGGTGTTTCGTCTCCCATTATAGTTTCGATATTGGCTGGCAACACAGACTAAGTTTGATGTGAAGCCTTGCCAACGTTTAGAAGTTCTAGGCCACAACATAATATGGGCTTCTTCACTTAGTTTATGGTGTGTACTGAAGTTTATAACTTAGAAATACGGTTTTCATATGAGTTTTTCGTATTTCTCAGTAGGAGTCTGGATTTGTGCCCGATTGATGGCATAGGCTGGCCCCTTATTGTAATATCTGGCGAAATGGGGTGCCGTTTATGGTACACCTCTGTCCAACCCTTCAGGTAACTGAAGGTACACGGTTGGGTTTTAGTCAGTAAAAGTCCAACACGCCCTCCCGCACCGCCCAGAGCGGAAGAAATCATTCGATGATATCCCATGAAAAAAAAAAGGTGATATTATACTATCATATCTATGAATGAGCATAGATGATAACATCTATGATCATAGAGTCATAGATACAGGGTGTTAGTGTAAACACCGTTATTCTTGAAACCAGTGGTTTGGTTTCATTTACAGAACGTAAAATCAATGGAAAATTTGCATTTTGCCGATTTAAATGAACAAAAATTTATGGAACAGCTGATTTTTTTTCGCGATTTCAATGTTGGTCCCATAGAAAAAGTTGTTCAAAATGATGAGTACCTTTTCGGGTTTACCATAAACAAAAAATAATGTTGTATATATTATTATGATTCATAGATCTATGATCCAGATATCATAGTGTAATAACCCCCTTATGGGAATACAGGCGCGATGTTATGTTATACAAATGGGTTTTTCGAAAGGAAAGGAAAGTAATGTTTTAAATGTGGGTGATGCCTTACGTGGAGAATTTGATAATTTAGGTTAGACGTGCTTCAAAAAGTTACGAAAGGACTCCGTTAAACAATATTTATGTGCAAGCTGTGCACGATGCAAAAGTTGGTATGTTTTCGTGAACTTACTCAATGAAGTGAATGGAAAGCTACAAGAGTTAAGAGAATGCGTGCATTATGTGTTATTTAGTCCGCTTTTGCACCTTTATTGTGCACGAAGATTAATATATAAATGAAGACTACTACGATCTAGTACTGTTATCTTTTCGTATGCACGTGTTTCCGTGACCAATATACCTTTATTTTCTTTTCTTTCTTTTCTTTCTTTTCTTTCTTTTCTTTCTTTTCTTTCTTTTCTTTCTTTTCTTTCTTTTCTTTCTTTTCTTTCTTTTCTTTCTTTTCTTTCTTTTCTTTCTTTTCTTTCTTTTCTTTCTTTTCTTTCTTTTCTTTCTTTTCTTTCTTTTCTTTCTTTTCTTTCTTTTCTTTCTTTTCTTTCTTTTCTTTCTTTTCTTTCTTTTCTTTCTTTTCTTTCAATTGAATTAACTAGCGAAACCACGCAGACAAGATGGATATCATCGTAACATGATAGAACAAAAAAAAAACTGTTTTTTTACACTGACTCTAAAAGTCTTCATATAACTACGTACCTTATACCTACTCGTGGCCCAGATAAGGCCTATTGATAAATAATTATCATTAAGAGATAATTAAGTTTCCAATTCTTTTTACATTTAGATATTAATCTGGGACATTTCGCCATTCTCCCGAGACTCTGTAGGCAATACAATGAATTGTCAAAGCGGTGTAACCTGAACATAAGACCCCCCGGTCTTATGTTCATTTCAAAATACAAAAAAATTGTAACCACCGCAAAATAACTAAATATGTACCTATTAATTATTTTTGTTCCCTCCGATGCCTAGTCTGCAAATGTGAAATTATTATTATTAGGATTATTTACATTACATTTAAACTGAACAATTGTAATATGAATGCTCAATCTTGATAACATATTTTTTTTTTGCAATTTCTTCATTAAAGAGAAATAGGGTGAGGTCATTTCTCCATACAAAAATTCATAATTCGAGGTTCGGCTCTCGTCTATTTCCTCCTCCAATATTGGACCAATTTGAAAGATATTTTATCAATTGAATAAGAATGATATTTACTGTGCCCCTATGTTTTCCGTTTTGATGATACATTATCTGTAGAAGCACTAGAACCCTCAGAAAATACTCAAAATTACCTGTTTAGACCGCTGTCATCAGAGGCCTATTGTACAAATTTGACAACTATTACTAAAAAAGAAAAACATAGGGGTACAGTAAATGTCCTTCTTATTCAATTGTCCAATTTGGAGGAGGAAATAGACGAGAGCCGAACTTCGAATTATGACTTTTTATATGGAGATTCTCTATTTACACCTAGTTATTATCTGCTGTGGTCTCCTGTAATTGAAGGAGCACACGTGGAAGAACCGTTTTTGTTATTGTAATTTATATTGTGTATCCTTTCTTGGAGATCCCAAATAAATAAATCTATCTTTATTCCACAAAACTGCCATTATGAGGTTTTTCTCTCACCAAAACTGATATCCACAGTATCAGTGCAGCTATATATTAGATCAGTGTTCGATAAATAATGATAGCTTCGCCCCTTTTCTCTCTAATACTGTCACGTATTTCACCTCTACGCCTTCGGATTACAGAAGGATAGTTATTTATATTCAATTTATTTTTGACACATATTCGGTCTTCTTTCGTAACGACACGAGCTAGAGGATATCATAATCTGCCTGTCTTTTCCCAACTATTTTCGGGGTCGGCTTCCAGTCTACCCAGACGCAGTCGAATACCAGTATTTTACATGGAGCGACTGTCAGAGGGCGTAGACAAGTGACAATCGCTTCGAAAGCGTTTCGTATTTCTACAACGACTTTCAACAGAACTGACATAAGCTTTTCGATAGCTTATGTCAGTCCCATAAATTTTTGCCTTTTCCATCATCGTTATCGCTGATAGAATGTCACTTTGTCTAGGGCCTCTGACGTCCCAACCTTGGGTAATATGATACTCCTTGGTAAGACTGGTTGTCAGACTTTCGGGCTTTTGCCGAACCGTAACGACTGTTTATGATCCACGAATGACAGCCGGGACCAACGGCATCATATTTTATAAATAATCGATAGTTTATAGCTAATTTTATTTGGCCCTGTAGATTTAAATGCACAACCAACCTAGGCTGTTAGCTCGCGAATTGAAAGCATTTTATCCTAAAGACGTCTGATTTAGCGTCATTTAATTAAAGTACTATCCTTGAATTAGTCCGTAAGTGGTACTTAGAACTAAAACCTAGCATTATCTTAGTATTTGAATATTAAACACTCGGAGATTGAGATTAGATTTAAAATTGCTAATAGAATTAAACAACGGCATTTAAAGTGGATATTTCTGTCGTTGTGTGTATTTTGAAATGGTTGTAAAATGCTTATTTTACCATTGAGAAAAATAGTTTCAGATTAATCATTTAGATTCCATTTAGATAAATAGTTTTAACAAACAACATATTGGAAGATTCGTCTGCATTTACTATAATTGACCAAGACCGCTATACCGCGCCTTAGGTATGTACGCGGCGAGACGGTGAGGTAGTGCAGGCTACTCATTCGTTAACGCTCACGGCGTCTCGCCGCTCATTCGTCAACGCTCACGGCGTCCCGCCACTCATGCGTCAACGCTCACCGCGTCCCGCCACTCATTCGTCAACGCTCACGGCGTCCCGCCGCTCATTCGTCAACGCTAACGGCATCTCACCGCTCATTCGTCAACACTCACGGCGTCCCGCTGCTCATTCGTCAACGCTCACGGCGTCATGCTCTATGGGTGTACCTTAAAGTACACCCACATTTCGCCAGATATGCCGATTTTTTTATTGTACACATAATTTTTGTATACATCGCTGGCGAAATGTGGGTGTACTTTAAGGTACTACTTACCTATTAAAGATACACCTCTGCCTAATCCTTCAGTGATTACAGGCGTGATGTTATGTTATGTATGTTACTGTGCACCTAAGCACCTTGCGCTTCAGATTAAACAAATATGACCTAGTGTAGACATATTATTCAAGGCTGCTGGTTCGAAAGGAAAAAGTAAAATAAAAATATTGGTCAACATACACGGAGTGACGTGGTAACCATGAAAGGCTCGTTCCTTCTCTGTATGAGAAGAAGTTTAAGAAAGCAAGAAGCATTAAAAATCTTCTCTGGCTGAGGTGAGGTTTATGAGCCAGTGAGAAAATTACAGGCTGTTATCATCGTCTCTCATTTGTTCCAATAAATTCCTAAGGACAAGTTTTCTAAGAACAGTAGAAAACTTCGTAAATCCTTACCATAGTTAAGTAATCAATTAACCTTACCAACAAGTTAGGACAGGGGAACTTTTACTTAGGATAACAACTAGATGGAACAACTTTTATTGGAATCTAACTTTGTACTACTCTGATTATCTTCAAAAGAATAATTAATATGTCATCAAATAATAAAAATAAAACTTATTAAGTACTTAGATAGTTACAATATCATCAAATAATAAAAATAAACCTTATTAAGTACTTAAACAGCTTTATTATGATTATCAAAACTTCAAGAGAACTCAACATCATCATCTGCCTAGCTTTTTCCCAACTATGTTGGGGTCAGCTTCCAGTCTAACCAGATGCAGCTGGCAACCAGTATTTTTACATGGAGCGACTGCCTATCTGACCTCCACAACCCAGTTACTGGGTAACACGATACCCCTTGGCAAGACTATGGTGGTCAGACTTACGGGCTTCTGACTATCCGTAAGGACTGTCAAAGATCTACGAATGTCACCCGGGACCAACGACTTAATGTGCTTTCTGAGGCACAGAAGACACTCGGTATGATAAGGATGATCAATTGGTCACCCATCCACGGACCAACCTCGGCAAGTGATGGCCACGCCATGGAACCTTGGCGAGCCACACGTGCAGCTGTAATTATTTAGCCACGATTATCGAGATTATCGTCAATATATTCATACGTCATCAAATAAATAATAAAATAAAAATGATTAAATAGCAATTATGATCCTCAAAACCTCAAGAGAACTCTACTTATCGGGTGTTTGAAAAAATTCATTTAATTCAAATATAAAAATCATTTATTGCAATATTCTTTCATGGAAATTCACCTAACCAACAAATAGATGTATGTATCTATCCTTTTTGCCTGGTGAGAAACTGGCACTGGCACAATAAAATGTTGCTTAATTTACAAAATTCCTGAAAAAAAAGAAAAAAAATTGAGCCCCGAAAAAAATACACCAAAACTGCACGATAAATTACGATATCGTACCGTACTATAGGTCACGTACTTTAATTGATGAGCCACCTTCACACTTTTCAATTTTGCAGTTTCAAATAAATTACTTTTAATCGGAAATAGTCTTATCCATAGAGGTTGACTAATAAGTTCTCAATGATAAAAATAAATACAATGTTGCATTAAGTTTATCTACGTATAATCTATTTGATACCGACCTCCTTTGAATCATACCTCATTAATTAACTCGATAATTTTGAAAACTAACTGAAGACAGTTGAAATATCGATGTCAGATTCAGAGACGCTACTTTCGAACTTGTCGAAATGACTTTAATATTTCTCCGTACGCTAACGCAACAGTAACCTAGCAACGATAAACAATCGTTGCTAGGTTACTGTTGCTAGACCTGCAATTGGTTGGCTTTGGGTAGTCACTCTGCTGTCAAGTTTGTAGTTCTGGCTCTCAGGTTAACCAACCGGTAAAGATATAAAATATAAATTAGATTCTTCTAATACGAAGACATATGACTTTGCGTGTCGGGAACCGAATAAACTCGATTCGCATTACACGGCTAAAATACGAACAGTGCCAGGTGGCTCATCAATTAAAGTCCGTGACTGTACATTTCTACCTAGCCCTTCGGGGAAACATGGCGCGATTATCATGTTTTATGTGAACATACATGATTTTCCCCTCATTTAAACCTCCTCAACTTAATGTAAATTATAAATCAAAGGGCCTATAATATGATTCAATACTCCATCAATTTGTGTACAAGATCCATTGTTGCATTATCTGTTCTAATACTGTTACGATATAATGTAGCAATTTCGGGCCAGCCGCGCGAAATCTTTGGAATCGTTTAGGGGAATGCTCCGGGCGTGTCACTGTGCAGGCGAATTGCAGAAGGACAAATCTGGGACAAATTAATACAGCCTCCTATGAAACTTTATGTTTACCTGGACAGTAAAATACTTTATATTTTTTTAAAGTATAGGTAAAACTAGTTGTCACTCCGAGCTTTAGTTAAAACTAGCCTAGGGAAACTAATTTGGGATTGAAAACAAGATATAATTTTATTTTAAAAATATTTATTAATAAGATCTAGGACACAGAGTCATGGTCTTCCTTTTATTTGTGACACTATGTTATTTTGCAAAAAATAATCCTTATGATCTAGCCTTTCGATCGGTATGATAAAGCTACAGGGGGATTATTTTTCTCATGTAACGGGTTCGATTGCAGGTTCAACCATGTAATTATTTAAATATCTATGAATGCAGTTTAAATCGCTTTTTAAATTCAAATAATGTCTTCTTTCAGTAAAATGTTCCATCTACAATATTCAAGGTACTTTCCCTCCATGTGTACATTAAAGTCGCGTGTCGTGTCTCTCTGTGTGAACACATTGCTCTTCTAGTTTAGAAGATAAACGTGGACAACAGCGCAACGGATTTTGATGCGGTTTTCAGCAACATCTAAAAAAATTATTCCGGAAGGTTTTTGTGTAAAATACATTATTAATCGGTACATAATTATAAAGACATATCGATTTTTTGTCAAGGAAAAACCGTGTGAAGCAGAGGCGGCTCGTTAGTTGAAAATAAACTCACATTGGTCTTCTGCCACCCCCCTTTACAATGACCAACGTTGATGTTAGATCCCTGAAACGTTTACCGTTGATTGTGCTACGCCATTTATTTCACACACTGCGTCTTCTTTGATATTCCAAAGGTGATGTGTTTACGAGGCCTCCAAGGCCTCGTATCATCAAAATTGAATACGTGATAATCAAAATGCTGAAAAATGTTGACTTTCATTTTTTCTCAGGAAATTGTCAGACTTTAGAGTTGATGGAAAAGAAATATTATTTGAAATTGTTTTCTTGACGTGCATGTAAATTGGGTGACAAAACGATTTGCTTTCAAAATTCAATTATTCAGTTTTCTTTGGTGTCTAGCTGCAGCTGATCAGTTGTCATTATTCTGAAACTGAAAATATTGGGTCCTCACCTATGAAATTGACATTTTTTTCTCACAAATAGAGAACCTCGCCACTTCTATGATTTAAAATATTCATCAATTGCTTGGTATTATATCGAATAATGACCATCATAGACAACTACCAATAGTAAAAAACCTTATTACTTATAGTTTTCTAAACATAAAAAATACCCTAAAAATGACTCCTCATTTTGTTAGCAGAAATGACTACAATTTTTTTTTACTTAGCCAACACTTATTTTTGTCGCATCTAAATGACATATAAACATTAGTGCAATAAAGTTTTAAAACATTAGTGTACACGGTTGTTATATAAATTAAGAAAACGTTAGTATGACAAATGCAACTTCTTTAAAATTCCCCAGACAAAACGCTGATTTCATAGGTGGACCTAATATATTATATGATTTAATTTATTTATTTAGAATCTCCAACAAAAGATAAACACAATACAAGACATATATTATAATGAGCTACACCACCCGATCTATATTGTTGAAATAAAGACGTGTCGGAGTTCCATAATTTCTAAATAAAATCATGTCGTAGTACCGTTTGTCGAAAGTTCAGTTTGGTAGTCGTGCCATCGTCCGGGAATAATCGATAGACAGATCACTTCAAGCTCACTTCACCTAAGTTTTCACGGTGAATTTTTTACGAAATAAACGAGTAAGGATTATGTAGGTGTATATCCTTCACATAAGCTAAGCTACCTGCAAAGTCCATTTAATTTTTTACGAATTATCCTACTAATATTACATATCCTACTAATATTGTAAATGTGAAAGTTTGTGTGTTTGGATGTTTGTTACTCAAACACGCAAAAACGGCTGAATAGATTTGGATGAAATTTGGCAAACAGATAGTTTATAATCTGTATTTACATATAGGATACTTTTTATCCCGATATTCCCACGGAATCAAGACTTATGCGGGTGATACCGCGGGGCGCAGCTAGTGTTTCAATAAGTCAGGATAGATTTTAAATAATAACGTTACTTTAATATTTCATGAACCGACTACCGGCAATAATGGATCCTATAATCCTTTGATGGAACAAATAACACGAAACTATGGAAGCGTTGGATTCTGTACGCACCGTTTCATTCTGATCCGTTATAATGTTAAATCACCAAAATATTACCTGCCTATTACGAAACTCGGTAAATATTCTTTATTAGCTTCCGCCCGCGGCTTCGCCCGCGTTGTATGTCGATAAAACGTACCATATATCCTTCCCCAGAATGCCATCTATCTCCTTGCCAAATTTTGTCGAAATCCGTTCAGTGGTTTAGGCGTGAAAAGTGAACAGACCGACAGACAGATGGACAGACAGACAGAGTTACTTTCGAATTTATAATATTAGTATGGATATGGATTCTAGTACTAGCTGCGGCCTGCGGTTCCACCCATATAAGTCTCGATTCCGTGGGAATATCGGGATAAAAGGTATCCTGTGTCCTTCTCCAGTTCATGGTCTACCCATGTGCCAAATTTCATCCAAATCCATTCAGCCGTTTTAGCGTGAAAGCGTAACAAACAAATAAACCAACAAACACACTCACTTTCAAAATAATTATTCTAGTATCTAGTTTTGCCCGAAAACTGGATTTGTGGCCGGTTAAGGGCGCACCCTACCTCAAATTGCTTAGCCCTCCGTTATGCCGAAAATAAATAAATATAAAATATGTTAAAGTTGAGGTCCTATGTTTGGCGAAAACACGATTACATAAAATTTTCTCAATAGAAAAAAAATCCAAAGTTATCTCTAAACAGAACTGTAAACCGCTGGTATTAAAAAAATACTTGAAATTAGATCATGAAACTTTGCATAATAACTGAACTATCTATAAAACAGGTCGTATGTTTTTTAAATTACCATTATTTTCACCGTAAAAGGCAATTACTTAAATTATTCGACGCTTTAGATCCGCTAGCGCCCCACTCCGTCTCGTTCTCACTCAGGTCACGAGTGCGAGCGGGATAAAATCTGAGGTAGGGTGCGCCCTTTATGGCAAATGGGCGCGCTGCTCGATGGGACTTGGGAATTAAACATGGCGAAATGTGGGTGTACTATAGGTGCACCTCTGCCCAACCTTTCGGGGAATACTAATTGCAAATTCTGAATGCCTCCTCTGCAGTCTATAAATTACTGTTCAACTCCGAACTTTGCAGTCCACTACTCCTTTATTAATTCACAAATTCAGTGGAAACTAGCAAGATGCAAGAAGGAAGTGTCTATTACGGAAGTCGCCATCTGCTCCCGGCCAGTTTGGGCGCAGCGACTTCGAAATTTGGACACCCTCTGATGAATTTAATATCGAAGTCGAAAATACTTAGGTGCAAAGTTGCGTCGAACTGAGCTGTACATTTCACGGTAGAAGGACCCTTTGTTTTGATCTATTTAGGTAAGTGATTGTCATTTGTTAAAATATGAGGGGATTAACTGGAGTATTAAGACCGTATAGGCAAAAAAAACCGGCCAAGTGCGAGTTGGACTCGCGCACGATGGATTCCGTACCATTATCTATAAAAACGGCAAAAAAATCACGTTTGTTGTATGGGTGCCCCCTTAAATATTTATTTTATTCTGTTTTTTTAGTATTTGTGCGGCAACAGAAATACAGTATCCGTGAAAATTTCAACTGTCTAATTAACACGGTTCATGAGATACAGCCTGGTGACAGACGGACAGACAGCGGAGTCTTAGTAATAGAGTCGACATAAAAGTATGTACCTAGATGGTTATGCCTAGCCTTATTGCAGAATGTTCTAAACAGGAGCTGCCTTCACAAATCATAAGTAAGACGTAGAAAAGATGATTACCTAATGAACATATTATGTATTTTGAACTTGCTACTCAATAATTATTTCGTTGCTCACTTAAAATTATTTTGGTATTCATATTCAATAATTTAACAAAGATAAACTATTTTCAGTGTTCTTGAAACTCTCAAGAACTATAAAATTATTGGTACTTAGTCTAAAGGTAATATTTTAAAAGCAGCTGAGCAACTTCAAAAAGTAATAGAAACTTTTCGTTCAAAGCTGCACTACTTTTGCACTTGAATAAATCATTTTCTTAATTAGTAATTAGTATTTTGTGTTATTTATGGTAACTTAGTTTTCATAGACTTTAGGCACTGCGCCCAACCAGTCAGTCAATACTGTAAAAGGGGTGATAGACGTGGGAGCAAGTACGCGTACTTAAGGCTCGGCGAGTTTACTCGCTCGTCTGTCATCGCCGCGAGCCTCGAGCCGCGAGCCGCGAACCGCAAGCCAATTTTAAAATGAAATTTTGAGGAAGCTTCACGTGTGTCACCGACGGCGAGCCGAGTAAGGTCGCGAACTTAAAGGCGTACTTTAAGTACGCACGTCTATCACCCACTTAAGAAAGAAAAAAGAAAGAAAATATGTTTATTTGCGGCAAACATGACGCCAAGAAAGGACAAATATACGAAAATAACAAGTTGCGGGAAAATATGCGTCACATCCACGCAAAACGGCCATCACTCAGCATAATGCTGCGACCCTATGCGAGACAGAGCCCCAGCGCTGGTTTTCAGTGACAGCCGGCGTTTGACTTAAAAATCTCATCGTGAAAACTTAGGTGAAGTGAGCGTGAAGTGAACTGTCATTTCACTTTAAGCTAGGGATGCACTATTGACAGCTCACTTCAAAGTTTTCACAGTGACAATTTTGCTTATGTTCGCATAGCTCGTCAAAATGTAGGGAACAGCTGTTTTTTTTTGTATGGAAAAACTGTCAAAAATTCAAAATTCATTCGCAGGTTATGACTTAAACTCGGTATAAAAGTTTGGTGAAATTCGCCCTTAGTAGCATAAGTCCTTCCCCGGGATGCAATCTATCTCCTTGCCAAATTTTATCGAAATCCGTTCAGTAGTAGAGTAAAAGTCTTGATCCCGTGGGAATATCGGGATAAAAGGTAGGGGAGACCGAGGAGAGTTGAAACAATTTTGACATTTTAATTCATACACAAAATTCTACAAACAGTAATCGTATGAGTTTAGTGCCAATCGATAGTTTATTTCTTACACTTTCAAACACCTGTCACAAAGAACGTGTAAGTATGAATTTTGTGGTGAAAAATGAATTTGAATGTAAAAAGTAATTTTGTTTCAACTCCCCTCATACCGAGGTATGTTGAAACAAGGGTCGAGGAGAGTTGAAACAGTTGATATTTGAGTAAAATTAAGGGTTTTAAAGTAGAAACGACGATATAATTTGAAAGTATTTATTAAAATAAAACATTCTAATATATTTTACAATATTTTGTACTAAACTATTAATTAAATCTTGAGCAATCTTGAGGTTGTAGCTCGAAGCCGCATCACGCAGACTTTTCTGACGCAATGTAACTTCTTCTACAGCGAGATCGTAAATTTCGCGACTCGCCATACCTCTATCAGTCTTCCTTTTATAATCAGTAGGCATACTGAAACAAAATTAGCAACAAAAAAAAAACATAAGTAAACCACACCCGTATTGGCAATCCCCCATACAAAACTTTAGCGAGGTGAGTTGAAACAGTCTGTTTCAAATCCCCTCAGTGACAAAAATCCTCCCAATCTTTATACAAACAAAAATCCAGAAGAGAAACACAAAGAAATTAATTTTACCAGCGCCATGGTTTCAATCGTTAGTTAATAAGCTTTCGAAACATATAAAAACCAAGCTAAAATACAAACGCATTATCAAAATACAGATATCTTAAAAAAACGTTTAAAACTTACTTTTCACTATTTTTGCGACGTGGCAGCCACAACGACAAAACCGCGCGTCAGAGGCACGGACGCGAACTGCGGGGCCCAGCGGGTGGTGGGAAGCGGCTGATTTGTGTCGGTGTCAGCTCGATGACGGTTTTAAATTCCGCGATATCAGTGCTGTTTCAATTCACCTCTGTATCAAAACCACTCGGTCTCCCTATCCTAGTCCAGGTCAAGGTTTAACCCTGTGCCGAATTTCATTTAAATCCGTTCAGTAGTTTTAGCGTGAAAGCGTGACTAACAAACAAACAAACTCTATCTTAAAAACTATCTATAACTAACTAACTAACTATCTTAAAAAATAACATGCGGACCAGGCTTTGGGGACTGCCGATAGAAGTGAAAACTAAGCAACAATGCGTTTGACGGTAGATGGCGCTAAAAAAAACAAATCACTTCAAGCGTGACGATGACGCGAGTTCCATAATTTTTATTCTCTCAAAAGTGCTCAACGCGCCTAAAGAATGTTTCACTTAAAAAAGAACCCTTCCTAACAATTCTACACTCTCAGTCACCTTTAGAACAACAGCCATACCGTTGCTTCGCCTGGCAGTGACAGCAAGGCATGATAAACGAGTCGTAGCTCGTAAGCTGTTACCGTCCGTAACTAGGTTCATAGCAAGCACGTTTACAGCCTCTTTTGTGGAAATAAGCGTAGCTTGGAAATGAGGGTAGTTATTGTGTGTAACAAAAGTTATCTATTTGAAGGTAGATTTATACGCGGCTTCGCCCGCGTGGATATCGGTTATTATATACCTTCGTCCTTCTTCGAGAACCACTCTATCCATTGGTGAAAACATGAAAATCGATGCTGTAGTTGTTGAGTTTATCGCGCACAGACAGACAGACATACGCAGTGGAGGACTTTGTTTTATAATCTGTAGGGCTGATTTAATCAAAGTCAGATATCTTTTATCCGTGGAATAAAATTGTCGTCTGACATTTGTATGGAAAAACTGTCAATATTTCAAAATTTATTCGCAGGATAAGACTTATATAACTCGGTATAAAACTTTAGCAAAATTCACCCGTAGTGATATTAGGTATAGTGTAGTCCATGGAAACCTTTCAAAGTCACTGTCAGTTATCAAGGCATTTCACATTAAAGTGAGTTGTCAGTTGAATACGCTGGTGACATGAGTCAGTCTTGAGCGAGACACCGGAGTGACAAGTTATAAGGTTAGTAAAAATATAAATTGTACTGATCTGAAATATTGAATAATTAATAAATATTGTTATGATTTATTTGTTTCTTTCTTATGACTCCCCTCCTTCTGAGGTACGTTTACATTTGGTACTACTTTACACATTAATTAGTCAATATTTACGAACCTCTTACTATTGTTATACAATCCTTATTTTAAATCACCGGATTACACGATGACAATCGACTACGCAAAGGGTGAATACACGACATTACCTCCTCACCATTGTTAGATCTCCAACCTCTTAAGATCCCTTAAACCTCTATCATCAACCAAAAGGGTAACCACAATACAGGGTTGATCTACGACAGATGATCCTCCTTCGAATTAATCGTAAAGGCGTTCGCACACCATGACAATGACGGATGTCCCGCGTGCGTTCGCGTAATCTCGGTAAGGCGCGGCTTATGGCTTAGGGACCGGCGCGACGTGCCCGAATGTGGGCAGTGTCGGGCTTTTAAGTCGGGTTTTGAGCGGATTTTCGGGTTGTTTTGGAGACGGGTTTTTGGTATACACGTGTATGTGTGATGCAGCAAAGGTGGTGATGTTTGAAGTTGTAAGTTGGAAAAAAAAATGTGTTTTTCAACACTTTTAGCGCCTTTTAATCAATCCACTTTCATCCATCCTTATCAAATGGTTTTTTTGTGAAATGAAATTGTTTATTCTGTAAATAGGATATTGGAATCACTTTTACACGACATATTAAAAAAAAATGAAAATATAAGCTAGATGAGGTCGGCATTTCCTATCTGACTACTCTGAGAAGAAAGGCCGAAACAAACTCAGAGCTCGCAGTCTCTTTTAAGTCCAGACATAATCTTGGTCAGGCCATATGACTTGCCATGTGCACTTGTCAAAAGAGGTTGCGATGGGTACCTACATTACGCTGTCATAGTTCCTTTCACTGCATCTGAACTATGTGGTTTCCTTGAAATTGTGTCGCCATAACAGAATTCAAGGCATTATCCGAATTAAATTCACTTTAGGCATGATATTTCGTAGTTATAAAAAAAAACCGTTTTATTTCTATAACATACATAATATACTATTATATTACATTTATACTATTAATTACGTGCTACAAATTCTTTATTTTATTTGTCTAGGAACCATTAGGAGTGTTTTTTGTTCAAAGATCACGAGCATTCGCGTTGTATCGTCAAAGACCACTTATGTATATAGCTTTACAAAATCATAGACCAAAGATTTCTCAATTACCACAAAACCGCTTATAAAACCCGCTGGTTTTAAAGCTATAACCTCAAGGGGCAGTACCCAGAGCCACAGAAATAGAATCATTGTGAGAACGTAGATGCTTTCAAATACACCACTCGAATGCGAGCAAAAGGAAAAAGTTACGAAACCTCTTTGCATTTTGTTACTCTTATTACCTTTATGTTGTAAAGTAGGTCATACTATAGTGCGCGCGCGACTGCTCGTCACCATCTGAGGTATGTAAGCGGCAACAGGCAACTAAAGGAACACGGGTGATATACCACATAAAAGAAAAGGTATGTGAGCGGTGACATGCGGGAAGTAGACATAGGTCAAGCTAACTCAGTCTGCCAATTATGTCAATGGCGCTCTGACCGTCTACCGTCTACCTCAGGCGGTGACTAGCAGTCGCGCGAGGACTATACCGGGTGTTAGGGTAAACACCGTTATACTTGTTACCAGTGGTTTGGTTTCATATATACCGGATGATTTTTTTTACCGTCTCGACAAACATAGGGTGTAGTAGGTGAACGAAGTAGAAGCCAATGGCATAGATATTTTTTTTAATTTTTTTTTTATACCCTTTAATCAAATTGATCTATCTAAAAATACTACCCATTTGAAGTAAACTTTTAATACAAAAACAATAAAAACAGAAATTAAAAAAAAATTGAATAAATCGATGAAAAAATATCGAAATTCAAATCATACGCACCCTACTAAATGCACGGAATTCATCAATGAATTAGATACGTTCCTTTGCGACCGATAAGTACTCGCCGCACTTGCCGTCGGCTTCTTTGATATCGTCAGGCGCTTGAGCCGCCGCCGCGCCGGAGCTGCTCGCTCGCGCATCCCCCCGCCCGCCCGCGTCCCGAGCTTCAGTCACCGATTAGTCACGGCGGCGGTGTGACGTCGCGCTGTTTGTTTCCGCGTATGCATCGTGCACCCGGTCATATTTGTCGTATCTAAACATGTACGAATATTCTAACGTAGAGTATCTTGTTTGGTGAAAACAGCCAGTGCAAGGCGAATGTACGCAGATGAAGAAAATCTTCAGTCGCTGCGAAGGAACGGTATCCCTTCTCCTCAAATTCCCCCCCGGACCCCGCATGGAGTTTTGTCACTGGGTGCAGAACCGTTCTGTCATTGACACCATGTTGCAAGACGTTCCTGATCCCTATCTGCAAGACATGTACTTCCAGCATGACGGATGTCCAGCTCACTACAAACGATCTGTGCGCGCGTATCTCGATGGTCAATTTGGTGATAAGTGGATAGGTCGCGGTGCACCTGTGAACTGGCGGCCGAGGTCACCAGACCTACATAACACCCCTTGACTTTTATTTGTGGGCCGACCTAAAACGTTTAGTCTGACGTTTAGTGTATACCGAAGAAGCTCAAAGCGTTAGTGATTTAAAACAGCGAATAATTTAAAACGCTTTTAATGTTTTGAAAAGTGATAGAGACACGCCTCGAAGTTTACCAAACAATATGAAAGACCTGCTAGTTTATGTTTAGAACGAAACATTTGGAACAATAATTACCTACTGCGATATCGCTAAAAAGGTAGGTACAGACCTAAGTGCATTTTTTGTAAAATGCGCGCAATGCGCGTGCGCGTCGGTCGTTCGTGTCGCCCGCGCGCGAGTAGGTACCGCTCAGCTGCTCGGCTCTCGTACGTGAACCCCGGTAAGTGAACTCTCACGCACACATCAAGTTTCTATGTACGTGTGTGTGCGTAGGCGCGCCGACGTTACTTAGCAACGGGTCGACCGAACAACCTTCTGTCAATGTTCTCGCTCCCGCATGTATGCACGTCCTTTTCATTTTGAATGAAGTACAGTCGAGTATTCTTGCTTATTCAAGTATTTATTGTTTCGAATTATTTAAAAAAGATTACTTAGATTGTTTTAAAAGTTCGTTCCGAGTCTTTGTTACTGTTTTCGTTTTATTTGTAAGGATGGGTTTTCTTATTATTTTATCTTTTTAATTGGTAAATTGGTGGGGTTTTTATTTGTACTTTAGTATTTGTTGTGTTTTATTATTTTAGGTAGGTTAAGTTTTCTTACTTGTGTTAAGTTATTACCTATTTACTACTTATTCTTTTGGTGTGAGGCTTATTTAGTCAATTGGGTATTTGTATTGTATGTTTGAGAATTTTTGGGTATTGTGTTCATTTTGTAGATCAGGTTAGCCTTAGTTTATTAGTAAGTGGAGTATAAATGTTGTAGATCAGGTTTGTCTTAGTTTATTAGTAAGTGGAGTATAAATGTTATTGCGTTGATTTTGGAAACGTTTTCAGCACGACTGTACCATGCGAGGGGCGGCCGCTTACTAGGTTTCTACGCAAAAGAAATGTGCGTGCGTTTCGCTCGCACACACGTACAACTTTCATTCATGCGCGATCGCAGCCTACGCCGTTTACTATCTCCTATTTTGGCTATTATTAGTTTTTACGCACGGGCCGTAGGATGGATAGTTTTCATGATTTTTGAAGGAAATTCCGAACCTGTACAATCTCAATGGTACTAAGCAAATATTCTTGGGTTTGGCTTCTGTTTCACTTACACAACACACCTGATTATGCTCGAGACGGTAAAAAATGTCATCCGGTAGATCGTAAAATCAATGGAAAATTACAACTTTTTTTTTAAAGAAAATCTGCATTTTACCACAATTGAATTTCACAATACGTCTCAGACACGGGTGGGGGGCGCGGGACGTGACCTGAACGGCCGCGAGCGCGACCTCTATTGTGTATTTATTCATGTGTTGTGTAGGTAGGTAGGAGGGGCGGCGACCTCGGGCCCATATCCATGAATTTGCGGACGGTGTCGGATAGAAACTTTTTAAAATCTTTTAATGAAAATAATGTTTTTTTTTTTGTTGTGACTCGGTCATTTATTTTTATATTTAAGTCAACTACCCATGGTTTGAGTGACAATGGTGTTTACCCTAACACCCTGTAGATGCACATAGTTTTCGTCAAACACAGGTTGCCTCTTAACTGCAGTGTATCTACGTATGTTTATACTAATAATTTAAAGAGGTAACATTTATGAGTATGCGGAACATTACGGCGGAACTACGGATCCGATTCTGAAATTTTTTGAACGAATGGGAAGCTACATTATCCCTGAGTGTCTTTGGATATGTTTTATGTTAAAAGAAGAAACGAACAAAATCGCAGGTAGAAGCTAGTGTCGCGTCGTATAAAAGGCAGCTAGGAAGGTATGTACAGAGTGTTAGTGTAAACACCGTTATCCTTGAAACCAGTGAATTGGTTTCATTTATAGAACGTAAATTCAATGGAAAAAAACTACTTTTTTTTAAAAGAAAATTTCATTTTTCCACTAGAGTATTTTTTTTCCTATACGCAAGGGCGATACGCAACTTGCGTCTCAACACGGCGGGCGGCAGTTGGCGGGGGCTGGCGAGCGCGCGGTCCCGCTTCAAACAGCTGTTGCGCAGCTCTCTCGAGCGTGTATCCATGAGTATCGGGACAGTGACGGATATTTACTTTTTAAAATCTTTTAATGAAAATAACGTTTTTTTTTGTTGTTACTCGGTCATATATTTTTATATTTAAGTCCCTTACCCTTGCAGTTACCCTAAGTTACCCTTGCATACTGTATACAGTCCATTAGTTGGGAGAGTTACGTTACGTCACAAGCACAGTTAGCAACGGTCTCCAGTCTGCTTAAAACCATTGTGATCACCATGGCGATTGCCATGAGAGGAACTTTTTTAACAATGGCCGATAGATATGTGACAGGATAATATACTTAATCGCCCTTTTCGATAAATTAGTGATTCGAATTGGATTGGATTATATTATTGGTTGATAAAGCTTGACCTTTTTGTTTCTTTCTTTCTGTAAATTGCATTAATATGTAATGCAATTGCAACTAAAACAATAAAGCACACGTTATCGTTGGGAGAGCTCAACGATAACGTATGCTTAACGTATGCTAACGTGTTTTAGTACTAACTTACATAACACAATACCTTTTCAATTAATTACTCCCTAAATACAGCTATATTAATCAACAATAAATTGAACAGAATAACCTGCAAACCCGGAACCGGGTAGTTCATAATAATTTCATGGTGTTATTAATATTTACATCAACTGCCCATCGGACATGACGGGGGCGGTCCTAAAGGTCAAGCCGTCAAATTTATTGCGGACACTGTTACCAAGTGGCTAATTGTAGCTTGATTCATGTCTTTCAGGGGATTCCAGAAGTCAGGTATGGAATTAGCTTTGCCAGGGTTGCGGGAAAGTCCGAAAGGGATACCGGGACCTTGGCAACAGGCAACTGAAGGAACACGGGTGGGTTTTAGTCAGTAAAAGTCTGACACGCTCTTCCGCTCCGCCCAGAGCGGGTGAAGTCATTTGATGATTTACCAAACTCAAAAAAAAAAAAATGGTATGGAATTAGCCTATACCGTTCCCACTGCTGGGACACAGGTCGGTGGATGTCACATGTCTTCGAATTTTTGGTTCTACGACATGCAGGTTTCCTCACGATGTTTTCCTT
This sequence comes from Lithophane semibrunnea, assembly GCA_947363905.1. Taxonomy (NCBI): domain Eukaryota; kingdom Metazoa; phylum Arthropoda; class Insecta; order Lepidoptera; family Noctuidae; genus Lithophane; species Lithophane semibrunnea. The sequence goes on along the minus strand of OX376207.1, from coordinate 6,256,544 downwards.
CACCGTTTTGAGAGCAGTGCAGCAGTGTTGACGAAATTATTTACACAAACTAAAGCGCCTGTCTGGGTTCAAACTCACGACCTACAACTCGTTAGTAGTGGCTGTTACCACCACTGAGTTCAGGATGTAGATCCTGAACTCAGTGGTGGTAACAATTTTGGTGGTTTGAGACCTTTTTTTTTAAAGAGTATGCTTTGATAGTTTGGTCATGCTGAGAGGATGAGTGACACGCGACAAACAAAAGGTAGCTGGCAGGTGTGAGTCGAAAAGCCCGGAGCAAATGCCCTAAAAGGACATAAGTATAACCTTCTTAGTGATTTCCTTCAGAAAGGTCTGGTGCGTAGTACTCGCAACCGTACCGACACCGCTTACAGCAGTGCAGTATTATTTTACTTACTTCAGTGGCGGAAAGAGATGGAGCTATACGTCCTGTAGAGCTTCATCTCTTTCCCTCACTGAAGTAAGTTTAAAATAATACTGCTGTAAGCGGTGTCGGTAGGCCCCCAGATGTATGAACGTAAACGAAGCAAAAGGAGTATGTAAGGATCATAGCAGGTGTCATTCTGTAGTTTCTGCCTACCCCCATGGGAAGAATGCGTGAGTTTATGTATGTATGTCCCATGTGTATTATGAAGCAAATAATATAATAACTGAACAAATTAAAATAAAATAAACACCACGGTAATTAATGCTTTAATAACACTTTCAAACACACAAACGAACTGTCTGTATGAAAACAAAACCTTTTGAAATCAGCAAACATAATTTCATAAAATATAAATAATTTTACCATTCTCGGATGAAAGCACTATAAAGGCAGATTATAAAAAAAAAATGAAATTAAATGAATCCTCTTTTCATAGTTTTAATTTTTAATTATTCGCTTCCTTGAACCGTTTGTGAAAGGATCTTCTTAGCGAATAATTTATGCGTCCAATGATTACTGTTCAGTTAAGTATTTTACACAGAGTACGGAATGCTTGTCCTTATTGCAAAATCTTATTCAAAACTTCTTACTTTGCCATTATTACTTTATCATTGATACCTTTTTCCAACTGTGCTGTTGAAGCATCGATAGCCTAGTGGTGTGACCTCTAACTTTTCGAATTCATCACTTGCATTAAAAACGGAGAAGGAAAACATCGTATTTAAAATCGGTTTTAAAATAAAGTTTTGGAGCCGTCCAACACTTTATTACATTTTTGACAAGTCTGACAGATTGCGACTTGAATGTGAACGTTTTTAAAAGTTTTAAAAACGTTCACATTCAAGTCGCAATCTGTCTAACTTGTCAAAAATGTTGGTAAATTGATTGTATTTTTGACAGATTGCGAATGAGATGCGAATGCGAACTTTCATCAAAAAGGAATTGCCCACAGGTTAGTCACTAACCACACGAATATAAAAAGAAGACTGAGCTGAAGTTAGCTTCCAATCTAACAGGTAAGTATACTTACAATCATTCAGCCATCTCCTTTGCTAACCTAAACCTTAATTCCCCAAAATGAAAGTAACTTACCCTAAAAATATGGCCAGTTTTAATCAGGCCTTTCCACAGACATTTTAATATTTCTTCCTGCCATTTTATTATAGGTAGAGGGGAGGGTACATCGCAATTCGGTGTACTAAATTGTGGAGTAAAGGGGTAATCCCCTGGGATTGGTCGCACATTTATTATAATCATTGATTTGAGCCGGAATTATATTGTAGTGTGTGTATTGTGGGGATTGTGGCGTGATGCTTCTAAATTAAATGTCAAAGAGGATCGTGTTTGTTCGAGCGATAAATTTAGTGTTAAACATGACTGTGTGGAATTAGAATTGTTTTATTGGTTCAACACGATAGTCGTTAAATACGACAACGACTGATATGTCCAGATAGAGTGTCGCGCTCCTAAAGAACTAAAACAAACAAGTCAACTTTGTTATGCTAGTGTGCGTGACAGCTACGTCTTACACTAGCGACACGTCATTGTGCTGTCATTTTCCTTTTCTAGTTGCATTTAGCGGCTAACAGTTGGACGCTATTTTTTTCGGCGAGTTCACAGCTTTGACTGTTTTTCTAGACCTAATTAAATCTTTGATTTTGGAGTATTGTGGGGAATATGATTGTTGCTTAAAATATTTGTATTCTGAATGGAATATTTTCCCATTATTTAGCTGATTCATGATAACCTTCTGAAGCTTTTTCTGATACTTATCAGTACTTCTTGGGGTGTAAACACTACCTACATATATACTACTTTTTTAATAATTTTATACAGAAAGCTTGGTAAAGGCACACACACTATCCTTACATATTAGAAAACAAAGTCCTCCGCCGCGTCTGTCTGTCGTCCTGTTCGCGATAAACTCAAAAATTGCTGCACCGATTTTAAGCTGTTTTCAGCAATGGATAGAGTGGTTCTCGAGTAAGGATTTAGTATACAGGCTGTAAGGGTAAACACTCTTGTCATTCAAACCATGGGTAGTTGACATAAATATAAAAATAAATGACCGAACACAACAAAAAAAAAACGTCATTTTCATTAAAAGATTTTAAAAAGTTTATATCCGACACCGTCCTCTCTAGCGAAACAGCTGACTGACTGAGGGAGGGGTCGCGCTCGCGGCCGGTCAGGTGACATCCCGCACCCCCCACCCGTGTTGAGACGCAAGTTCGTTGCCCTAGCGCATAGGGCAACGAACTTGCGCCTCTTGTGGTAAAATGTAGATTTAAAAAAAAGAAAAAAAAAGTTGTAATTTTCCATTGATTTTACGTTCTATAAATTAAACCAAACCACTGGTTGCAAGGATAACGGTGTTTACCCTAACACCCTGTATAATAACCGACATCCACGCGGGCGAAGCCGCTGGCATCAGCTAAATAATAAATACAGACTGTAAGGGTAAACAGTCTTGTCATTCAAACCATGGGTAGTTGACTTAAATATAAAAATAAACGAATGAACACAACAAAAAAAAAAAGTCATTTTCATTAAAAGATTTTAAAAAGTTTCTATCCGACACCGTGCTCTCTAGTGAAACAGCTGACTGAGTGAGGGAGGGATCGCGCTCGCGGCCGGTAAGTTCACATCCCGTACCCCCCGCCCGTGTTGAGACGCAAGTTCGTTGCCCTAGCGCATAGGACAACGAACTTGCGTCTCTTGTGGTAAAATGTAGAATTAAAAAAAAGAAAAAAAAAGTTGTAATTTTCCATTGATTTTACGTTCTATAAATGAAACCAAACCACTGGTTGCAAGGATAACGGTGTTTAGCCTAACATCCTGTATATATATATATTTTTTATAACGAACCAAATCTTTTGCATTTTCCTGAAAACTCAGAGTGAGTTATCAGGAAATTACAAAACATTTTTTTTCCTACAGTATTTCTCCTTTTCATATATTCATCTTCTCAATTTCATTGACATAAAATAACAATAAGACGTAATATTTACGTAGCATTTATGGTCTCAACTTTGATATTCAGGAAAAGTAACGTAGACTAGACAATTTGCTCCTAAGTATAGTTGTCTAACCCAAATGTGACCACAACTTCAGATCTGCTCCATACTTACATTGTTACAAGTTATTGTTGTTTGTTGATTCGAAACTTGGATTCGCTTCAAGCTCAAACACTAGAAACCTACAATGTTGTACAAATTGTAGGTACACTACTAACAATTGGCGACATTGAAGCGACTTTTCTTTTGATTATTTCAAATGATATCGATACTCCTCCGTGCCTCGGAAAGCACGTTAAGCCGTTCGTCCCGGCTGTCATTTGTGGATCTTTGACAGTCGTTACGGGTCGTCAGAAGCCCGAAAGTCTGACAACCAGTCTTGCCAAGGGGTATCGTATTACCCAGTTACTGGGTTGTGGAGGTCAGATAGGCAGTCGCTCCATATAAAATACAGGTATTCAGCTGCGGTTAGACTAGAATCCGACCCCAACTTTGTTGGGAAAAGGCTAGGCAGATGATGATCGACACGGAAGTACCTACATCACTGAAAAAACATAAATACCTACTACAGGTATACAGATATAAAAATATTTACAAATTAATTCAACCAGAAAAAGTGTTGATCAACATTAATTGCTACTTACACACCTGAATCAAAGTAAACAAGACTTTCGTTGAAACATTTCACATTAAAAACAACGAGTAAATATTTTTACGTTTCATTTCATCCGTTTTGGATTCCTCGGAGGACTTTATCTGGTTATTTATAGTTTTTTTTTTTGTTTTTTTTTGCTATGGATTTATATAGGTTGCAGTGGGGAACGGATGAGAGGAGATTTTTTGTGAACTGCAGTGTGAAACGATGGTGTGAATTTACTTTAGGTAGGGTTTAGTCGTTTTAGGTGAGGTTAGGTTTCAATTTATACAACATAATTTTTTGTTTATGCTAAACCCGAAAAGGGGTCATTTTACTCATCATTTTGAAAAACTTTTTCTATGGGGCCAACCTGGAAATCGCGAAAAAAAAATCAGATGTTCCATAAATTTGTGTTCACTTAAATCGAAAAAGTGTATGGAACAGCTGATTTTTTTTTCGCAATTTCAAGTTTGGCCCCATAGAAAAAGTTGGTCAAAATGATGAGCACAATGACCCCTTTTTGGGTTTAGCATAAACAAAAAACAATGTTGTAGAAACACTGCATTTTTTAAAGATCATCATCATCTGCCTAGCCTTTTCCCAACTATGTTGAGGTCGGCTTCCAGTCTAACCGGATGCAGCTGAATACCAGTATTTTACATGGAGCGACTGCCTATCTGACCTCCACAACCCAATAACTGGGTAATACGATACCCCTTGGTAAGACTGGTTGTCAGGCTTTCGGGCTTCTGACGACCCGTAACGACTGTCAAAGATCGACGAATGACAGCCGGGACCAACGGCTTAACGTGCTTTCCGAGGCACGGAGGAGTCTCGATATGTAAGGATGGTCACCCATCCACGGAGCAATCCCGGCAAGCGTAGTTTAACCTGACGGATAAACCCGTGCGGCTATTATCACTTAGCCACGAGCTCCTCCATCATTGGCATCTGTATCTATATATTTGTTAAAAAATATAAGTGATTCAGGGGTTTTAAGGTGTATTTTTCCTTCTTTCTTTCTTTACAAAACTAAGCGTTCTTCTCTCTTCTCTTTTTTTAGAGACTACCCACATTTTAAAAGGTTTTAACATATTTGGATATTTATACCAGCATCAGATTTACACTTCAAAGTAGCCAACATATTACCCATTGGTCTATTCCCAAATCAATTGTTCCATCCTTTTCATTTATGAAACGTTAGAGCGAGACGGTAGACAAACATTCGACGCCACAGAATATCGGTATGAAAGGGATCCTGAATCCTGAAACAATACGAAATAAAAGGTTGTTGGAACTTAAAACCCTATTGTTTTTATAGGACGGTTTGGGAAAACAAAGATATGGTGTACTGTAGTGGACCGTATTGGTTTTACGAATTGAAAATTGATGAAACGTTTTAGCTTGATACAGGACACAATTTGTAAATTATTTATTGCATAATCAGCCTGTAATGTTCCCATTGCGGGGCCACTGGCCGCCTCTCTTCGAGAGAGAGTGGGCTGTAATCTACCACGCGGGCCCAGTGCGGGTTGGTAGATAAAACATGACTTCGAATTTTTTGTTCTAAGACATGCCGGTTTCCTCACGTTTTCCTTCACCGTTTTGAGAGCAGGAGGCTAATTCTCGCGTTTTCACTCGTACATGTCATTTTCGACATTATCACTCGTCTCTCTATGTCGCATATAAAATGGTGACATTCTCCTACAAGGCATTCGTACAGCACGAATCGAAGGATAATATTGTTGCCATTAGAGTGCGTTTCATCAAATAGTTCCTTTGCCATAATGTTGGCTCCACAGTTAAATTTTAAAACAGACGTATTAGGTAGCGGCGTAGCTTATTCGTATTGGTCCTACACTAGTGGAGCCAACATTACGGCATAGGAATTATTAGATGAAACGCACTTTAAAAGTCTCGCGTAGCGATCCATTCCACACAGGTAACGGTGATACTTTTTAAACGCAACCATAGATGTTCTTAATATTAAAAATGATTGATAAGCGTATAAAAGGTTTTGAACAACATTTTATATGTATTTCATAAACATTTATCAAAAAATAATACATTATGAATTTCGTAACACCATTTTATGATTTTTTTTTAATAAGTTTTCTCTAAAATATCAACAACGGAATACACTTGACTGATTTTGACAACTGTGATGTCAGCAATTTCCGTTACGTCCAAAACGTAGACAGAGAATACTAGAGACTAATTGATAACTTTTGTCGCATTCACACAAGAAAGAGAACAAAGACAACATATGCCGATGTCGTGTAAAGAAATGAGACAGAACGATGGGATTTTTTTTTCACGGCGCGTGTCACGTTTTAGCTCAATATTTTGATAAACAAAGTTTGACAGTTATCGTCTTCCTGAAAAATTCAGTTTTTATGTGTTCTAAGTTAATAAATTTATGTTATTTTATGTTGTGAACAATTTAGACCAACACTTTTTTTTAAAGCATGGTGCGCTGTTTTGTTTATAGGGCGTAAAAGTGATAGTGGAAGGAAAATGCCCGACTTGTCTTTTCATTCGTAAGTACACCCGTTTTTATCAGTTATTAGGCTTGCAATAACATTTTATTGTGTTTATACATTGTGTATAATATACCCTAGACGTAAAATCATCGATAAAAAGCGCAAAATTAACAATGATTAAATTCTAACAAGAATTTTGGTGTTGCCAAACTTTTCTATAAATGATTACCCACTATTATGGGAAATATGTATTCTGCAGTGTGTATTATTATATATCTAAAAGATTAATGGTTTGTTGCAGTTCTCTTGAAGAGGATAATTTACGTCGGTATTGGACTGTAGCTACAGGACGAACAGATTGGACACCAACACCAAAACCGATAAAAATTAGAAACATTAATTTCGTATGAATGTTTCTAATTTTTAGCGAAACATTCATACGAAGCTTGTTTAATTTCAAGACAATAGAGACTAAAATCAATAAAAGCTAATTAAAAATAAACATGTTGTATTTACTCATAAAGCAAGAAAATAGGTACTATCACAGACATGGTAGGTAATTAAAATCACATCATCATCATCCATCGTCAACCTCTTGCCCAAATCGCAATTTATTTGAGTTCAGCATCAGCCCAATTGCGTAATACACGATCAATGACAATCTGAATCATTTTGAAACAGATTGCTAATCCATTGCTACAGAAGTTCGAAAAAAAATTGCTTAACAACGTGAATAACGTAAAACAGATTAGTCATATTCATTTAAGAAAATGTGTTACGCAATTAGATAGCAGGAGCATGTCTTCTTCCATACATCACATGCCTATACCGATGATAATCGATTTATCAGTCACTTTCAGACTTTATCTTGTTTTCCACTTTCACAAATTGTGAAGTAAATTTTTCACAAATTGTGGGGTAAAGGAGATGTCCGCTTTTTGTGGGGACGTTGGTTTTTTATAAGAAGAAAAATCTAACCCGCACCAAACTACACCTAAATAAAAGCGACGAAAATATGGAACTATTGAAAATAATATTTTTAAATAGTTTATAATTTTTCTCTTAAAGGGAGGAGGGTCATTTAAGAGAAAAATTATAAACTATTTAAAGTTAGTACATATATTTTCCTTGTGGCAGCCCAAATAAAACCTCCCACACACTTTGACAATGTCTTAATAAATTGACAGAAGATTCTATTCTTCTGTCAATTTCGACAAAGTGTTGAGTGTTGACTGACAGGACGTCTGAACTAAAAATGTACTCTGTGGTTTCGCTCCGTTCTATTAACCAGTGTTATCGTATTTTATTTTATTGGGGCTTTACTTTCTCTGAATTTCCTGATTTTAAAGACTTGGCTCGTTCATAACGGATTATTCTACTTTGCACATGATTAGAACACTGATAGCTTATGAACCTTTAAACCTGATAACTAAATTTGCCAAAAATGCATCAACCTTTTACATACTGATAGAATTGAATAACAGAAACAAGCACAACATTGGTGAGCATCAGCTGGGTCATCAATCAGTTTTGTTCGGTGTGTTGTGGCATTTCTATCACAAGAAGAAAAGGCAGGCGCTCTCGTCCCTTACCTGATGGTCATCCTGAACGGGAGATAGCTCAGTTTCCCGACAATATTTTAATAAAAGAAGACATTGAAAATTAAGAAAATCAATAAATCAATATTGAAAACTAAAAACATGTTTTATTTCATAACAAAACTGTAACACTTGCGTCCAAAGCATTTGCTTAATTCAGCTTTTAAATATCATTGTCGAAAGGCTTTGCATCCACTTCCGATCTCAATATTCTAAGTCATAAAAAAAGAATTCTTCTTATTTAAAAAATGTTCTTGATCAGTAGATACTATTATCATTTATTACTCCTGCTAAGGAACTCCTGTGGAATTCCCCCTCCCCCCCTTCCTTCTTCCCTGTGGTAGCTTCCCGTACCAAAAAACTGTAAGGCACCTGCAATAACACAATTATTCATTAAATGTATATACCTATTTGTACAATTTATAGTCTGGGACCTGGGACCAGGTTTACCAAAAGGTAACTGGGTTGTTGAGTACAGAAGGGCAGTCACTCCATGTAAAATACTGGTATTCGGCGGCATCTGGTTCGACCCCAACTTAGGAAAAGACTAGGCAGATGATGAACTATTTAATACTACAAAAATAAAAGAAAAGTCTAGTTTTCGTACTCGAACTTTCTTTTATTCTTGTTGTATCAGCTGAGTCAGGAAAGAAGAGATAATGTTAGTAGGCTTACCGTACAACCATATTTTATACTAACCTTTGTTGTAACGTCTAGATTTGTTCTGCATTCTATCACCGGTTGTATCATTGTTATAAGCATTTCTGCTAGATTTTTATTTAATCTGAAATGCTTTTTAAATACTGCCTCGCTAAGGTCAAATGGGTCCACAGTATCCAGAATATCAGAACGTTGTCGACGTAGTGGCTCCATTGTGGCATTTGCAGCGTCTTCTACGATGTTTTGGATGAATTGAACTAAAAATTCGTCACTCATTTTTGCTTCTAGAAATAATTTGCTTAATAAAATATTTTCATATGTTCTTTCACTTCAATTGACACAATAATGAATGATATTTGACGTTTGTACGATTGCCGACAACATATCGACTGCTCCCGACCACTCTTTGCATGTCGCATGTAAACTAAGACATGTCGCGTGGCCTTCCTGCGAGAAATGCTCGAATCGACATGGCGAGAATAGCTTGACTTGATTTTTACGAGTGAAAAGTAGATTTTTACGAGTGAAAAGTACGAGTCGCATGACAATAACGCATGCGACATGCGCGAGAATTGCCTTCCAGTGGTGATGAAATAATTTACATAAAGTAAAGCGCCTGGGTTCAAACCCACGACCTACAAACTTATAATTCAAGGCTGTTACCACTGGGCCACCACTGCTCCTATTATCATTTATTGATTTTTGAATTGGTTGAAATCAAGGAGAATACGGGCTTTGAATAGTTTAATCCTATAGAAAAAGATTTATAAGTGATTTCAAAAAGTGGTTAATAAGAATCGAAAAAGACAAAAGTGCCTGTAAGATTTGAAGCTTCAACCTCATGCATGAGAGACGAGGACATAACAACAGGGCCATCACACCACTAAAAAAAAAATGTGATACCCAACATGGTATGATTAAAAAATATGTTGTTTTTCGTTCAAGACTTTGTCATCTGTCATCTAGATGGCGCCATTTTCTACTTAATGTGACGCCACATAGCCTATAGGACGATTAAGACGCTTCCAACGATACGTAATTTGTCAAATAGTGATGAGTCGTTTTGAATATATGAGGGAACAGATGAACATATATACATACATAAATATGTATATACCGGTCATAAACTCATAACCCTCCTTTTTGCTTCGCCGTAGTCGGGTAAAAACTAAACTAAAACTAGTATTTTTCCTTTAAATCCTAACGTGCCAGTAAGAAATAACCAACCATTCAACCCCATTCCCACCAGTAATGAAGTCAGACATAAACTCGGACAAACAACATTATCCGTTAGTATATATAGAGATTTACGAGACACCGACACGGGAACGATATTTAGCAAACATGTCGTACTGGGATTTAGCTTTGTTTTCAACGATTTTTGTTTTAAAACATCCATTTTGGAAATTACGGTGACAGTGAAATGGTTTCTGCTTGACTTGTTTAATCTTTTAACATATTTTGGCCTCCATTCTTTTGTAGGTAACTACTAAAATCGGTGCTTATGGTCGGCTAATAAGCACGATTAACCATTACAGGGTGTTAGGGTAAACACCGTTATCCTTGCAACCCGTGGTTTGGTTTCATTCATAGAACGTAAAATCAAAGGAAAATTACAAGTTTTTTTTAATTTTTTAAAATCTACATTTTTCTTCAAGATACGGAAGTTCGTTGCCCCAATGCGCTAGGGCAACGAACTTGCGTCTCAACACGGGCGGGGGGTTACCTGACCGACCGCGAGCGCGACCCCTCGCGTCGTAGTCAGTCAGCTGTTTCGCTAGCGAGCACGGTGTCGGATAGAAACTTTTAAAACTATTTTAATGAAAATAACGTTTTGTTTGGTGTGTTCAGTAATTTATTTTTATATTTAAGTCAACTACCCATGGTTTGAATGAGAAGAGTGTTTACCCTTACACCCTGTAGGTCAACAAAAACTGAAATTAAAACCTGCCTACCTATTCAGTTAAAATCTCACCATGAAAACTAAGGTGAAGTGTGAATCCTAGCATCAGATTAAGAGCGTTTGCGCTGAAAGTTGGCAACGTCGCAAATAGATGTCAAATATTTTGCTGTTTTCATTAATTTGGCAATATTACAGTATGGAAAAACGAAATATGGCTAGACAACTGTCTAAAATATTGATGAAATGCAATAAATAATATCGTAACACCGAATATTTAGTTTTAGTTGTAAAAAAAGGATTTGGAAACTTTCCAAATGCCTTTTTTACACCTAAAACCGGTTACAACTTAAATTCAGTGTTATAATTGCAATTCATAATCAATATTTTAGACTCGTGCTAAGTAATAACAGCCGCACGGGTCGATCCATCAGGTTAAGCTACGCTTGCCGGGGTTGGTCCGTGGATGGGTGACCATCTTTACATATCGAGACTCCTCCGTGCCTCGGAAAGCACGTTAAGCCGTTGGTCGCGGCTGTCATTTGTGGATCTTTGACAGTCGTTACGGGTCGTCAAAAGCCCGAAAGTCTGACAACCAGTCTTACCAAGGGGTATCGTGTTACCCAGTTACTGGTTAGATAGGCAGTTGCTCCATGTAAAATACTGGTATTCAGCTGCATCCGGTTAGACTGGCAGCCGACCCCAACATAGTTGGGAAAAGGCTAGGCAGATGATGTATCAATATTTTAGACAGTTGTCGCACGTTGTTGCACGGACGCGGAAGGTTTATCTACCGAGCGGCCGTAAGTAATAATTTCAAGGTCACTGCCGAGACATAATACTGTTACTTTTTTCTACTGTGGCTTAGATTACATAAGATTATTAGAAGAATTAATGATATGGTTTCCAAGAAACTAATGCTATATTAGTTGTCGCCATGGCAATAGAGGTCATTGACCTTTTCATTTCTCTTTTTTTTTCATCTCTTATATGTTTTATTTCAAAAACTGAAATAATGTCCGTTAACGTCCTGAATCAATATCAATATCTATCGTGGTCTTCAACATGTTCCAATAACGAACTTTTCTTGTATGGGACCCTTTTTTTTTTTTTTTTTGATCGTGGGACACCATCCAACGACTTCTCCCGCTCTGGGTGGTGCGGAAGGGCGTGTCAGACTTTTACTGACTAAACCCTACCCGTGTTTCTTCAGTTGCCTGTTGCCAAGGTCCCGGTATCCCTTTCGGACTTTCCCGCAATTGTATAAGTCCCTAAGGAGAGATATTAGGGAAAGGGCCATAGAGATATAATTATAGTATAGAGTGCGCGCAACAAACTATGAGCAGTAGACACGGGTTTGAACAACACGACGTTCCTCACCACACTCACTCACTCGTCAGTTCGAGATTCATTCATTTGTATGTCACAGTGAAGCGGTACAAAATGTTATTTAGAGGTGTTGGGACATTCAATCATTTTGTATGGGACATTTGAAGTGCCTCTTGTATGTCCTACCCAACACTAATCTATAGCTCACTTGTCTACGATGCGCACTAAGCGATTTGTGCAATACGCGCACTCTATGTAATAATATATTAGGTCTCTACCTATACCTACCTACCCACTATACCTATGAAATTGGTGTTTTATATGGGGAATTTTAAAGAAGTTGCATTTTTCATACTAACGTTTTCTTAATTTATATAACAACCATGAACACTACTGTTTTATAACTTTTATGCACTAATGTTTAAAAACTAAGATAACATAAGCCACTTAGATTAAGCGACAAAAAAAAGATTTATATAAGTTAAAAAAAAAATTGTTGTCGTTTCTGCTAGCAAAATGAGGAGTCATTTTTAAGGTATTTTTTATGTTAAGAAAACTATAAGTAATAAGGTTTTTTTACTATTGTTAGCTGTCTATGATGGTCATTATTCGATATAATACCAAGAAATTGATGAATATTTTAAATCATAGAAGTGACGAGGTTCTCTATTAGTGAGAAAAAAACGCCAATTTCACAGGTGGGGACCTAATATTATATCTCAATGGAAAGGGCAATGACCGCTATTATTGTCATGCTAAAACGTCAACTATACTTAGTATTCTTGGAACTATAACTGCAAGTGCCAAAACAAAGGAGAGACTCCAATGTTCTGCACCTGACGTAACCCTCCAGACGCCTGTTGTTGAAATGTCAGCTGGACGATGAAAAGGGGAACGTAGACATACCGGGAACAGGATTAAGTAGTAGAGGTAACGTTTGTTTCATTCATCTATTCATTCAAATAAACGAGCCGTAAATATTATAATGAAGAAAGAGAGAAAAAATATTCGAGAGGCATAAACAGCCGGTTGGAACGAAGTTCGTTTCGCTTTTGCACACTTGGCGAATTAGAGCTAGACCGAAAAAAATGACTGTGGTCTGTGGTCAGAGTATAGGCTGTCAATGCTGACATAACAAGCTGTCATCTCACCGGTGGAGTGCCAGCAGCAAGGAACTTATGATCACCTACAGCGAGGCCAGCAGCGACCGGTCGTCTTGCTAACGTTGCGTTGGCGACAAGTGGGTGGTACTGCGCTGGAGTGGTTCTGTTATAATGAGTAGTATGATTATTCCTTTATTCTATTTATAGATGAGGAAATTAATAATTTTTATACCATACCTTTAAACGCAAGATGGAATTTCGTTTCAATTATCAATTTTGAACGGTCAACATTTTCAATTTTTACCAATTTCCAATCATATGTGTGGTGTTCCGATGTTCAAAACAAGTCATATCTAAGTGCTGTAAAGCTTTTTTGATCAATGTATTGCTGCAAGATCAAATTACTAAATCATATAAGTCATTCAACGCGTTCTGAATTCAAAACGGCAATAACCCCTCATCCGAAGGTGTCGATTTCGCAACACGCAGCATACCCTAATCACACTTAACCCTACGCTGCCGTAGTTTATATCTACGCCGTAAAGATTTTTACAACCAGCGATCACCAAACGGTCTCTAGGACCCCGACCTATCGCCAATTGCCAATAAACCTTCGAGCTTCAGGATTTCAATGAAGACCGACACATATTGGCTCTTACTACGATCTAAACGGGATTTCGCGTTCTTGAACACCAGAATCATCGCTTTGATGTACGACCAACGACCTAACCCATTCGATGCGACAATTTCGCTTGAGCGAAAATCTTCGCAATAATAGTTGGGTTCGATTGACCATCGGGACGTTGTAACTATATTGCTATCTGTAATATTTCGTAATAACCAAAATCCCTAAGGGCAAATCATATTACTTATACTGCTGTTATTTCGTACGTGGTTTCCTGTACAGTAACAGTAAACACGTCGGCTGACGTGACAAATGGCAATAGTGAAATTATTTATTTACTGTAATAATAACTTGAGGGGAGGTTGAAATGTTTCGTTAATAATACACTGGTCCCTCGATCAATATGCTATTTTGTTTATTACATTTTGATTTTGATTTATCTCTTTTTGTGGGGCGTTTCGGATATGACGTTTTTTCTAATAAATTTCGTTCGCCCAATTTTTCTAGTTGCGCGCCTTGAATGAAAAATTTAATTTAGTTGATAAGTTAGGCGAATCGATTCTGTATGTATTATTGTTGTATATTCTTGTAACGAATGTGTGGAAGAATAATCTACAATTGCGGTTCCTAATAGTGTTTAGGGAGCCAAGCGGATACAGGACATAATTATATAGCATCCTTGTAGCAATTTTATTATCTTTCCTAGCAATTTATATGTTCGAATAAATTTTATTAACTTTGTCTGTAATACATAATATCTTCGATATTGCTAGTTATCAAAATTCTATTAATTTTCGGATTTTATATTTGTTCGCCCTTTCTGCTAACTATAGTTATAATACCTATTTTTACACCAATGTTTACAAATAAACACTAAAGACTTTCACTTTGTGTGTGCTTAAGGCAACGTAGTTCTATCACCAATAAGTCCCTAGACGTAATATCTATGACCTACAAAACAAGAAAATGTATCCTTTGCCCCAAATTAAGCAACGCCTTATATTCTATCGCGCACTAGACGGCCTGAGAGATCGCAGCGACTAGCGAAAGTGAGTTTGTTTGTTTGTTAAGCTTTTAGGCTAAAACGACAGAACCGATTTGGATAAAATTTGGCACATGGGTAGCCCATGACTTGGAATAGGACATAGGATACTTTTTATCCCGATAATCCCACGGGATCGCCGCGGACGCGCGTGAAACCGCGGGGCGCTGCTAGGTACATAAAAAGGCCGTTTTTTAATTTTTATTTAACTCTTTCGACCAACAAATTAATAAACAACAACAAAGTCACAAGCTCCACTGACATGGAGGCTCTGACCGGTCACAAAGGCGATGATCCGTGAACTGGAGCACCATTTAATTCGGTACAATAAGCAGCATCTGATTGGAGATTACGAGTGGCTTGGGTCCGCGAGACCCATTAATTCGACGTTCCAACACCCTGCATTTACGGGTTAAAGATTAGGTTGTAGTAGAATAGTCAAGATATATAATTGATGTGGAATATACCTATACATATTATATAATATGTATAGGTAACATGTGTTAACATTATTTGTTTCGCAAAAAAATTAGAACGGCAACGCCTTCGTACTTTAGTTTTAATTTTAAGACACTGACTTCCAATTTTTTTAAGAGAGAACTTTTTCCTTATTCTTTATCAACAATTTAACAACTTCGAGCCAATTATTACGATTGGCATCGATGCTCATTAAAGAAAAATATTATCGATACTACCAAGTATCGATAGATCGCCTCCAATAACGAATTAATTGACTTGGCCCGATTAAACCATAACAACTAAGTGTAATTGAGTTGCGCAAATCTCGTTTACTTAACGCACGGTAAACACAAATAAACAAAAGTAAGAACATTCGCAGATCACCGAAGACCATTGGGCATCTCTTGGCTAATCAAAAGTTACCCGAAGCGCCGGTAGATCTCAGTTTACCAAACTAACTAAAAGTTCCGATTAGTTCTTGTATTGTTCGGCCGCTTTGCCTATTGATCGATTGCACGGTTCAGTTATGGAGTCGATTTATTTGTTTAATCGATTGAATCGATTACTAATTACATGTGAGACGTTGGGTGTTATGATCGTGTGTTGAAATATCACTGCCGCGACTACGTGCAATTTATTGATGACTGGCGTAAAAATAATCTGCCACTATTGTTTTAAACTCGGTTATAAACGACTAAACGAGGCACCGATTTGTACGTATCGACATCCATATTTATAACGGCTGCGACGGACGGCATAAATAAACAAATCAATATAAACATAGCCAAAAAACCGCAAATTTTAAACATGGAACACTAAAAATTCATAGCAAAAACATGAAAAAGGGTTGTTCGTCAGTGGCCAGTCCGATGTTTTGGCGCGAAATTCGTATTTCGAATGGGACGCTTTATTGCGCGTCACTTTGATGTGTCACTTCCTAGTGATTGCTGCGTTCCAATTGGAATTTAAAAAAGTTCGCACAAACAGATTGCATGATTTTGATGGCGTCAGCTTTTGTCTATGTTGGTACAGGCTATTTGTATTTTGAATGCAGGCTTTTATGATGCGGCTACTATTCCAGTTTTTAAGATTTTAGATAAACAATTCATGTTGCTGCAGCAGTATGAATAATTTGCTATCATAAAAACAATCTGCCTAGCCTTTTCCCAACTATGTTGGGGTCGACTTCCAGTGTAACCGGATACAGCTGAATGATGTATTTTACATGGAGCGACTGCATAACTGACCGCTACAACCCAGTAACTGAGTAATACCGACAATACCCCTTGGTAAGACTGATTGTCAGACGATCGGGCTTCTGACGACCCGTAACAACTGTCAAAGATCCACGAATGACAACCGAGACCAACGGCTTAATATCAAAATACAAGCACTACGTACTCGCAAAATATTATATTCCCTTTTCAAAATTACCACAACAATTTTCAGACCACCTCCAAAAATACTGAAAAGAATAACCGTCCAGCACGGACTTACATAACGGACTTCCCTACTTAAATTACGTCACTTCGTCCTGCGGTTATTATTTTTTTAGTGTGGCAAGCTCTCATATTTCGTGAGAACGTGAAAATTCCTCGCTAATAGGAGACGGTTCATTAGAAACTCGTCAGAATTCCGCTCGCTCGCTCGGCTTAATTCTGTTAACTATTTTTATGTCCAAGACCGAAACGATATTTTTAAAAGTTGGTACTACCCAGTGCCTGGCGTCAAATTGTAGTTTTAGTAAAATATTTTAATTTTTAGCGTGTGTTCTAAGACATTGTCTCAAATACCTTCCTATTTACTGTTTTTACGACGTAGTTTTACAAAATTTTAATTAATTTCGTTGTCAGTCTCTTTGAGCTTACTTTTAAATAATTTAAAAAAAAACATTTTTTTATGTATCTCGCGCTAATCTACCTCATATTGATTATTCAACCTAACTTTCGAGCATCAACAAAGTTGATTTTAAAGAAACGAATACGAACGTGTCTGTTTTAATCCAAAAAAAAAAATCTGACCACACGGTCTCATTTCACGAATTTTGTAGCTCAAATTTTACTTGGCAACCCTAAAAAGTCCGGACCCCGCATGCGTCCTAATTCGCCGTACTTCATTTGTTCACAACTTTTGTGTAATAAAACCTTTTTCCACGTATGTACAAGATTTTTTTAATTATGAGCCGTCCCCTTGTTCTACGTGCGTCCCAGCTTCCTAGTCGTTGTTATAAATTCGTGTTTACGTTAATATAGTGATGCTGAGCTCTAAAAATATAATAAAAATCTTAGCGAGGAAGTTTAATATAGTCTGTGGTGTCATAAATCTTTGAGGTTATGTGGTTATGTCGCACGTTCTAAATAATTGTGTATGTTACATTTTTATGTTGAATTTTTCAATTTTTAAAAGGCAGGGAAAGTGGTCGTGTAGTTTTGATGCTTTAAATCATAAAATAAATAGTACTTTGTACTTAATCCAGTCATGGAATTATATTCATAGAGATATCCCTACGAAACGCCTGGCTTCCCAGGCGTTTGTTACCGTGCGTTTGCACTGGCGAAACATTACAACAAAACATGTTTAAATCTCTAGTTCCTGTCAAAAATTGTATGGAACATTGACAGAGGATAGAGATTTCAACATGTTTCGTCGTGAATGTTTCGCCAGTGCAAACGCACAGTTGGAAGACCCTCACTACATGATGGTCCCGTTTCGAGAGGGAGATGAAAGCGCAGAACCTAACTCATAGACAACCCAGGACAGAGCGTTCTGGCGCCGCTGTACAGAATGCCCCAGATAGAACTGGGATTAAGGGATTGATGGAAATAAATAATAGGTGGCCGAAATATTGAGGTCCAAAAAATAAAAATGAGGTCCCTCGTGTCGTGGGGTATCACCCTTATGTATGTTTCGCGAAGTTTCCTAGTTTTCGAGTTATGTTTTTTTTTTTTAAACAGTCTGCGCGCGTCTGATATCTGAAGGAACTAATCGTATGCCGCCATCTTGTCGTTTATGTAAATTATATACAAGATTTAATATTTTAAATATTATAATATGAGTATAGAATTAAGCACGCCAGCACCACGAGTCGCCAGGGTTGTGGGAAAGTCCAAAAGGGATACCGGGACCTTAGCAACAAGCAACTGAAGGAACACGGGTGGGTTTTAGTCAGTAAAAGTCTAACACGCCCAAAAAAGCACCACCAGTCGCGCGCAGACTTATCTTGCGCGCACTTTACATTATAGTAGGTAGGTAAATAAAGTTCTAAGTTTTACTCACAAACATTTTCCAGACTCCACTTCTTTTATCAAAGCTACTAAAGAAGACGAACACAAAAACAATTTATCCAAAACTTCAGGGACGGTAAACATTTTTAAACCATTCTCAAGTTGTAAAATACTTCCGTAAGTTTTAGATGTCAGCACTGTAGCTGAGCTATCGGTACATCTGTTATTGTCTTACTTGAAGCAAGTCCGCTTCGGTATCAGTTAGCGTCTCCCCTACAAACTTTCCGCGTTACCGGGGATCATAAAAAGGAATGAGAGCGGTAACATCAGGGAGGGGAGTCAGGAATAGAGGGGGCAATCTGGTGTACTTGTGCTGCGAATAATGCTGCAATGTGATTGGTTATTTTCCTTCATTGGTTCTTGGGAGGAGGTTCTTTTTTTGAATGAAAACTGTTGCTTTTCTTTGAGGCCTTAACATTATTACGGCCTCAGAGAAGTGCAACAGTTGTACAGTGTTTTTGAGCCCGTTAAAAGGTAAATTTAACAAAATAATGCGGTACATGAAATTCTTAATTTGTTAGCATGATTAATCAGGTGGATTCATGAGTTTTAGTCACAATTAAATTTTTTTATTTTTTTTTATTAATTTTTTATTTATTCCAAAATCTGTATTCACAATAACCTACCTAAAGTCTGCCAAACTGCATAACAGTTTGTCGGCAGTTGTTTTGATTAGCTCTTTGACACCCCACGTCAATTTGCCGGGTTATAGATACAAAAAAATATGACAGTTGTGATTTGAATAACCGGACAAGTTAAGCTGGTAGCCAATTTGCTCAACAATTAAATCCCCTGGTTTTACATTGATACCGAGTATATTTATTACTAGCTGTGCCCGCGACTTCGTTCGCATGGATGTCGGAAAACAATAATATGTCGCTTAGAAAAGTTGTACCTTCATTTAAAAAGGGGGAATCTTTCGACCAGGCCTGGTGATTTGATTTTGTTGGTGATTGGTGACTATGAGCCGAGTGCCGTTGCAAAGTTTAGACTTAAATTTCTGAGAAGAATTATTGGCACTCCGACTTTTAAACAAATTTTGTGTGCTGAAAGACCGGGTGTGTTAAGGGATTCTAAGAACTCTACTGGATAGTGTGTGGCATCTTCTTCTTCGGGAACCGTATTTATCGATGTATATTGTTGACTTTCCCCAGAAACGTGCCAATATTTGTGTATTTATTGCTGTCCGATAGTCGAACAAATCAAATCAACCATAAGGCCTCTGCCCCGAATCTTACGGGCAGCGGGGCGGCGGCGGCGGCGGCGGCGGCGCGGGCGCGGCAAGATCTTATGCGTAAAATCAAATGGACCGGTTCTCGAAAACAGCGGCGCGGCAGCGGCGAGGCGGGCGGTGCACTCCATTCAAGCGGTGACCGCCCGCACGTCTGCATTGCAGTGTTGTTGCCCAAAATAAATTGAGCGTTAGGAATAAATTTGAATCAAAAAGATGTTGCCGCCATTGTTCAGACATTTCTTTCGCGAATAAAAACAAATATCTCGACGACAAAATCGTGAACACAACACTACGCGGCTATAGTGACGCGCGATCTGCCCGCTAGTTTCGGGTCTTTGATGCCCGCCCCGCTCCCGCGCCGCCGCCGCCGCCGCCCCGCTGCCCGCAAGATTCGAGGCCGAGGCCTTACACACGACAACAACGATCGAATCGAATGAGCGGTGGTCACGAATCATACGAACTAATTACGAAGTATAGTACAGTTCGATTCAAACTTAATGGCGGCTCGGAACATGAGGCGAGTCGTTGCGCAGTAAAAATTTCATGTGACAGCAGGGGTGAGGGGTGGGGTACTGCGCAGCTAAAAGTTAACTTCCGAGCCGCCATTAAGTTTGAATCGATCTGTAACGACTCGTTTCTTGACTTCTTAATTTGAACCTAATGAACGAAACCAACCAAAATAACAAATCAAAACCAATCACATCATAGGAGTGAGGCGTATTTATCGTCACAGATAGAAATCACAGATATTATAAAATAGCAGATAGCAATTGCTCCTAACGATAAAAAATATCTGTTACTTAAAATCACAGATCCTCAAGACTGTTACTGTCAAAACTTCGGATACGATTTTCGACTTTAACGAAAAGAAATAAAGAAGATATTCAATTGAGTCAATACGTATTTATCGTCTGTACAAAAATCACAGGCTGTGATTTTATAACAGATAGATACGATTTTCGACTTTAAATCAAAAGAAATAAAGAAAGATGATATTCGATTGAGATACGTATTTATCAAAAATCACAGGCTGTGATTTAATAACAGATATTTGGTTCTGTTATTTTTTTGTCACATTCACTCACAGTGATCACAGATATCGTGTTTCACCTGTTACAACCCATCTCTAAGATCAAATTACTTTCAACTAATGACAACCCAACCAACAATTTATTATTTATTTATTATTATCGACACTAAAGAAGTCAAACACAAAGATACCTTCACTAAAAATGATTTGGAATATCTGGGCGAAAGTCATTCTTCGACGGACACTCTTAACACCGCGATTCAGAAAATGACATTAAACGAACAACGCCATCTATCGAGCACGAAATGATACTGTCAAAATATATGGGAAAACGTTCGAACACTCTGTAAGCTAAATAAACTATGTAGAAAAGTGAAAAATTAAAGAATAAATACCTATATTTTTTAAGAAATTAACATTTGTCACTATTCTTTCATGATTACCATGATCTGAAAGATAGGTAGCGCCACCTATCGCACTAATACTAAACTAATAAATAAACAACGCATCTGGAAAATTTTAATTAATCTAACTTTAGAGTTATATTCTATACACAATGTATCGCGTTAAGTTTCCGCGCAAAGAAAATGACGGTCATATAACAACACACGATCTCACAAACCTAGTAATTAAGAAGTAAGTATCATTTTGCGTAAATAGATGTCGTTACGTGTATGTACATTACGTAATGAAAATTCCTTCTTGAACACTTTAAATTCATATATCTTTTGATATTTTGAAGCGATTGCGATGAAACAAAAACTAATTGAAACATCGAGTTACACACAATATTTGAGTATAAAAGTTAACCATATCGATTTCGTACTTTTTAAGTGATAGTGGAACAATCAAACTAAAGAACATACAAACAGACAGACAGACAAAAATTCCAAAAATGGTAGAAATGGAATCTGTTGGTTATTCTTGGACAACGCACCAACTTTTTTTTTTTTTTTTTCATTGTACAGAAACGCCTCGTCTACAGATTTATTATATGTATAGAAGATTATAGCCACCATAGTGTCGATACCACCTATCTACCAATTTCTCAGCATGTGAAGCCAAGTCGGAGGCCCATGGGCAGCAAACTCTGCTATCTAATTACATAACACATTTTCGTAAACGACTGAGACTAATCTGTTTCATTTTGACAGTTCAACAACATTCATTGAGTTATTTACGTTGTCGAGCAAATTATTTTTTTTCGAACTTATGAATCGATGTATTTGCAATCTGTTTCAAAACTATTCTGTAGGTTGTAATTGATCGTGTATTATGCAATTAAGGTGCTACACCCTGATTGCGTAATACACGATCAGAATTGGAATCGACTTGAAACAAATTTTAATATTATCTAATCCATTGCTACATAAGTTCAAAAAAAAATCTGCTCAACAACGTAACTTATGAAGCAATGGATTAGACATTTGTTTCGAACCGATTCCAATTCTGATTGATCTAGTATTACGGAATAAGGGCACTGGTTAGCCACTAAACACAAGAAAAGAAGAAAAATACCTATGAATCTATTATCTATGATACCAACTCTAGGGGACATAAATAGGTACACACGTAGGTAACAACTTCTAACACGGTTACACAGATTACTAATTCTTTTGAAAGCTACACTGGGTTTAATGCAGAAAGCGCGGTGTAAACGCGAGAGGTGTGCTCAACCCTTTCACATTTACAAGCCAATTAAAAGTAGCTCAGATGTGTTTGCTGCTTAGAAATGCTTTATGTTATACGTTGTGGCATGTTATAAAAATTTAAAGTACAGTGAAGGCTATAAAAATTAAAATATCACGAAACGATTCAACATTAAATATTGTACTTACTAACTGCTGGCCGCGGCTTTACCCATGTGGACCCTAATTATTTTTATAAAACAAAAATAGCCTAAGTTCTCTGCTATCTGGCAGTAAAAGTTCCGTCAAAATCGGTCCAGCCGTTTCGGAGATTAGCCGGAACAAAAAAAAATGTTTTTCTAAACTAATCTCTTTTGCTGACTGTAGCTACACGTCATATTAATTGTATCTGTAGAGTACGTTAATAAAATATTATTCGTCATTTAAAATGATCAATTAACAAGCTTCTAAAAAACTCACACTTATCATCAAAAAACAAAAGCGTAAACTTTGACATGTGCATATTTTTAGCGCAAACTAAGTTCGTAAACTCAGACACATGTTTCACCAGCCCGTGTGAAACTGCCTAACACTGAGTGACAGGACGGGTGCGGCTAAATATATAACGGACGACCGTTTCGTGTGGTGTGGACGTGCAGTCGCTGTCAAAGCGTGTGTGATCAGTAATTGAAGCTAATCTGTTGGTTTAGATTCTGAATGACAGTTGTGAATTTGGTTTTATAAATATCAATTCGGATTTTCAATTTGTTATTTTTATATAACTGCATAAGGCGCGGGATATACACAAGAGGTGAGAAGCGCGCCATGCTGGGGCGCGGGAGTTGCGCCGCTCCTTTCATATTTCATACAAAATGTGTAGGAGAAACGAGGCGCGGGACATACAGAAGTGGCGGGGCGCGGGCGAAGCACGGGGGGAGTGCGTTTCGTCGCTCCTATACATTTTGTACAAAATATGAAAAAAGTTGCACAACTCCCGCGCCTCACCCCCTTTCTAGCTATATCATCTTTCACACAGTCCATCCATCGTTTCTGTAATCTTCCACTAGATACTCGTAGAGCCATCATGGTGTGGTCATCAAAATGTCGTCAGGAAAGTTTTGAGTACCTAAGGATGTGCCTTACTCAAAACTTTCCTGACGACATTTTACTCCCTTCGCATCACCTACCCATACCATGGTAACCGTTTCCCACACACAATACTTATCTACCTACGATCATCCACCCAAAACCTAATCTCACGACACCATCCATATAATAATACACGAACACGATCCATTTCCCGCAGACAGAGTCACAGTCGAGAGCAATGCTAGAACACTCTAGTTCACAACCCACTGCATCACGATTACTGCACTAATCCAAACGTTACCCGTATAATACTGTCAAATGGCGAGGCATTTCACGTTATTGTTGTTGCAGTAAACGACTGTGCGTCGTAAATTAGCAGGATTATATCACGGATATTGCCGGCTTAACAGCTGTTTGTAACATGTTTGTTCAAGAAAAATATTGTTTTGTACAATGTTTTCTTGGGTTGTTAAATTGGTTGTATTGTGTGGTGGTTTTAGTGGTTTGTAGTGTAATAACATTTTTGAGATTACAAAGAAGAATAATGTGAAAATCCGTTACGGATCCGTTTATGAAACTTCAGCGGGGTAAATGCGTAACACTCAAACTCAAATTCAAAGCATTTATTTCAAATAAACAAATTACTTTTGAATTGTCAAGGGATCGGTCAGTCAAAAAGTTGTAGCCCATTCCAAGGCGTAGTAGGTTCCTATGGAGAATAACGGGCAAGAAACTCCACGGTCACTCTTTTAAATCAGAATATTGTTACAATTAGTTTATTGGTTACATCATTCATGTTAACATGTAATTATACATGTGAGTACAATGTAGAAAAAGGTACACGGTAAAAGCGTCCGTAATTAAACGTAAAAAAAAAAAAGCAAAACAATTCAAAAATTTAAATAAATTATAATAAGCCGAGGCAACTAAGAGATGACCAGTCCCACTGATGGCACCCGTTCACGAACATTATGCATATGAAGCAATGGATTATTTTTTAATAATCAACCAGTAAACAAACTGTCCTCAATGCATATCATGGGTATGTTTCATCAGTACTGCGTTACGGCCTAGTGATATGGGGTAATTCAGTGGATGTGGGCAGAGCATTTAAAGTACAAAAAAAATGTATCAGAGCCATGAGCGGAGCAGAATACTTAGACCATTGCAGGCCATTATTTAAAGAATTAAAAATTCTTCCGCTCCCGTGCCTTTATATTTTTGAGGCTTGTTTATTTGTAAAAAAATACCCACATTTATTCCTATTAAATGAACAAGTCTCCCAAAGACTGAAGAAAAAACATGCCGGGGAATTGCTAGTACCTCCTCAGAGATTGCAACTATATAGTAGAAATGCCAGTTGTATGACAGTAAAAATGTATAATAAATTACCACCTGGCTTGAGAATGTTACCAATTAATAAATTCAAATGTAAAATGTTTACTTGGCTCTTAGACATGTGTTTCTATTCTGTTAATGAATTTTTAAATCATACTTTTTGACATAGTAATTAATATTCTATGCTTTTTGACATAATAATTAATATTTTGACATTACAAATAATACTATTCAATTAATCTGAATCAATATTATTGTATAAAATATAATATCCTTCAAAATCATTCAGATTGTGATTGAAAGTGAAATGAAATGAAATGAAATGAAATGAAATGAAATGAAATGAAATGAAATTGTTTATTCTGTAAATAGGATATTGGAATCACTTTTACACGTCATATTAAAAAGTTGTAAAAATAAGCTAGATGAGGTCGGCGTTTCCTATCTGACTACTCTGAGAAGAAAGGCCGAAACAAACTCAGAGGTCACCGTCTCCTTTAAAGTCCAGACATAATCTTGGTCAGGCCATATGAGGACCATGTAGATAAGAGTCTGAAATGGTCTTTTGAGGAAAGAACCACACAGATTTGAGTGGACCTGTCCAGTCAGTGCAAGCATTTGTCAGTAATAGTGGAGCTCAACTCAGAACTAAAGGAGCTCAACGACTCGACGAACAATACCAAAGAAAGGACGTTTGGGTAGGTCGCATAAAGTTCTCAAATTGCCAGACCTTCCCTAAAACTAACAGAACGAAAAATAAATATCCACATAGTCCTCACATTCACAATAAAACAATACTTATAAGTAATCATCATGTCATTTTGTATATAATATTCAATAATGTCAATTTGTATATAAAACTGGTAGGTATATTTTTATGGCTTTCCATAATATTCAAAATGTCACAATGCTTAGCAGAGCGAGCAGCTCAATCCCATGCATTTTTGTCTTCTAAATAATCTGTGATTTTATAGTACCCTTTTTTACAAAGTTTGGTTTTAATACAGCTTTTAAATCGTTTAATGGGTAAGTTTCGAATGTGTGTTACGGTAATTAGGGTGTAGGTTTAGAATTCAAACCTAGCTGGTGCTCATATGACTTTTTCGATATCAAGTGAATCTTAGTTAATATGGCGCACATAGTTTTAGAAATATACTGTCACAAAGGAATGAATGGGGTAGATGTGTTCTTGAGTGGAGACCGCGAATCAGCAAACGTAAGGTAGGACTCCCTCAGGCTAGATGGACCTACGATCTTCGCAGGGTGGCTGGTAGCAACTGGATTAGAGTTTCCGAGAATCGAGCTGAATGGCGTGCAATTGCATGCCTTTCAGCTCGATTCTCAGACGGCTCAGTATAATCATGGCGATTAAAATTCTCAGATATCTAAAGACTCCTACATAAAGACTAATTAAACTTTACATAACACAACACTTACCGTACGAGAAGTTGGAAACACTTAAAATATACACATCACATGATATTCATAAAAACTAACTCGCACTGCGAAAATTTGCGAATTCGCAGCCTCAGGCACCTATCCCACGAGAAGCGAAAAGAGCTAGCAACTAAGAGCGTTATCACGCTGGCGATTTGCAAGCATTTTTCTAGCAGGGCAATTTGTGAACGTGCCTTTCCGCGGGTGCGAAGCGAGCTAGCCGCAATCACGCGACCATGTTCTCAGCGTTTTCACAATATTGTACCCTCGCTAGTCTCGCTCTCTCTTGTACACCCACGTCAATCGTTCGCGTTCCGAAAATGCGGCGAATACGTTGCACACATGTGGCATGCTCGTTACAATATGCAGCGAGCGTGTTAAACTGTGTGATATTTTAGAGGTATGAGGAACAGGGTGTAAAGTTCACTCATCCTTTATAGAAAAGGGAGGATCCTCCGGGTGTCATGTCTGGCGGGCAACTGCACAACGATTGATGTTGCAATTTCTATAATAATGTCCATCGCGCGGTAAACTCTAATTGCGCGATGCAGGATTTCATGTGACGTCAGGTCTTTGATGCGTAGTTCGCAAGTGGCGATTTAGATGCCGCCACAATATGGCTCTAAAAACCGGCGAAGTACGAGTAAGTCGTCGCTGCGACAAACAAGCATTCGCCGCCCATGTGAACAGCCAGCGATCAACCATTAATATTATGTATCTCTTTTACTTATACGGGACCTACAATCTTTTGTACGTTTCTTTAGCGAGAAAATCATTGATAGCTAGTCGCTACCTCGTTGGCGCGCAGTGGGACAGGTGCCTTACTCCAAAGGAAGTCATTATAGTTCGCGAAAGTCGTCGCAAACTTCTTGAAACATCGATTATCGTTTTATTGCGAATAGTATACTTCGTTAACTTCGTACGCAAAATAGAATGATTGATATTAATGTGATTTTAAGGTTTCTGTACCCAAAGGGTGCCAACGGGACTCTATTACTAAGCCTCCGCTGTCCGTCCGTCCGCCCGTCCGCCGCTGTCTGTCACAGGGCTGTATCTTTTGAAAAATAATAACAAAAAAAGAAAGTTCTTTTTTTTTTTTCTTTTTTTGTATAATAACTAGACACTTCAAAAATGTTCACAGAGTGTAGTGTACTACTATGGTCGCTGTAATACCAAATAAAAATAATAAAATATAGTTAAAAATTAAAGGGAAAGATCATACAAGAACAGTTTTTGATCAGCGTTTTCTTTTCACTAAATTTCACTATTTTTTTTATTATGTACTGATGGAACCCTTCGTGTACGAGTCCGAGTCAAACTTGACCAGTTTTTTGCCTTTAAGTTATAAGTTTTGTAAGTGGACCAACTCTATGAGATTGTTGAGCTGTAATTGGGCAACTTTATAGTGGGAGCTTTTTTATTATTTAATGTTCTTGAGTCGAGAGTGTTTGTTCGTCTGCAAAATAGTGTTGAGGCAACATACTTTCATCTACATTATTCATAATTCTTGTGGCCGTGGAAATTTATTGTGCAAATTACGTGCATTGCATAGATTACTTGCTCCAATAGAGTAGGAGATACGAAATCGACTCTAAATTCAGATACTGCCTGCCTGTTGTGAGTTCCATACAATGCTACAATTTAACCAGGCTATCCATCTGAGCCTAATAAAGTAAACAGTAAACTAGTACTGCATTGTAAACTATTTTGTGTGGGATATGTTGCAACTAACCAATCAATCTGCCTAGGCTTTTCCAATTATTTTGGGGTCAGCTTTCAGTCTAACTGGATGCAGCTGTATACCAGTATTTTACTTGGAGTGACTGCCTATGTTTCCTCCATAACCCAGTAATTGGGTGATACGATACCTTGGTAAGACTGGTTGTCAGACATTCGGGTTTCTGACGATCCGTAACGACTGTCATAGATCCACGAATGACAGCCGGGACCACCGGCTTAACATGCTTTACGAGACACGGAGGAGTCTCGGTATGTAAAGATGGTCACCCATCCACTGACCAACTAACCATTGGAAATTAAATAAAACTGATCAGCGAAAAAGTATTATTCGCGTAGTGTCGCGCAAAATATACATCGTTTATGCGCAATGTCTGGTCAAAATGTCGATTACGATGTTGGTCCCATGTTTGATGATCGGTACCACATCCTTAAATATAATCACACATTTCTAATACAATCGGTATTTGAATATAAAGTTGTACTATACAATATACAAGGTCGAAATTAGCTAACTAAAGTCCGCAGATTACTATCAATTAACTTAACACGGTAAAACAAAGAAAAAACATTGGAAGTTTTTTTAATTCCATGAATATAAGTAAAGATAAACAACTCGCAGAGAGGTAATCCAATAAAACTACCAACATAGGACGATCGAAAAACAATTGAAATTGCATTTTCGACCCCAACAATTGCCAACAAAATTTGAATACAGAATCGATCGAAGCTTCAACAAAACTCCACATACCTTCAGAATCGATAGAACTCTCTGGAAAAAGAATTGGACCCCTATCATTTGATCCCCATATATATCGGGGTGGTCCCTAAGGTACGAAAAGGACTGTTGTATGGGGATGACAAACACTTTGACAGTTTGGAAGTTATACCTATGAGAGGCGTTTAGAGTATTTTTCATTTTGGGTAATCTAGTGAAAATGGTCTTACGCACGTAGGTATGTGTTTGTATCAATTCGTTCACAAATGCTTGAGATATGAAGCAATACACTCAGTCGGTTTCATTCGAATTGAGAATTTGAAGTTGAGAACTTTTCAAAATCTATTTTAGCGTTACTTAGGATGATTCGTTCAATGTTGCCTGAAATTCAACATGTCTTACGTTTTTCCAAAGAAATTTAGAATTTTGCGGGCTACATTTAAGGAATCACCGTAGTAAGTGTTTGACAATTTCTAAACTCTAGATTCTCAATTCAAAAACCGAGTTTATAAAAATTGATGACAAAAGGAGTAACCGGAAAGACATACGAACAGAGCAAGCTAATATAAAGCTTGTAAAAAGGTTTAGGCCTGAATTTCTCTTACGCTGATGTCGGTCGCGTACGTCTGTCGCGCGTGCGTTTAAACATTGTGTTCTATATAGCACCTTAGTGCAACCCTGACGTCCGCGGCGCGTACTACGTTGTTATGCGTACGCGACCGACCGTACGCGACCGACATCAGCGTAAGGCGTCGTCCTATTTGGCGAAGATCGCACGATCAAACGCATCGTACGATCGTTATTAAGCATTTCTGGTGCTCGCGCTCAAAATACGCTGAGATGCGCGGTGTTGCGTAGCGCGTGTACCTTATTGTGTAGTAAATAAATTCGATATCGTATCAGATCATAACAAAGTTCGCTTCGCATCGCGTCTCGATGTGAACTGACAGTAAGAGGAGTTCAGGCCATATGATAAAAAAGCAATCGGTTTATTAACCAAAAACCTGAGTCCTTAATCCGCCAAAAAAACATGACAAAATCTTGTTCACGTATTATTTAGATAGAGCTAGCTATCTATTATGATTCAAGGCCGTTCACCCTTCCTTACTAATTGGATTCCTGTGAAGGCAGCCTGTCACTGGACGTACCTCCTTTCCCCCATCCCCCATTAGTTAATATAAACTCAAGAATGTTCATGCTGATTTTTCATTAATTTAGATTTTTCTGCGGGATTTTTGCATGTAACAACAGCTGTTGCGCTGATGTATCTAGATGATATTGTTTGAGTAAAATGTCGTTTTCTCCTTTCCTTACTCTATTCTGCTATCCTGGGTATTTTCAGCGTCGTAGTTACATCTACCAAACACGTAACACAGAGGCCCTAGACAAAGTGACATTCTATCAGCGATAACGATGATGGAAAAGGCAAAAATTTCTAGGACTGACATAAGCTATCGAAAAGCTTATGTCAATCCTGGTGAAAGTTGTTGTAGAAATACGAAACGCTTTCGAAGCGATTGTCACTTGTCTAGGCCCTCAGATCTGTAGGCCTAAAACGGCCACATTAGCAATTCCTCTAACAGCAATTATTCATTTCCTGAATTTCCAGCTGTCATTAGCAATGCCTCTAATTTGACACAACACATTTTACGAATCTCCATAGAAAACTGACAAACAGATGAATTATTTCGTATTATGAATCGCACGCAGATCATATTATCAATTGTCAGTTTGTGACATTTTACGATGATTCATAATTATTTTCATAATGTGATTCTGCTAAAGTGACCGTAAGCCCCCTGCATCGAATTTCAGCCAGCGAGTTTAAGAAAAATGGCATATAATAGGTACCATTTACGCTAAGACTTCTCATCATACCGTGTCTTACATAATACCTACTCATAATTAAAAGACAAACCACTTAACCCATTACAATTCATAATCACTTAAAATACCTAACCCTCAACTTACCGACGACAAAATCCCATGTTCCCAAATCGTCCACAATTCAACCCTCGAACGCCGCAGCAACAGAATACTTACACGCACGGGGTATAAATTAGAGCAATTTTCGGTATTTCTTTTCTTCTCAAAGATAATAAATAGGCTCCCCTCTAGCGGGATATAACGAAGCTCCACGGGGTATTCGTCCCGGCAAATCGAACGGGACTTGTAACCGAACGCTTTTTTATCCTGAAATCGAAAACATTAGGCGCTTAATCGCTTAACGAGTGGTATTTTGGATATTCTCAGGGGAACGCCTTTTGTGGGTCTTGAGGTAGGATAATAGGATTGGTAAGTGCGTATTTATGAACTGTTTTTGTTGAGATGTTTTTGGCAAACAAAGATAGAATATAGAGTGAGATATAATGTTTTTGTACCTTTATTTAAGCGTGCAAAGCGCGGCTAAGTAATAACAGCCGCACGGGTCGATCGATCAGGTTAAGCTACGCTTGCCGCGATTGGTCCGTGGATGGGTGACCATCTTTACATACCAAGACCCCTCCGTGACTCGGAAAGTACGAAGCCGTTGGTTCCCGCTGTCATTCGTGGATCTTTGACAGTCGTTACAGGTCGTCAGAAGCCCGAAAGTCTGAAAACCAGTCTTACGAAAGGGGTATCGTATTACCCAGTAACT
The DNA here is from genome assembly GCA_947363905.1 of Lithophane semibrunnea. NCBI lineage: Eukaryota > Metazoa > Arthropoda > Insecta > Lepidoptera > Noctuidae > Lithophane > Lithophane semibrunnea. Next base: position 6,225,131 of record OX376207.1, on the reverse strand, counting down.
GGGTTTTTGGAAGTTGGATAGGTAGTCGCTCCATATAAAATACTGGTATTCAGCTGCATCCGGTTAGACTGGAAGTCGACCCCAACGTCGTTGGGAAAAGGCATAAAATATAATGATTTAAGCGTGCAAATAAAAATGATGCCATGTCATTAACAAGGACATGAATGTAGGTAGTGTAAATTATATATAAATATATTTCCTTTTGTGTGTTTAATAATTAATAAACACTTATGCAAACGTTTTTAAGACGTAAGTAACATCTGTAATATGCAAACTTACTTTACGTTCAAATTATTAAAAACAATTTTAAGTAGGTATTTCTGATGAAAAACTTCATTAGTATCTTTTATTCGTATAATTTATTTGCATTATCATTTTATTTTTATTTTAGTTCTGTGGCCTTTTCAATTTATTCTCAATCCATACTAATATTATCAATTCGAAAGTAACTCTGTCTGTCTGTCTGTCGGTCTGTCTGTCTGCCTGTCTGTCTGTATGTTACCTTTTCACGCCTAAACCATTGAACGGATTTTGACAAATATTGGCAAGGAGATAGATGGCATCTCGGGGAGGACATAGACTACTTTTTACCCGACTACGGCGAAGAAAAAAGGAGGGTTATGATTTTGACCGGTATGTATGTATGTATGTTCATCTGTTCCCTCCTATCTTCCAAACCACTTATCACAATTTGACAAATGAGGTATCGTTAGAAGCGTCGTGATTGTCCGCTGGTTATAGGCTATGTGAAGTCACATTAAATTAAAAATGGCGCCCTCTAGAGGAAAAAAAGTGAGGAACTTAAAAAAAAAATATGGTTTAATCGTACCATGTTGGGTATCAAATGAAAGGGCTTAATGAGCACATTTCAAAAATATATATATTATAACCCCAAAAGAATTTAAAAAAAAACAAGTTATAAAAACTAAAACCGAACTACGACTTAAAAGGTATAAACAAGACACCACAGACAGACAAATTAAAAATCCGAAGTCACACGTAATCTGTTCGATTTATGCCCTAACACGTGTGACTCCGGATTTTTAATTTGTCTGTCTGTGGTGTCTTGTTTATACCTTTTAAGTCGTATTTGGGTTTTAGTTTTTATAACTTGATTTTTTTTTTTATCGACATACCACGCGGGCGGATGCTAGTCATTTATATTTATTGCATTGATATTTTATTTTGATGTACTTATTCAGTATCAGGTTTTGCTTGAATTATTTGAATTGTTGTTTTTATTTATTATGACAACGGTGTAGTTTAACAGAAGATTAGTGGCAAACATTGAAAAGAGTATGTCTGTAGATGGTTTGGTCATGTTGAGAGGATGTGGCGTAGGCGACTAACAAAAGTTATTTACAAGGCAGATGTGAGTGGAAACGGAAGGAGGGACGTCCTAGGAAGACATAATTATAGTGACCTGATTGGTGATGTTCTTTAGAAAGGGCAGGACTCAGGTGCGTAGTACTCGCAACCGGCTTGCGTGTATGACATGTATGAACGTAAACGAGGCAAAAGGAGTATGTAAGGATCGTAGCAGGTGACGTTCTGTAGTTTCTGCCTACCCCTTTGGGAAGAAGGCGTGAGTTGTGTATGTGTGTATGTTATTAGGTACTAAAGTATAGTCACATTTTCACCAATATAACACTATAGAGGACTTTGAAATGTATATTTTTACGATTATCGACCAATAAACAGGTACTTTTATTGGTACATGGGTAGTATTATGAAGTATTCATGCCATCACTATTCCACAGCGAAAACGGGATGGTGCTAGCGGCCTTGTCTAGCTCCGTCTCTCTCTCTCACACTGGAAAAATAGTGGAATTAATACTACATAATACAGCACCTGAACTGTCCTACAATAATAAGCTAGCCTTACCATTCATATCACACCTCACTGTCCATCATTAGCCTAATGTACCTCTGGCCCGCTTTCCCACAGATTTCGTATCATAAACTATGCAAAGGCGAGGTAAGCCCTCAAAGGGTTACATGAGCCGTCACTAAATATCAGTACTAGGCTGTCAGACGATACGAGCAGGATATCCAGGGCTTATAAAAGGCTAATTGATATCTTGGATCTGGTTTTGCAGCATTACGTTACAGGTTCAAACGCTATTGTGTAGCTGACAGACTAATACGTAATTTATTTGGCGAAATCGCTCCAGAATCCACGATGTAACATAAGTTCCACATCTCAGAAATATACGCAGATTCATAGTGGGTGATGCTTATCGCAAAACACGGCAATAATTCGATAAGGCCGCAGTTGCATCGTCGTGATGAATGTGTTGGCCTACTGCCAGATATCTGACGATACACATTTGCTATAGACTCGACACGTTATTGCATTTTTGTGGTGATGAATTTGGGCTTTGAAGAATGTTTCAGAATGAAAAAAGGGGCTTATATTATTCTAAAACACCCTGGATCAATGGGATAGACGAAGAGTATACGAAAGTCGGTAAAAGTGAGTAGAAAGTGTATTTTTTATGTTTTTCACACTGAATCCCGCACGTCCATCATAAATGCATTCCGATTAGCTGCTAAAGGCAACCCAAAATACTACGAGTAATCACTATTTAAATTCGGTATCCGTTTTTCACAGAATTCTTGTCCACAAAATTCGTAAATCATAATGAATTCTACCAAACTAAAATTCCAATTCGTTAAAAAATACTTAACCCCTTTCTGCGAAGTGGTTTCAACCGAAAAGAGTTACGTATAAAACCTTTTTCCACGTTTGAAATCAGTGCATTTTAAAATCGCATAATGTACAAGGGATGCACGTCGACACAGAGTACTTTGGTTGAAGGAAGAGAGCGTTTCCCTGTACTAGTGCTGTAAAGAAAGATTTTTACGGTTTTGTGGGGCAAAGAGGGGTTAAGAGAGGGGGATGAAAGACGTATATCCTTATTTTCCGGGACGTGACCGCAGCCATGCATTCTAAAAGGTTCCGTAAAGTGAATTAACTGAGAATTTATTTAATTAATTACGTTAAGTAGGTAATGTTTGCCGTAGAGTTTTAATTATGTACGATTTTCTGGTGAGCAGACAGCATGTGCGACGTAATTTTTAATTATCTAGCTTTTGACGGCTTGCCTTTTAAAGCTTATGAGCTTTACGTAGTCGTAGAACAAAAAGCGGATATAATGAAAATAAATTATCATCACGCCTGTGTTCTCCGAAGGGATATGCAGAGGACACCGTATTTACCATATTTCGTCAGATATATTGAAGTAAGTTGTTAATGGGGATCGAAAGTAGGACCCTGCGCTCAGCAGTAGAACTACCAAATACTAAACCAACGAGGCATCTTATGAAAATTTATAGATAATAAAAATAATATAATAAAAAGTAGCTTAAATGCGGAACCTATCTGCAGTAAAATTTTCTTTTACGGACAATATATCTGGCACGTTATATCAGCAAATAAAACCACAATTTTAGTTCAAAACTACATCCTAACTTTATGGCTGAAATTTCATACTACGCGACTTTTACCACGACCTAAATACGAATGAAGTAAACAAGCAATAAACTTGAATATTTTATTAAATAAAACTCAACAATGATTTCACAAATAACATAAAAAATTAAACAATACTTTGTTACAACTTAAGGACCATGCATCTATTTTACTGTGTTATGTTATGTAATAGACAAGAAACTTTATAAAACACACCTTTGTTTTTTATAATGCGGTTATTTGTAGCTTTAAATAAATAAATAAAGGTCATATTTAGGCTAAGTAAATTAATAAAGCAAAACGTGTACAAACTAATGCACATAAATCGTTCTTTTTAACAAAAGACGCAATGTATCATGTGTACACTCTAATAATACAATTAATTTTTATGCTTACAAATATTGTTTCATGAAAATTAAAAATAATTTTGCTTCATTCAACATTTTCAATAAAATCGAAATACTTTTTTAAACTTCGAATAATAAACAATCACTGTTCGTTTTAAGGGTTAACAATATTTTGAATTCATTGTAATAAATTGAATTTCGAATCCATTGGAGAGCAAAACAATTTTTAAATCTCGAACAATATAAATAAATGCTAATTGTAATTATTAAACTTAATTTTGAAGTACTTTATTAGTACAAAATGAAGCAGAAATGCATTGGTGTATTTTTATGTTAAAGAGCTAATACTAGCGACATACACGTCTCCATTGACTAGGTTAGAACAATCAATAATACAAAAGATTTATCACAATATCGCGCAGTTTCTCAACACAAAAGTGATACAAATGAGACGAGTGAAATAAATACTTGAAAACATGCATTTAGTACGTATAACAAGGCCCGTGGCAAACTGTATGTACATTATTTGAAAATGAAAATTAATTACAGACAAGATATAGAGATTTTAAAGAACCTAACTTACAATTTACAGCACCTCACAATCGATTCGTTTCGATCTATACACGACAAACATTCTCTTCGTCGACAATCGCTATGAATTCGGTCTAGAGAATTTTAGGATTATCCTGAAGGATTTCTTTAGTCTAAGTTGACAGCATCACATTCCTCAATTTACATAAATAGAACATTTCTTACAAACGATGTTTATAACTTTCGAGTAAAATTAATATTTATAGGAGGCTTAAAATTAAGTTAGTCCTAAGTGGTTTAATTTTCAGTGCCGGTGATCCATTGCAGGTACTTAAAGGATCTGGACTGCAGGGGGCTGGCACGGGATTCCCGGTACACGCGTGGCTGGTACGAAGTCGGTTGCTCTCTGAAAATAGCGACCATCGAGTTTATTTTGAGAAAACGTTTCGGTTTCAGCTCAACAATGATGACCATTTGGAGGAATTTTGGGAGCTTTAGTTGCTAAATCTGGACATTTAAATAGGCTGAATGCTTCCTGGTTAAAGAAAAATGTTTTGATGACGTTCCGTAGATTATTACACTCAAAGATTATGTTAGAAAACAGAGAAAGGTAAAAAAGAAATCTATTTTTTGTTGTAAGACGACGGGAGCTTCGCGCAAGTAGTGAAATATCATGGATGGCATACAACTGCATGATACAATTGGTTTTAATGAATGAAGCAAAATTTTATGTCTTGCTCACCTTGGTTCAGCTGAAGCACGAGTATGATACGCAGGCACGTTCGGGTTGTGGTAGCCACCGTGCGGCACCGGGGTCGTCAGTGTATGCGCCTGCACCGGCGGGTGTTCCGACGGCGAGTGGTAGCTGACGGGGTTGTACCGGTCCACCGACACACCTCGGGTCCTCTCGGGAATCGGCGCGTCCACACTCTTGGCAATAGTACTCAGAGGCCTGCCCCTCCCCAAAGTGTTAGTGGTAGGCTTCTGCCACTCTTGCGACACATATTCGGATTCGAAACTCCTCTCGCGGAAGGAACGCGGTCTTAAGGTCTGACTCCACGTCGGGGTCGGAGTATATGCCACGATCGGATTCTTCAGATAATTAACTTCTGCTTGCCATGGAGGCTGCACGTTTGTTTGCTCTGTAGTTGTCGTCGTAGTTTGAGAAGTCTTCTCGGTGAACTCTCTGAGCTCTCTACGCCATTGAGGCTCAACCTCCTCCGAAGGTTCATTGTTATCGTAATAGTACTGTGGGGACGGATCTGGCTGTGGCTGGTACTTGGTCTCCGTCGGGATGTAAGTAGACTCCGGTACAGTGATGTACCGTCTTTCATATTCGCTGTAATAAGTCTTACGACCAGGAGTCCGGGAAGGTTCGGAGACAGAAGCGGACCTAACAAAGGATTGGTTGGGTGCTGGTGGTATATAGGCAATTGGTGTGTTTTTGGTGAATTTCGCTGGTGGTGGTTTCCAGCCCGCAGCAGGAGCGGGATTGAAAGATTGAGTTTCGGGCAGCGGAGCCGGTGCGTAATAAACTTGTGAAGTGTTATTGACGGATGTGTAACTGGTATCCTGCTCCCATGGGGGAGGGACGTAGCTTGAGGAGTACTGCTGTGTAGATTTTAGGTAACTGTCTGAAGTGTCTTTGTAAGAGTATTGATTAGATTGTGTGGTGTTCTGCTGTGAGTCGGTGTTGGGTGCCCATGTAGGTGCAGGTGTGTATGTTGAGTAACTTGATGGTGCCCTTTCGGGAGCTGGTTCTGAGTAAGAGTGTTGGTACTGGGGAGCGGAAGATGGCTGGTATTGGGGCTGTGGTGTAGGCGAAGGTTGATACTGTTGTGTAGGTGACTGGTACTGCTGTTGGGGCTGACTCTGAGCCTGATATTGAGTTTGCGGCTGATATTGCTGCTGCGGCTGAGGTTGGGATTTAGGCTGAGCCCAAGGCTGACCACTAGGTGTAGGGGTAGACGAAACATTATTGTAAATCATATTCTGGTTCGTTTTTTGGTACCACTGCTGATCGCTAGTAATCGAACTAGGTTTCACATTGCTAACTGTGAGAACCTCAGCCCGGGGTTCACTTGGATACTGATTCTGATCGTAAGACTGGTTATTCTGATTACCATACTGGTAAATGTCTGAGGGCATTTGACGTTCCGTGCTAAGCCTTTCTAAGAGTAGACTATGGCGTCTCTCAGTAGTTGGTTCAGGGGGATATACAGGCTGGTAAGGCCTTGAAGGCAAAGGGGAAGTGGAAATTCTATCTATGCTAGGAGGCGGAAAATATGTCTTGACAGTCGGAATACCTTGTTGGGTCAAATTCTCGTAATTGTGATCTAGAATCTTTGTAGTGCGGTTCACTGTAACAATGTTTTCAATTTTGTTGTATTCCGTCTGCCTGCTGAGTCCACTGGATGGGTCGATTGTGCTAGTTATAATTTCAGTGTTTTCAGTGTGCGTTTTAGAAATGATTGGTGAACTTCCAATAGGTTTGATCTCAACGTCTTCGACTTTGTCAAGAGGAATGGATGGTTCCCTAATAGGTATATTGTATTGTGTCTGAGGCGCTGGTTCAGGTTTTTCTTCTTTCGGTTCCTCAGGTGGCACGACTTCCACCTTAATAACTTTCTCTTCTGGTTCTTTTGGTGTTTCCTTAGGTTCTTCAGCAGGTTTATCTGAGATGGCTTCTTTCTCTTCTTCGACAACAGTTTCAACCTCTTCTACCTCTTCCTCTTCTTTTGTTTCCTTAACTTCAGTCTCTTTTTTAACTTCTACTTTGGTTTCCTCCTTTTCTTCGGCCTCCTCATATTCTTCCTCCTCCAATTCTTCTTCCTCTTCCTCATCTTTGGAAGGAGGTGCTTCTACTTCCTCTTTTTTCACTTCTACAACTTCATCTTCTTCAATTTCTTCCTGTTCTGGTTCTACTTCTTTCTTTGCTGCTTTTGGTGCTGGTTTTTCTTCTTCCTCGGGCTCTTTTTCAACTTCTTCCTCTTCTTCTTCTTCTTCTTCAACAGGTTTGGATTCAACTACAGGTGGTTCTGGTGTCGCTTGCTTTTTCAGAACAACAGTCACTGGTTCCGCCTCTTCAACTTCCTCTTCAGATTGCTCTTCTTGTTCCTCTTCTTGTTCTTGTTGTTGTTTTAATTCCACAGACTGTTTTTCTTTATGAGAGTCTTGAACAACGACCACTTTCTTAGTCGTTGTTGTCGTTGATTCCGACCTTTCTTCGGTTTTGACAACTTTGCTCTCCTGCCCATTTTCTTTAGGAGCGGCAATTGTTGTGGTCACTGTTGTTGTCTCAGGTTCTTCATCCTGAACTTCTTCAACCTCTCCCTCCTCCTCCTCCTCTTCTACAACTTCTTCTTCAGATTCAACTTCCTTCGGAATTATTGTTGTTTCCGTTTTGGTTTTGATTTCAGTCCTTCCATCAATTGTCGTTTTTGTTGTTGTAGTTTTCACTTCCTCGACAGATCCATCGGGTAGAATTTTCTTTACAACTTCTACTTTAGTCTCAGTTTTAGCTGCCGATTTCTTTGTTGGCAATTTTACAGTCATTTCAGCCTCAACGTTTGCGTCTCCATTCTGATTACTATTTTGTTCCTCTACTTTATTTTCTTTCTTAACTTGTTTCTTAACCACTTTGACTTGACTCTGAAAATTAAAGGAAAACATATTGTAATGGGTGTATTGTTTCTAAAAATATAAACTGTTTAGTAATATTTATTAGATACATAACAACAAATAAATAAATAATGTGTATGTGTGTATATGTATAAATATAAATATAATTAAATACGAATAACAAATAATTTAAACTCACAATGAGAGTTAGTATGTTCTCTACAGTTCCGTAATGTTGTATAGTAAGTATGTATAACAGACAACGTAAACAGACATATAAATATAGAGATAATAAGTATACAGTAATTTTAATTGAACCTGTTCATTTTCAGTCCCTGCATTTTCTTCAACAGGCTTTATTACAACGGGTGTAGGATATATTGTTGGAGTAGTCGCTTCCTCTGTTACTACTGGTGTAGAAGATATTGTTGGAATAGTCACATCATTTGTTACTACAGGAACAATAGTTGGAATCGTCACTTCCTTTGTATCTACCGGTCTAGGAACAATAATTGGAATAGTCACTTCAGCTAACGGTTTGATTGTTAAATCTAAAATTGTTTCTACACTTTCATTAGTAGGAAGTTTGTCTTTTTCTTCACTTATTTCCAACTTAGGTAACTGTTCAGGTGCACTATAAACTTTCGGTGGAGCACGGAAATACTCGGCCTCGTAACTAATTTCCGGAAGTACTGGAGCCGTATATCCATCGCTGCCATAATTCACTCTCGGTAAACTGTAAGTATTTACCGGCTCCGGCGCAGGCGGTGTGTTATACTCATACATAGACACAGGTCTATTATTGTTTACCTGTGAGTACGCTGGCGTATATTTATTATTGTTATTAAATGTATCATTATTATCAAATCTTGTACTGTTTACAGTTGATGGAACAATCCTTTGAATCGGAGTTTCTCTGGGATCACTCCTAGTTCTGAGTAAAGATTTTGGATTTGCTGGTAAGTTGAACGTTGGGAATACTTGAACTGGCAAACAATTGAAGTTCGGAAGTGCTACTGGAGCCGACGTATTTGACTGCGATTGAACCGAGTGCGCCGGCGTTTCAGGGACTCCTTGATTCATTGCATTCCTCATTAGCCGTTTCGCCATACGCTCGGACTTAATCTCTGAGAGATCGAGTCCGCCCGGAGTATAGGTAAACGGCTTGCGGTCCCGGCTCATCGCGCCGTGGAGTGCTGACGGTGGATTCATGTCGCTGAAATAAGTTTTCTTACGTTACTCCAAAGCCATTGGCATATATCATAAAGTTTACGATGGGATATTATATGTAACATAATTTTTAAAACGTTAAAAGCTCGGGACAGGATTTGGCAAATTGACAAAACAGAAGAAAATAGATACGAGGTACTCACGAGGTCTGATGTTCACCACAAAATGTTAAATGTATTTACTTCCTGCAATGCAGTGAATTACGGATCTGAGAGCGTATTTGTTTATCCAGCGAGCACATTTATATCTGACACTGAAGGTAGCACACTAGTCGTAGATCAATTTTCACATCACAGCTTTCGGGAGACGGATCACTTATTTTTGTGGCGGAACATGCAGATATTAATCTGGTCGCAGCGGTTAAATATAGCGCGGGTGTAGTAAACGAGCCGGTACATTTGAATCCGGGAGGTGGTGCGCGCGGTCGGCGCGTACGCCGCCTGCCGCTTACTGCCGTATGCTCCGCCGCCGCCATGTATTTTTGGTACCGACCCCAATAACGGGCGCCTCGTCTACAATTTGTCTTGAGAAAATCTTCAAAACAACATCCATAATACTTCCGACAGTTTCGCGATTATTATTTATTGCAATCCTACGCCTCCATTCATCCGCCATGCTGCTACCGTTCATCTTACTTGCACCATTGCGATTGCATCACGACCGATCACTGACGTGGTCTCGTCCGAATTCTCACCGCTTTATATTTCATCGTATAGTTCATCCACCTTTGCGAACACCGCTATTATATGACATTGTCCTATTTTTTTTTCTATTTCTGTTTTCCGCATTTCGGAAAAGTTTAAAATAAAGTGATGATTTTGTATTTCTGTATTCCAGTGTACTTGATCTTTACAAGGATTCAAGGCGGGTGTTGAATTTGTTTTACAGTAAAGTTGTTACATTTTTCGCGTATCACTTTTAAAGGCGGAGCATAGTTTTGATGTAGAAAGTGAAATATTTATATAAATGCAACTTTATCTCGAGATTTACAGCCGACAGCGGTTGCTCGTCCAAATATCACCCCGCTATTAATGTTGGCTCCAAACCAAAACTTTCTGGTTCGACATTGCTTACATTTGCTACTGAATCGAATGGTATTCACACATATATTCAGACTATTGGATCTATTAGATATTTACAATATTTCGTTTCAGTGCATTTCTTGAAAATTTCATGCACTCGATGTTGTGTACTGCATCTAAATAGTATCCAAATGTTTTAATTTGGCCTATAGAATGTTGTTTGTGGAATCTTTTTAATGAATAGCTATAACTCAGAGGTTGGCACTAATAGCTGGATGCATCTGTCGCTTCGACACGCACGACTGTATGTCTGTGTAAACAAAGTCGATTCGAGTGTCTTTTAAAGAGTTGTCAAATAAAAGGGCTATAAATCCAAAGGCTTTCGCTGCCACTTTCGTGTCGGGAATAAAGTTCTCGACTTTAAGTGGTGTGCCGTTAAGTTGGCTCAGAAGTCATAGGGTCTAATGAAGAATAATGTTGTGTGACTTTGGCTAATCCAAGGTCGGGTATTTACTATTTCATTGTACGCCTTCACGTTGTTGTTTGTTGTCGCAAAGATGGATAATACTGTCATGTCAATGAATCTGGTACCGTCAATACTCGGGTGTACAATAGGCGTTGTTTAAATAACAAATATAATTAATATTCTTTGATTACTGTTAAGTCAAAATAATGATATTTTATTACGGACGCAGCTCTGGTGAGTGCTAATTTAGGACGACTTTGCATTCCATTATTTTTACAATTAATACTTTAGTTTGCTTTTCGAAATAAGCTCACGTTTTATCTATACTACAAAAAGGTAAAATTTGTGACTACATACTCACAAATGTTACCTTTTTTTAGCAAGAATCCGCTGGATGCGGGAAGCACAGAACCGGTTGAAGTGGGGAGGCCTATGACCAGCAGTGGACGTCTTTCGGCTGAAATTATGATGAAGGGGTAATCTTTGGAATTAATGTCTAATCTAATCACTTTTTCACTAATGGGATGCTACCTACAGTATCACCGAATGTCATAGGAATTATGTTAAATCAAGGAAATTTCTAGTGGACGAAGTCGCGGGCTGAAACTACGAAACAGAAAGAAAAAGGATTTTCTTCACAAATTCTAAGTAAAAAATATTAGGTTAAAATTAGAAACTAACAGCTTTATAGGTTTAGTCTTTTTTGTTTTTTTTTTTTTTTTGTTTTTTTTTTTAAAACGTTGCCCCACACTAAGAATTTCTTCTTGTATCGTGGGTGCGTTTACAAACATAGAAACTCACATACACTAACACCCAGACCCGGAACAACTACTTGCAGATCATACAAATATTTGTTCCGTGCGGGGATCGAACCCGCGACACGTTGCGCAGCAGTTTAAGATGACAATGACCTAATTTTAACACGATAAAACAATTCTTATACAAAATTTTATTGACCTAAATAAAATGTGCCCGATAAAAACTGTGTCAGCCTTTTACAAAGTATTTTACACAAGCAAAGAAATATTTCGTTCATAAAAAATCAATGAAAAAGCGAAGAAAGTTAAATCCAAGCGTTGATAGCATAATTTTCATTACAAGTTTAAAGACAACACATCTGTTTTAATTGGGTCAGTCGTATGTTATAGAATGCTTTTAAGACCAATTAAATTACTTTTTGTGCCAAAATAAATCAGTACCTACATAATAAAGTGTTGTACCTACATTGATTTTAACTACGGCTTTTTGGTTTCTCAAAATAATTAATCCTAACTATCCATACTAATATTATAAATTCGAGAGTAACTCTGTCTGTCTGTCTGTATGTTACCTTTTCACGCCGAAATCACTGAACGAATTTTGAAAGAAATTGGCAAGGATATATAATGTGGAGACGACAATACAACAATAAATGAAAACACTGGCAATAATAATGCATAAGAGTATTTTGGAACTATCAAATAAATCCTAACATCGAAATGAAAAAAGTATTTTTTTTCAAACAAACGTGTAGTGATGGGCCGACAATGGGGCTTGCCGATCTTTAACTAGCTATCGTAACTATTGGATATATTTGATTATTTTTTTGTAAGTAGACCGAGAACGTCATTAGATATACTGAGTTTTATTTTTTGTCGAAGCGAAGCCGCGGGCGGAAGCTAATAAAATATTATAAATGTAAAAGTGAGTTTGTTTGTTTGTTACGCTATCACGACAAAACGGCTGAATTGATTTAGATTAACTTTGGCACATGTGTAGACCTTAACCTGGAATAGGACATAGGATACTTTTTATCCCGATATTCCCACGGGATCGAGACTTACGCGGGTGAAATCGCAGGGTGCAGCTAGTAAATCATAATTATTAGTAACCACAGTCATCATAAAGCTGTGAAATAAAATAATGATTATTAAACAATCGTTTTATTGTTTGGTTTTCCATGAAAGCCCTATTTAATAAGTCACTAGTAGAAAGAAAAGCATTACATTACTGTATAAGCTAGTTATTTTACGTTTCATTTACGCAACTAGTGAAATAATAGTAAAAGTTGGAATCTTGACAGAGTACATTGTCAATAAGCCATTACCCTGTCGGTAACTCGTGATATATTTCTATATGTTTATTTATATACTTACGCACAGCTAAGAATTTTTGTATTTATTTAAGTACGCTACGACACACGTACTGACTATTTTGCTTTTTATTTATTATATCTACTTCATCTACTTGTATATCCAGCCAATAAATAATTATCCAAAACTTATCATTATTATAGGTATAGTTGTAGTTTTTCAAATTAGATGACCAATTTGAAGTGACTTCCTCTATCGATTTCTTGTAACAGACACAAAGTTTTCACAGCTAATTTCCACTTTGCACTTCCCAAATTCCGCTGAAAAACTATTTAAAAAAATTCAATATACGGACGAATTTTTTTATGCCCATTGAGCTCTTCCTTTATTTAATTGTTTGCTTTGTACATACACAATTTATATATTTTAGTGTTACATGTGTATTATACTAGCTGCGCCCCGCGGTTTAACCCGCGTACCTAAGTTTTGATCCCGTGGGAATAGAATATCGGAATAAAAGTATCCTATGTCCTATTCCAGGTCATGGTCTACCCATATCCATTCAGCTGTTTTAGCGTGAAAACGCAACAAACAAATAAACAAACTCACTTTCGCATAATATTAGTTAGGATTAGGATTAGGATTAATTTTTTTTTAATCCACAAAATATAAACCAGACCCAATGTTGTACATATATTCACACTGAATCCACATTTCAATTAAAAAACACTCTGCACAGTATAACGGCCGAAACATTTCACTATTTGCTTTCAATATTTATGAGTGTGTATAATACTATATACACATGTTGTATAATATGTGTAATCTGACATTTTTCCGTGCCCCAGGGGTCTTGAACCCGTAATTCGGTACACCTGTCGTCTGCTCCTGAATATGTCTTTAATAATTTATGAGTATGGTACCTTGATGGAGGAATTATTTGGGTACAGTATCGCTTGCTTAGTATTTGTTACATAATCAGGATCGTACATAATCTTCAAGGAGCCGTGGTAGACATTTTTTTGAAGATTAATTAATAATTAGGCATTACTTTACAGAGAACGCGTTATCTTTAAAAATTGTTGTATTCTTTTTTGAAGAACTTGTTTTTTTTAAATTTTTATTGGCATAATTTTATAATCATGGCCATTTATAATTCACAAGATTTTCATTGATCAGCAAATAGTCTTTTTAATTCTGTTAATATTTATAATGCAATAAAAAACTGTAGGACATCTTCAGGTCTCTATTTATTACTTACATTAAAATGTACGAGACACTTTGTTATGACAAAATCCTACATCAACTTCCATAGCTTCACAAAACCACAGATGAATACAGATGGTTCACTCCGCATTTTAGGTATGAAGCTACAAGTACGCGGCGGGCCCGTCATGTAGGCCCAATTCAGTGAGTGTAACGGAATCAGAAGATATAAGAGTTACGCGAAAGAAAGAGAGGCAACTTCTAGGTGAATATAACTGTAGGTAATTAGCACTGTGGGACCTGAATTGCACTTTATTGTGTCGTAGCAAGAATCGCTTTTGCGGAGTGAACCCATCTGTATTCATCTGTGACAAAACGAGTTCACTCTAAAGATTCCAGTCAGTTCTCACGCCATTAACTCACAACATTTTCTAACTAGTACAAAATCATTAACAATAGAATCTTTCCCTCATTCCTACGCTCGATGTATGTATATTATGGTTCTACTACATTCCTTGAATTTCCTCCTAAGATGGAAAATTCAATTAATGGGTCGAGTTAGAGTGGAAAACTTTCAATGTATATTTACTTCTTAAGTACCTTTTGCATGGTTTATAAAAGCATTTTTATGGGGTACTCCCGGTACGATCGACTAAAGAAATCTATCTATACATATATTTTTTTAATTTTATCTGTACACACGGCTACACATCAAGCTATACATTTCCAGCATAAGCTGACCTCGCATGTAAGGAAATTCTATACAATGCGAGATCAGTATAAACTGGAAATGTATAGCTTGATGTGTAGCCGTGTGTACATTGAATATTTAAAGAAAAGCATTTGCCACGAGGTGTGGGAACGAGTTTAATGCCGAAAATATAGTTTTTAGAATTTTTGTCCGTTTGCCTGTTTGACTGGATGTTTGCTCTGGATTGGCGCTAAAACGGCTGAACGGATTTGGATGAAATTTGGCATGTTGATAGTTTATAACCTGGAACACTTAGGGTACTTTTAATCCCGATAGTACGTTACATAGTAACAAGGTTGGTAATCTATTTTCACATAGCTTTTATAAGTAGCTAATAGCTTTGTTGCTTTATGTAATACGTCTTGTCTTAAATAAATTGTCTGTTATACATACTTACTAAAATTTGTATATTCTAGTATTATTGACATTAGATAAAAGTACGCAAAATTAATATTAAAAATACTTACTTTGACTTCTGTTTTTACAGATTCTCCTTTCGACGCCATTCTGTAAACAAAGAAAGTATATTTCAATGAAATACATACAGACACGAGATTTAAAAAAATACATTAATCCAAAAAGTGCTTTATGGCATCAATACCTACTTGCTTTTTGCCTAATACGGTTAGAGTGGAAGCCAACCCCAACATTGCTGAGAAAAGGCTAGGCAGATGATAACTGCTTTTTGCCTACTGATTAAAATTACTATTTTTCGAATAGGTACCTTAACAAATTCGTGATAAATTAATACCATGAAAAAGATACCTATTCTGTTAACATAAGCATGTCGGTGACGCGAACGCATAAGATTTTCTCCTACAAAAAATCGCTCAACGGCCCTAAAGAAAAATTTCACTTCAAAAAATCTTCCTACTTCGGTCTAAATAGGGCAAACGCATAACCTAAACAAAACCTTACCGTTAATGCTGTTTTGTTTTACATTTTACAAAAATAAGCAGCCATTTTGTTAAAAAATGACCGTCTGTCTTAACATCTGTCGCATATAACTTCAGTGTTCATTCTAAACTAAGTCTATTTATGTCCACTATTGGGCAATAATGTGGGCTATGAATAAAGTTTGTTTGGTAATAATTGGCTCGGAGAAACCGACAATTGCCTGTTTGGTATTTAGTTTCGGATTAGTAGTATTGTGTGTGGTGGTAGGGCTGTCGGATTTATCCTACAGCTAAAAGTTAATCTATTTTATTTCAGCACAACATTTTTGTCGTTCTTGTAGCAGTTACCTTCTGGATGAAGGTAACTGCTTCAAGAACGACAATTCATTATTTCATTATTTATTTATTAAAACTTTATGCACAAGTAAAAAAAAAAAAATACCGTACAAAGGCGGACTTAATGCCTATTTACTTTTTCAAACATACTAAAGGTAAAATTGAAGATTTTTATCCAAAAATCATTTTTTTTTTTACTCGCGGTTGAATGAAAATCGGTTAGAAAAATTCATATTAGTCAAATCTAGCATTAGCATTTATTTAGCACTAGCTTTTGGCTGCGGCTGCGCCCGCGTGGATGTCGGAAATTATCCCATACAAACTTTTATTCCCTGCCCCCCCTTAAGATTATTTTTGAGACAAAAAGTAGCCTATGTCCTTCCCCGGGATGCCATCTCCTTGCCAAATATTGAAATCCGTTCAATGGTTTAGTCGTGTAAAGGTAACATACAGACAGACAGATACAGAGTTAGGATGTATTTAGGATGTTTTTTTTTTTTTATTGTATTAAACTACACGGGCCTAGATCTAAGCCCATCCTCTTTCCTGGTGCAGTCACTATCTTGCTTTCCCTCATGAGGATTTACTGGGGAAAAGGCCTGATGCCAATATACCAAAGTAAATAAAGTCTATGCACATCTAAGCAACAGCCCTATCCATAATAGTCCATACTAATTATAAATTCGAAAGTAACTCTGTCTGTCTGTCTGTAGGTATGTTACCTTTTCACGCCTAAACCTCTTAATGGATTTCGATAAAATTGGGCAAGGAGATAAATGGCATCCCGGGGAAGGACATAGGCTACTTTTTATCGACATACCACGCGGGCGAAGCCGCGGGTGATAACTTGTACACTATATATTTAACGGGAACAGGCCACAGGTATCAAGGGTTAGTCTGTGCATTTATTTTACTATACTACTCAATCCAATACGGGAGCAATAAAATAAAACAGTAATGGAGCATTGGTTTCGAAGTTTTATAGTAAAAGGAGCATTTAAAACACATAAAATTGTTAAACAGCTTTGAGAATCGCTTTGATTGAACCTATGCAAGATTTATTTTAAGTCTCTTCTAGAAAATAATTAAGCAATGCTCTGCTTTCTTATTTTTTACTTTTGTACGTAATGTTAGAATTAGATTGTATATTTTATTTAAAACTGTAAATGCTCTGCTTGGATTTTGCAGTTTTAATTTTACTAAAAATAACATAGTGCCAGTTAGTTAAAAGATTTAAAAAAAATATATATATATGATACATATTATTTTTTAATTAAATATTGTACACAAAATATGCGCTTTGACGTGGAGTTTTGGACATCTATCCTTATTACCTATTACCTAAAAAAATCCTTATCAAAACGATCGCCTTAAAGATTTTTTTGAATAATTTGATAATGTGGGTTTATATTACATACCTACTAAATTTATTTATTTGTCATTACTCCATTTTGAATTCTTTTTTAGTTATTGTGGTACAGTAATTGTATTCTCGGTGCATCGTCTTGACATGTAATTATACGAGGGGTGTTCAATAAATAGTGAGAATGCGATACATTCTACTTGGAAATAAAAAAAATAATACTGGCATGCATAGCCCAGACATTAGCTATAATGATAATAAAAAAAACAATCAATTCTCTTTTGTTTTAAAAAAATAGAAGCCATTTGTTTGCGTTGTTTCGGAACGTGTTCTGTTGCTTGTTTGTTTCACCAAGATAACGCCCCCGCGCATAAATCCAAAGTTGCGATGGCTGCCATTCAAGAAGCTGGCTTCGAATTGAAGGCACATCCTCCATAGTCACCGGAACTTGTTTCTGTAATGTTTACCGATTTTCGCGGTTAAAGGAACAGCTCCGGGGCCAGAAATTTGAAGTTGACGACGCAGTAGTCGCCGCTGTACACGATTTTTTGGGATTAGAAAGAACATTTTTTTAGAAAGGGAATTTTATTTTTAGGAAAAAGTTATACAATGTGTATAACCCTGGAAGGTGACTACGTCGAAAAATAAAATAACATTTAACAACAGATAATTGCGTCATACTCATTCTCACTATTTATTGAACACCCCTCGTATAATTGATGTATACCAAATATTGTTAAACATTTTTTTTAAAGAGTAACGGTGGAGTTTCTTGCCCATTCTTCTCCATACGAAAACTACCTTTTGGAAGGGGCAACTAGAATTACTTCTATTTCTATTTCTATGTATTTGACGTTCAAAAGTTTCTTTAATGTGCCTACTCGAAAAAAAATATTTGACTTTGACTATTTTTTTAAATTTTGTTAATGTGTCTAAAATTATAAAATAAGGTGATGTTTAAGTAAAATATTATAAATAGGAATATATTTTTGTTTAAGACTACCTAATAACTACGCACAACGAATAACTACGAAATTTGGCATACGCTAGGATAACAAACATTAACAGGAATTACGATAGTCGTAAAATATTTAGTAGATATTCCGCCGGTTTTACGCTGCTGATAACTAAGTACATTACACGAATTGTTTTATATGTTTAATAAAGTTTTTTTGTTTTTATAGTTTTCTAATTGATATAAAAACTTCTATAGATAAGTATGTAAGGATCGTAGCAGGTGCCGTTCTGTAGTTTCTACCTACCCCCTTGGGAAGGAGGCGTGGTATGATACTTCGAACATTATAGAAGAATTTTGTTTTATTTTGTGGAATAGACAAGGCATTTGTTCCTTTTTACCCGACTACGGCGAAGAAAAAAGGAGGGTTATGATTTTGACCGGTATGTATGTTCATATGTTCCCTCCTATCTTCCAAACCACTTATCACAATTTGACAAATGAGGTATCGTTAGAAGCCTCGTGATTGTCCGCTAGTTATAGGCTATGTGAAGTCACATTAAATTAAAAATGGCGCCCTCTAGAGGACATAAAGTGAGGAACTTTAAAAAAAAATGGTTTAATCGTACCATGTTGGGTATCAAATGAAAGGGCTTAATGAGCACATTCCAAAAATATATATATATTATAACCCCAAAAGAATTTAAAAAAAAATCAAGTAATAAAAACTAAAACCCAACTACGACTTAAAAGGAATAAACAAGACACCACAGACAGACAAATAAAAAATCCGGAGTCACACGTAGGTAATCTGTTCGATTTATGCTAACACGTGTGACTCCGGATTTTTAATTTGTCTGTCTGTGGTGTCTTGTTTAAACCTTTTAAGTCGTAGTTGGGTTTTAGTTTTTATTACTTGATTTTTTTTAAGCTATATTTTGGAAAATCTTGGCTTTTCTGAGACAGACCATTTCAGAAACTGTAAATAATGTAATATTTGGCAATACCTGGTTGGACACGTTTATTTCATAATACGGAAACTTCAATGTCATTGAAAACTGAAAAAACATGTTTATATAAAATAAGTAGGAAGGATATACCTACACTTGTATAAACACAAAATACAAAGTATTTGTTTTAATTTTAATATTGTAGCATATTCTCTGAATGCAGTTTTATCTCTTGTTAACTTATCACTAAGGTCTGTGTCTAAAAAAACATAAAGCGAGGTTGGGTTATGGGGCCCGAGTGCGCGTCTCCTTTTTATGGAAATTTCTCGCCGACTGGTCGACACTTCACGTGACGTGGCTGGCTCGTTCTTTAGCCAAAGAATTAGCATTGCCATTCAACGTGGCAATGCTGCCAGTCTTCTGAGCACGTGTCCGGATGACAGCGATGCGGACGAGTACTTTGACGCCTAAGTGTCCTTCCGTTTTTGTATTTATTTGTAAAGTTAGTTAATCATTTAATTTAGTGTTATATTGTATATAATATTTGTCATCTATGGTGATAAATTATTATATTCTTATAAACAATATTCGTTTTTTGAGAAGGTTGCATAATAAAGACAACTTGAATATAAAGCAGGCGTGATCTTGAGATTTTAAAGGATTTGACAGAGAAGGAGATGAGCAAGAGGGAGTAACAACTAACAAGTGTATTAATAAAAAAAATAAGTAATTTTACGAAGTTGAAGTTATTTTCAAGTTTCATTTCGGTCTGTTAAATCAACCTAAAAGGGCTCTTTTAGGTTGATTTTACAATATTAGTATCGGTATTCGATTTACTTCGATCGATGATGGTAATGGTAATCAAATGGAATTAATGATTAGCGCATTATACTAACAAACAGTCATATGCTAGCCACAAATAGCCCTCAATTACGTATATCTGCGCGAATTTCTATTACGTAACCAGTTTTTTAATGTTTGACTTTGAAGATTCATTGATAGACGAGTTAACCGACAAAACTTACACGAGTGATGCAAAGTTAAATCTGAAATGATGAAAAACAACAAATAATAGGTATTTCATTTTTATGAAGCCATCCATACCTACTATCCATCATAACCTATCCTATCATAACTCTCTCTGTCTATCTGTCTATATGTTACCTTTTCACGCAAACCACTGAACGGATTTCGACAAAATTTGGCAAAGATATAGATAGCACACTGGGGAAGGACATAGGCTTTTTATAGACATATTGCGCGGGCGAAGCCGCGGGCGGAAGCTAGTTCTTTATATCAACTCAACTTCAACTGCATTCACAAGTCCTAGTTTCCTCCTTCACTTCTCCTGTAAAGCTTCCTTTCTTTCCTACACTGAAGACTGAAGTAATATTAAAATAATACTGCTGTAAGCGGTTGTGGTAGGCCGCCAGGTCGTGGAGCTCCTGCGCACACTCTCCGACGTACAGTCTTTAGAAGACCGACAGGCAACGAACATTGTCCTCATTCTCCAGCTAATTTCATAAACAACACTAAAATATTAAGAGGAGCTCGTGGCTAAGTAATAACAGCCGCACGGGTCGATCCATCAGGTTAAGCTACGCTTGCCGGGGTTGGTCCGTGGATGGGTGACCATTTTTACATAGCGAGACTCCTCCGTGTCTTGGAAAGCACGTTAAGCCGTTGGTCCCGGCTGTCATTTGTAGATCTTTGACAGTCGTTACGGGTCGTCAGAAGCTCGAAAGTCTGACAATCAGTCTTACCCAGTTACTGGGTTTTGGAGGTCAGATAGGCAGTCGCTCCATGTAAAATACTGGTATTCAGCTGCATCCGGTTAGACTGGAAGCCGACCCCAATATAGTTGGGAAAAGGCTAGGCAGATGATGATGGCAGATGATGATTAAAATATTCAGCAAATGAACCTACCATTTACGACTAAACCAATTGAAGCGTTTACACTACGAAAACTCACTAAATTCTAGCCCCATTATCTCCAATTTAGTACTACAATAATCTCAAGGTTTACGTTCAAAATTAACTTTTAACGTTCCTAAATATCTTTTGGACGAATCGTCGGGATTCCCAAAGGTCTCCCGGACCCTATTTCATAGTTATTTTATTTGTATTACGTTCTAATCTGAACGTTTAATTAATTCCGGCGAACAATTAGAAAGGTAGAGAGGTGAAGTTTCATGCTTTAGCTTCGGGGATCGGAATTAAGAAATAGGGATTAAAGGTATTGTTTTTCAGTTAATTAGGTAGTATAGTTAATTTATCCTATCCTTATCGTACGTCAGTATAATACTCTGCATACTTGGCGAACGAGAGCGAGACAAAAGTGTCGTGAAGGTTAAAATGTTACACTTTTTCGGTCTAGCACTCATTCGCCAAATAACCAGACACGAAACTTTTGTTATGTAACAAAAGTGTCGTAACAGTCAAAATGTTACACTTTTATCGGTCTAGCACTCATTCGCCAAGTAACCGGACACGACACCGACACTTTTGTTACGAACAAAAGTGTCGTGACGGTCAAAATGTTACCCTTTCTTCGGTCTAAAACTCATTCGTCAAGTAACCGGGACACGAAACTTTTGTTACGAACAAAAGTGTCGTGGCGGTCAAAATGTTACACTTTTTTCGGTCTAACTCGTATTCGCCAAGAGTGCAAAAGTGGAACTTCTTTCCAACTGGGTGTTCTACGAAACCTTTCCACTTTTTTTTTAGGTTTACTTTAAACCTACTATGGTTATAAAATAGTTCAATGCACGAGTATGTTTACCCAACTTCTGGGTTTTGTATATTATTTTGCATGCCTTTTCGGTAGTGTTAGCAAAATACATTCTGAACTAAAACAGCGGTAAGCTCCGGCTTTTAATAATAATAACTTATTAAAATAAAATATGATTTTCTACAAAATTGTTTACAATTTCCAGAGTGTGTGGTTTTATAAACATACTTTAGTTTTACTGAATTCTTGTTGCTTTTGAAGGTAGACGATATTTGTTTAAAACCAAATAAGTAGGTATTTGTGGACAGTAGTACAGTACGACACAACTTAGATGAAGCATCGGCAAAATTCGTAAAACCGATCACCATCCGAACTGAGTGCGCCTTCAAAATCGCTAATCTTTATTACTGCTTTAGGTGAAAATTATCTTTACGCAAACGCAATTACTTGTAAAGTCATAAGCAAATACATTCGTAAAATTGAAATAAATGAATACAAATTTTCAAATCTATGCTACATCTTAGTTGTGTCGTACTGTACTACTACTGGAAGTGTAAAACCCTAAGCAAAGTAAAAGGTAAGTACTTTTTTATTTTCAGTTTTTTATCATTTTTCGTTCCAAATTACATTTAAATTTGTATCATATATTTTTGTAATCAGAATAACCTTTTAAAACCCTTCATTAGGATTTCTCGATACTCGTTAGATAAGCGAGTTAAATTTTTTTTGAACATCCCTTTTTGTGCCAAGAATCTGCCATTTTGATTTTTTATAAATTTATTAAAGTGGCACTTGCGCAATAAAGACGAATCTAATGACATATCATTCATTGAAATCGGTTGAGCCGTTTAGTAGTTACGAGGGAACACAGAGAGGGACATACATACATACAAACAGGTCAAACACATAACCCTCCTTTTTTGGGTTCGCCGATGTCGGGTAAAAAAGTGCACAAAAAAAACTCTTTGGTTAGGTACATGTTTTCCCATAATAATACTGGCGATTACGCGCTTTTAGTTAGGGTAATAAGATGAATACTAAATCTAAAACATCCATACAACACTCAATCTCACACAGCCATTAAGGGGGAGTAGTTTGACAGCAAAAAATCATATTTCACCCGCGCAACCCTTACCTACCCCTCTCATTAAACACGACGAAAACAAAACACAATGCCTTCCCGCCAGCAGAAACTTTTCATCTGGCGTTTATAGAATTCGAATTTCAATCTTCTGTAGTTTATTTTGCTTATACGATACGCTAAGCTTGAATTCAGAACTATAGATCATGTTCATGTTTTGGAACTAGAAACTCAATGTTGACGTGAAAAAGTTCAAATTTAAATGTTACCAAATTTTATTTAGGACCTTGTACAATTTGTACCTAATGACGTCTTTGTGGAAAACTGTGTTACCAAGTAATAAATATAATGCTATATCGTGGATTTCTCTCTTTGGAGGATCGTGAAAATAATATTCGTATAATGAATTTTGCACTGTATTGTGCATCGAATATGGCATGTGTCATGAAAACCTTTCCTGCGCCAAACGCGAACAATCCCCTTCGAAAACATTTGAAACATGTGAAAAAGAGGCCGAGTTCTGTACAAAAGAAATAAATGTAGGATTGTCGGCTTCACCACTAAAAGAATTGACATCTATTCATCTATGTAAATGGGTGCCAAAGTACCAAAGGGACTAATTATAACAAAGGCCCGAGGTACGCGCTCAGTACCGGCGCTGTGTTTTGGGCGCGCGCCCGGCGCGTTTTGGACGCTCGTCAAACGCAACAAGATTTCCACATTTTGTTGTAACTTTTGAACCGTGTTTCTTTTAAGTTTATTACTAATACGGAGAAAATGACAAGGAAAAATAGTGAAAAAGGAACTCGCGTCCAAGCGTTAAGGGCACAGTTAGGCTTCATTTACGGAGACGCGAGGAGTCGCGCGTGGCTTTGGGCGGCGCGGCTCGCACTGAATTCAAACATATGGCGTTGTATGAGTGCGTTTACGGAGACGCGATTTTACACGCGTTTGTTTGAAATGGAGCGTATTTTGCGGCGGAGCCCGCGAATGGCATAGCCGCGTCACACGCGGCGTTTCATCACGGCGGCGCACGTAGCAGCAATGCCCGCGGCATATTTTCTCCCAGTCTTATTTGTAAATCGCACAACGGAGATGCAAGTTGAGAGTGGCAAGTTGCGACATGTGCAGGCCTAACGGCGCCCGGCATTGGCGCTCGCTTAGACTGCAGCGCTTGATATAATTCGTTACATAGGAATTCATACAATTTTATTGAGCGCCCGAAACGCAGCGTACAAAATGCGCATCTCGGGCGCTTGTTATAACTAGTCCCTTAGTAGAAAGTTTAGTATGGTCCCTCTTTGTAACTGTTGAAATTGTAGCTTTGAAAACATGCCAAGTTGCATTATAACTTTAGGCCTCATTTACGGAGAAGCGGGGCGTGGCGCGTCGCGTGCAGTGTGGCGTCACGCGGCGCGTCTGACGTTTTTTCTGTTTACGGTGCGGCGGCGCGTGAAGCGGCAGTTATCATCCCACGCGTTAACATAAACATATGGCAATATACGTCTTTTGTCGCGGTTTTTTTTGAGGTTATAATATATATTTTTGAAATGTGCTAATTAAAACCTATCATTTGATACCCAACATGGTATGATTAAAAAATATTTTTTGTTGTTCATGATATGTCACCTAGAGGGCGCCATTTTCAATTTAATGTGTCTTCATATAGCCTATGACCAGCGGACGATCAAGAAGCTTCCAACGAAAGATAATATGTGGGAACAGACATAGATAAATACATAGAAACCGGTCAAAATCATAACCCTCCTTTTTGCTTCGCCGTAGTCAGGTAAAAACTAAAACCCAACTACGACAAAAAAGTCAACTAAAGAGATATAAACAAGGCATCACGGACAGACAAATTAAAAATCCGGAGTCATACGGAATCTGTTCGAGTTCGTTCGTTATACCAATAACCGAAGAATAAAGGTATTATTCTAAACAAGTTTTATTTAGGGGCGGTCAGTCGCTCCAATTGTTCGTCTAAGGGTCACCTTACAAGAAGTTTGTCAAAAAAAGTGGGAGTAAACGAATTTGGATCCTGAGTAAATCGCAATAAGATTTAATCTTCAGTGCGAACTTTCAAATGAACGTGGAATGGGCTCGTTGGCTATGTTGTAAATTTTCTCCGCAAGAAAATTCACCGCAATACAGAGCAATGGCGCTAGTTTTACCTACTTCTTTCTATACTCCGTGCTACTATACCAGTCAAAAATCTGTCAAATAAAATGTATGTCATCTTGAGTTTTCAAATATCAACATTGAATTTTATATGTTTATTTAGACTCGGTATTTATTTGTTTATCAATCAATAACACTTGTAATATTCGTTTTGGAAGTGGTTTTAGTGTTTTTTTCATGTTTTCTATGTCTCAGTTTCTTTTGTGGAATGTGATAAATTACGAAAATATTATTTACGAAAATAAATAATATCTCAGCGCAGCTAAAAATTTGAGCATAGTCCTCTCGTCTCAACAGAGCGACGCCGACTGATTTGTGAAACAAAAATATGCTTGAAGTTCCCGTAATGTGCGACGGAAGATGGCTTCTTCCACGAACTAAGAACGTCGTAAGTCCTACAAGCTTTGATTCGTAATAAAACCAAAAATAAAAGGAATAAAAAAAAAAGCCTACACAATTTTTTTTGCCTTGTTTTAATACATATAATCATCTAATTTTTATTATAATAGGCATTAGCATTTTAAGTACAAATCGAAAATACGTGAAAATTAGAGGTAACTTCGTGATATTTTTTTATCGAGAAAATTTTAATATTTTGTGTTTCTGTTCCACAAAAAGTTTGGAAATATCATGTATTTACTCATACTATTTTTATTTTACACCTAAGTCTTATCAATTTCATGAAAAATCAAATTGAAGACAGGCAATCTTAGCTGTACAACAAATCAAGACGGATACCTTTGCCCGGAATCCGCACAATAGCTCCGGCGTCGACTGCAATAACATTTAGACGTAATATCAACCTCGTTCTCACATCGTTACTGCTTGTCCGGCTATCCGGATCTTACAGATCTCCCAGATCTTCCGGATCAGCCGGAACTACTATATCGGACGTTTGCGATGCTATTACTGGTTTATTATTACTCGATTTTATTCTTTGATAGAGCTACGAAATGGATGCAGTATTGTCATGTGTTTAAATCGATTGATGGAGAAGTCTGCTGAAGTTCATCTACAATTGTTTTTTTTTTTAATATAATTATGTAGATATTATTTCGTTATAACTTTCAGGTCATCTACAGAATTTAAACTGAATATATGGTCCAAACTCTGAAGATGAGTTGAAAGCGAGAGAGCTCGCTTTGTATCCTTAGCCTCAAATGGTTTATTTTGCATCTTCCATAGTCAATCTGCCTAGCCTTTTCCCAACAATGTTGGGGTCGGCTTCCAGTCTAACTGGATGCAGCTGAATACCAGTAGGTATTTCACATGGAGCGACTGCCTATCTGACCTCCACAACCCAGTAACTGGGTTATTACCCAGTTACTGGGTCTGACAATCAGTCCAAGGGGTATCGTATTCGATACCCCTTGGTAAGACTGGTTGTCAGACTTTCGGGCTTCTGACGACCCGTAATGACTGTCAAAGATAACCGACGGCATATCGTGCTTTCCGAGGCACAGCGGAGTCTCATTATATAAATATGGTCACCCATCTACGGACCAACCCCGGGAAGCGTAGCTTAACCTGATGGATCGACCCGTGCGGCTGTTATTACTTAGCCACGAGCTTTGCATCTTCCATATTATTTTTTTAAATATTAATAGTTAATAGTTGTTAGAATCTCAAATCATTCTCAAAGAGAATTTTATAAGTTGGTAAGTACCTTCCTACCTACAGTCACATCGATACCACCTACATCAAATCTACAGTTTCTATAGAAACGTTAGTTATGGCTCGGTATTTCACTGTAGTAGGTATAACATTAGTAATATTCTTCTCCAAGACGACAACAGAACAAAAAACAAAAGCCGCTCATCAAGGGAACATTAGGCAACAATCCAAGGAACGGCCGTTAACCCCGCATAGAGTTAAAGCATTATCACAGTTCCATACGAACAGACGAATCCGTATGGAAAGCTTCACGTCATAATAAACAATTTTTTCGCGAGAAAAAGAACGTAAAAATAGATCCCAGACGATCCACATAAATCGAATGCGAGCTGCACTATTTTATACATCGCAGCGGACAACTGGGCGATTCACAGCACTTTTTTCTCCCAGCTTTTAAAAGATAATACTGATAAAATATAGCTAGGAAACTGCAAGGAAATATCCTTTGTGGAGGCACGTTGGCTTGTTTGTAGAGGATAGACTGGGAGCAGTAACTTGTGTGATATAATGTCGTGCCTTGCGGAAAAATCTTGCCGGCTTGAAAAGCAAATTCTGTTCCGCGAGATAGTTTTAGTGGTGGTGGTGTCTGCATAATATGATCCGGGTGGCGCCATCTTTTGTTTGTTTTAGGAATTTTATTATTTTTGTTACAACTTTGGCTGTCGATTCTCGTAAAATGCAAAGATCTTGTGGAGTATAGTTATTGAATGTTTACAGAAAATGCATAATCTATACTCAATATAGAGGTAAAATTTGTGAGTTTGTACGAGTATGTAGGGGGTAAGCTTCGGAACTACTGATCTGATTTCGAAAATTCTTTTTAATTCTTAACTAATAAGGAAATAAAGTATTGCCGATATATTTTATGTCAAAACTAGTAATTTCACGCGGACAAATTGTAACTACTGATTGCCATTTTTAGTTAGAATACAATTTTTCCTCAAATTTTGTTCGAAAAATAATTATAGATGATATCTATGTATACCAATTACATAAAACCAATTCCCACACCTACATAAAACTAAGTAATCAAGTTTGAATAACACACATGAATGCGTGAGCGAACAAATATAAATAAAACCTTCAAATTGAGTTCCGATTTAATCTGGCCGTTCATAGTAATTTTAATAGCTGATCCTATATCGATAAGTTAATCGGATTATTCGATACACACTTAGTTTCCATTGCAGAATAAACCCGTTTACAAATAAAATTCGCAAGTCGAATAAATTAATTCGATGGGACGAATAAATTAATAAATATTTTGACTGAAATAAATAAACTAGGAGAACAGATTAAGTCTTTGTTTTTATAATTATTTGTATATACCTATACCACAGTATAAATAAGTAGGTTACAGTATTATGGATACCACAGTATAAAAAGTAACAGTATATTCATATGTCAAAACGAAGCGCTTCCAAATCTCAGTGTACTTACTAAAAAATAATAGTTTAAAAAAATGCAATTTCTATTTCTATCATTCTAAGAAACGTAAGAAAGTTTTGAGAACAACTTTTTTGTTAAACATTAACACCTAATATTTAAAAGTTAATACAATCAAAAATATGAAGCAATTTATTTAAACTGCTATATTTTGTAAATTGATTTGTTCAACGATAAAAGTCAAGAAATAAATATAATTTATTTTAGTTTTAAACTTATAATAGAAGAAGATACGTGGGCTGTTATAATATGACAGATTTTATGTATAAAGAGAACTACATAAAAAGTTGGTCCACTTTAGTCCCACTCCTTCAGTGGGACGAAAGTGGACCAAGTTCTTATAAAGGATGCCCATTGTCCTTGACAAGTGCAGTGCAGAACTAGAATATTAATTATATTACATTTTATCCAAACTCAGTCTATGTATACAATGTAATTTCATAAAATAAACTTCACGCTTATATTTTTGGGAGAGGTGGGCGACAGTGATGTAGAGGATGCCCTACATTTTACTAGCATAATCAGACTATATAATGTTCCCACTGCTGAGACACAGGCCTCCTCTTATCGAGAGGGAGTGGGTCGTAATCCCCCGCGCGGGCCCAGTTAGTGGATGTCACATGTCTTCGAATTTTTGGTTCTAGGACATGCCGTTTTCCTTCACCGTTTTAAGAGTAATGGTGATGAAATTATTTACACTGAGTAAAACGCCTGTCTAGGTTCGAAACCAATAACTCGTTAGTCGGGGCCGTTACCACTGGGCCACCACTGCAAAAAATGCTTTAAATAATGATGTCTGAAACTATTGTTATTACAGTATTTTTACCCGGCTGCCCCAGAAGGAGGGTAATGTTTTCCGAGAGTATGTATGTATGTATGTCTATTTCTTTGGCACGCTCTGTAGCCTAAACGGCTTGATGGATTTTAACATGCGAGGTATCGTTAGGTTCGTCTTAATTGTGAGAGTGACATAGTTTTCTTTTTAATATTTCATCTGCAAATACAAAAAATAGGGAGGGGAGGTTTTTTTTTAAATAAATTACAACAATAATGGTATCAAATAAAAGCTAATAATGAGTTAATTCCAAATATATATACGAGTATTAATAAAACTAAAAAGCTTGAAATAAAACAAATTATTTAAAAAACAAAAAACGCGACGGCAAAAACCTATAACCGGGTTTAGGTTTTTGCAGTCCTTTTTCTATAGGGTTTTGCAGTCGGGTTTTTTGTTTTTTAGATAATTTATTTTTCAGCCAGCATTCTAAATACACACCAAATTCTTTCACTAAAGAGACTTCCCTAGACTCGATAGCAATATTTCATATAACATTTGTTTTGATCGCTCCCTCGCTTCAGATAAAACATGATAGCATGGTCCCAAGATTGAATATCGCAATCCCAGAGCAAAGGGTAACTTAGTTTACGATTTGGGAGCAGAGTAATGTGTAGTACCTATGGAGTTACTGTCTGCTGACGTAACCAGAAATTGTTATAGAACACGCATTTTTTTGTGAAATATGGAGTGAGTTTTGGTTGATTTGTGTAACTATATTTTTATACATAATAGATGTGTTTGAGGAGCTCATGGCATAGTTATAACAGCCACACGGGTTGATCCATCTTGCCGGGGTTGGTCCGTGGATGGGTCTTTACATACCAAGACTCCTCCGTGACTCGGAAAGCACGTAAGCCGTTGGTCCCGGCTGTCATTTGTGGATCTTTGACAGTCGTTACGGGTCGTCAGAAGCCCGAAAGTCTTACAACCAGTCTTACCAAGGGGTCTCGTAATATCCAGTTATTTGGTTGTGCAGGTCAAAAAGGCAGTCACTCCATGTAAAATACTGGTATTCAGCTGTATCCGGTTAGATTGGAAGCCGACCCCAACATAGTTGGGAAAAGGCTAGGCAGTTCTATTATTGTTTACAAGATCGAAGTGTTCGGGAGCATGCTGTTGCATTAAAACTTGGTCTCCTACCTATATTGATTAACAAACCAGTGTATTAAAGATTTTTCTGTGAAAATTACATTTCAGTGGCGGGGCTGGCTGCTCAGAGTGCCTAGAATAAGTACTCTTTTTTTCTCGTTTTTGACTTTGACTTTGACTTTCCTAAGCCTGAAAACTTCAATATGCGCCTGAAGTACTATTGTCACGCTCACACGTAACTATATTTAATGCTATGTATTTTGTATTCAAACGTGTCCTAAGATACATAGATAGATAAAACGTTTATTTGGTGCACACAAAAGACAGTACAACATACAAAAACACGGTTAAATAATAACTAATTACATTAATAAATAGCTACAAGGTGCGAATACACAAACAAAAAAAAATTAAAACAATAAAAGAAAACTAGACACAGTGATGTCAATATTGTCTATGACACACTTTAAAAAATAATTAAAGATACAAAGTGCGGTGTGCGTCTCAACGTTGCACCAAATGGGAGTCCAACTCAGCATGTGTCAGGCAAATATACCTGACGCTGATATTCTGCTGGATCCCTGCAGATAAGAGAACAAGCTTTGCATTTTTGAACGAAATCATCATCATCTGCCAAGCCTTTTCCCAACTATGTTGGGGTCGGCTTCCAGTCTAACCGGATGCAGCTGAATACCAGTATTTTACATGGAGCGACTGCCTATCTGACCTCCACAACCCAGTAACTGGGTAATACGATACCCCTTGGTTAGACTAGTTGTTAGACTTTCGTGCTTCTGACGACTCGTAACGACTGTCAAAGATCCACAAATGACAGCCGGGACCAACGGCTTCCGAGGCACGGAGGAGTCTCGATATGTGAAAATGGTCACCCATCCACGGACCAACCCCGGCAAGCGTAGCTTAACCTGATGGATCGGCCCGAGCGGCTGTTATTACTTAGCCACGAGCTCCTCTTATTCCTCCTCCTCTCCTCTTATTCTTCCTTAGCTCCTTTATTTTTGAACGAAATATTGCCGTTAAATGCAACGTATTTCATCAACTCAAAAATCAAAATCTCTCTTCACAACTACGAAAATTACATACAACGATTTGACACTTTTCCAAAAAGTTTTATAAGTTAGTACATTCCTGTAAAACTAGGTACAATCGAGTACAATAGACATAATACACAGATAATGTGTTATTGTGAAGGAATCATTTCGGGACTTTGGCCTTTTGCCACGACGAGATGTACCCACAGACTACGCGTACCAGTTAGGGATGGACCAAATCTGCTTGATATTTCTTTTTTTGCTGCTTTATTTTTTTAAACCAGATATTTATGACTTAATATTGTTTTTAAAACATGACTTATTTCTTCGAAGCCATTAATATTTTTGTGTAAAACATGTTTCCCTTAGCCTTATGTTTCTGGGTTGTCGAGGTCAGATAGGCGCTCTAAGAAAAATACTGGTATTCAGCTGCATCCGGTTAGACTGGAAGCCGACCCCAACATAGCTGGGGATAGGCTAGGCAGATTGATTGATGTTTCCCTTAGTATAATTGACAAATATTTAATTATCATTGCCCTATTTACCGTCTTGACCATTGTTCCTTTTTTTTTTAAACCATGTTGATTCAAATTATTGACACATTTTTCTGTAGTAAACAAATATGTTTATTATTCTAACTGCTCTTAATTTTCATTCTGATCGTTGCTATTGTTTATATTTTCTGAAAGAAACCCTATTTAAAAAAGTAGTATCTTTACTTTTTCTTTGTTTTTTTTTAATTTAAATTCAATTTAAACCGGCCAACCCTGGTACCGGTACAGTCGCGTACTAAATCGTTAAATGTGATTTAACGAACCTCTGCCAACGTTTGGGTAAGAAATCTATTCTTGTTATTAGAATTGCTTCATTGGTTTAGTGGCAATAAGCTGTGCGGAACTAGAAGCCTTGAACTCGATTCTCTGGCCAGTTCTTAATTAGATTATTTTTATTGGATTATTTTTGATTTTGGGATTTCAGTTCCAGGAGATTCAAAGGAGGAGGAGGAGCTCGTGGCTAAGTAATAACAGCCGCACGGGTTTATCTATCAGGTTAAGCAACGCTTGCCGGGGTTGGTCCGTCGATGGGTGACCATCTTAACATACCGAGACTCCTCCGAGCCTCGAAAAGCACGTAGAGCCGTTGGTCCCAGCTGTCATTTGTGGATCTTTGACAGTCGTTACGGGTCGTCAGAAGCCCGAAAGTCTGACAACCAGTCTTGCCAAGGGGTATCGTATTACCCAGTTACTGAGTTGTGGAGGTCAGATAGGCAGTCGCTCCATGTTAAATACGGGTATTCAGTTGCATACGGTTAGACTGGAAGCCGACCCCACCATAGTTGGGAAAAGGCAAGGCAGACGATGGCAGATGAGTTCTAAAGTCCGAGTTTCGGAAATTCAAAATTTAATAGAGACTTTTGGATGTCTATCTATTGTAGTTCATCTAAACTCTATGAAAATAAATTTTAATGCTCTTGATTGGCAAGCGCATTACTTGAGAACGGCTGGACCGATTCGACAATTTTCGTAAAATAATCCGAATCAGGTCCATACAGAAAAAAAATAACAAAGTACGCAAGCATGCACGAAGACAAAGTATTTTCCTTTTCAACGTGTTTCAGCCCGCAACTGTACCGAGTTTAGGCCTATCCTTTCTATTTCGCCATTTTCCACGATTTGCGGTGTCGTCCAGACTTCCCAAGTACCTTTGACCTGAATTGAGTCATATCTAGACGTACCTAATTTTAAAGCAATGTCAAACGTTATGTATTACCTATTTACATAAACAAGATTAATCGCAACTTGGTATCTTTAATTTATTCATTGTGTTTTAATTCCAGTTCGTAATAACGACCCGATCGTTTGAATTATTTGCGAGCCGCGATCACATCGTTTGAAATTCAAATTTTAAGATCATTTTGTCGCCATTAACGCACTTGGTATATCAAAAGGCTTGCTGAAAATTTCTCGTTAAATATGATGATATTTTCTCTGGCTGTTTAAAAATTAAATGGTGTAATTATTTAGCGTCAAAGGTGTTTGTAATTAGCTACGAGTATGCTTTGCATTTTGTTAATGCTTTATACATGTTTTAATCGTAGATTTACCAACGTTTTGGAGTTCATTTTGCGGTTTTTGTCACTTAGGGAAAATGATAGTAAGCTCGCTTTAGATTGAAAAGCTAACTACTAAATCCACAGAACTGTCTGACTCTAAACGATAGTTAAAATTATTTGGTAAAATACGCCATTAATATTTTGATATTTTTAAATGAATCACTTGTCATCTTATCTGTACATGGACATCAAATATAATGTTGTTGTTGTTGTTGGTTGTTATGTGCGAGATTCCTTAAAATAAATATCATATCCATGAAAATGGACTATTTTCATTAATATGATATTCAATTATGTGTAGGTGGTGTGTAGGTTGTACCAATAGAATGTCAAATAAAGATTATTTTTCAGGAATGTTACAAAAACGCTATTTATTCAGATAATAAACCATTCAGCTATTAATATTTAGGTCTAATAAAAGCGTAGGTATTATACTAATCATTATTCATCTGTCTAGC
This sequence comes from Lithophane semibrunnea, assembly GCA_947363905.1. Lineage (NCBI taxonomy): Eukaryota > Metazoa > Arthropoda > Insecta > Lepidoptera > Noctuidae > Lithophane > Lithophane semibrunnea. The sequence continues at coordinate 6,191,247 of OX376207.1, read as the reverse complement.
CTTTTCACAACTACATTGGGGTCGGCTTCCAGTCTAACCGGATGCAGCTGAATACCAGTATTTTACAAGGAGCGACTGCCTATCTCACCTCCACAACCCAGTAACTGGGTAATACGATACCCCTTGGCAAGACTAGTTGTGAGACTTTCGGGCTTCTGACGACCCGTAACGACTGTCAAAGATGCACAAATGACAGCCGGGACCAACGGCTTTACGTGCTTTCCGAGCCACGTAGGAGTCTCGGTATGTAAAGATGGTCACCCATCCGCGCACCAACCCCGGCAAGCGTAGCTTAACCTGATGGATCGACCCGTGCGGCTGTTATTACTTAGCCACGAGCTCCTAGCGTAGTTTATTAATGCACTTCCATTAAATAGCTTCTGGACTCAATTTGGTCTCAGTGACGTACGTTGATGGATGAGTAGTAACTAGTAGTTTGATGGATCTCTTGTAAACGAATAAAGTAGTTGTTTTTAATATTTTATAAACAGGACACTGTGTTCCGTGCCTCGGAAAGCACGTTAAGCCGTTGCTCCCGGCTGTCATTTGTGGAACTTTGATAGTCGTTGCGGGTCGTCAGAAGCCCGAAAGTCTGACAACCAGTCTTACCAAGGGTATCGTATTACCCAGTTACTGGGTTGTGGAGATCAGATAGGCAGTCGCTCCATGTTAAATATTGGTATTCACCAGTATTTTACATGGAGCGACTGCCTATCTAAATGGCAAAGCAAAATATTTTACCTACACAATATTGCTAAATAGCCTACACACAAGTAATGATGCAAGTGTAGGTAAATCTTGTCTGAAATACCCTCCAAGACATAACTCTTAAGCGTTAATAGACGCGACAATTACACAACAATAAACATAGTCTCCAATATTTTGGCACTGCCATCAACTCAGTGCGACCCGTCATAGATCTTCTACATTTATGACGATAATAACTGCCATATCACAGCCGACTGTGACAATAATGGCCGCGGGTAACATGTCACTCGCGCTGTACACTTGGCAGGCAGTGTAATGGCAGCAGACAGTGTAACTCAATTGCTATTAGCTTTAGCTAGCATGCCAGCCTTTATTCCATTTAAAAGTCGCTAGTTTTGATTCTATTTTAGTCTTATCATTTTTTACCTGTGGATATTCTTGCTGTGACAATAATGGCCGCGGGTAACACGGGAGCATGGTGCAAACTGAAATTCAATCGGCAGTATTTTCGCAAGTACACACGGCTACACATCAAGCTATACATTACCAGTATAAGCTGACCTCGCATTGTACGGAAATCCTATACAATGCGGGATCAGCATAAACTGGAAATGTATAGCTTGATGTGTAGCCGTGTGTACCTAGGTAATATTCCTTGATCACCGCCTCTTCATACGGAAAATACATCTCTATCTTTGAACTTAATATTATGATTACTCAGGAAACTCCCACATGCATTTATATTTTTGCAATAATTCATCATGAAATCTGTGAAAACACGTAAAAAGTATGTCTAACTCTGAATCACTACACTAAAATGACGACTGACTACTATTTCTAATAATGACTAAAAGGCCTTAAAAAGTAAACAGAATTAAGGCGTCGCGCCGTGAAGTTTTCTCAGAAATTGTTTTGTTAAAATTCGCGTCACGCGGCGATTCGCGCCAGTATGTAAGAGCCTGTACTTTTTAATGACACATTCCTATTTCAGGATCGTTGACTTGTCGACAGGTTTGTAAAAAAACTAGGGCTATGAACGAAATAACATCAATCAAAAATTGGCAAAGTGCGACTCGCACTACCACCGTACAATATTTAAAAACTACGTTTTTAACTTTAGCAAAAAAAAAAACACGTTTCTTGTATGGAATTGAATTAAAATATCTTGAATTAAAATAAATTAAAGGGGGTCCCCCCTTTAATTTATTTTAATTCAATTATTTGTTGCTAAAGCGGTACTAGAAACATACAATTTGTGAAAATGTCAACTAACTATTACGGGTCATGAGATACAGCCCGCTGAATGACGGATAGACAGCGAAGGCTTCAGGCTTCAGGTTCAGTATGGCCGGGTACGGAACCCTAAAAATGGTTATATGAGTAAAATGGGTCTAACGAGTAACTAGCTTACTAGTCTTCGGTGGTGTGCCCTATATTAGATAGCTGTTTGATGTTCAACAATGAAAAACCGGACCAACGTACCTACCCACCTACCCAGATCACATTTCCTCATGCTTATATCAAACGCTTCACTTTTTGTTCATTTTTCTCTTTCATGGATAGACACAAAATGAACCAAAAGTGAAAATTGAATTTATTCGTGAACCCATCCAACAATGTTCGATCACGGCACTCGCCATCTTTCACTCGCCTACCGAATGGTCAAAAAATTAAATCAAAGGAGCAGATGATAGCGACGTATGTAATTTGGTGGGTATCGTGTGAACGTGGAATGAAATATAATTGAACCTTCACTCGAGTGAACGATTAATTCGACTGAACGATATCAGCATAGCTATTCTGTAACCATCTCACCGTGAAAACTTAGGTGAAGTGAGCGTAGGGTGAGCTGTCACTGTCATCGATACCTACTGATGCTAAAGCAATGACAGTTCACTTCAAGCTCACTTCATCTAAGCTTTCACGGTGAAATATGGTTACAGAATAGCAATGCAGTTTTATGTAATGTCAAAGAGCGTCATTGAAAGAATTTACCACCACCACCACCATTCTTATGGTCTTCACAAAGCAGTACTGCTTGGTACGACGGAAATACTATAGAGGCCAGGGAGTCAATACCTTTCTCATATTTCGGTTTAAAGGTATACAGGGTGTTAGTGTAAACACCGTTATCCTTGAAACCAGTGGTTTGGTTTAATTAATAGAACGTAAAATCAATGGAAAAATACAACTTTTTTTTTTTAATGAAAGTCTACATTTTTCTACAAGAATATTTCACCCTACATGCAAACGAACTTGCGTCTCAACAAGGTGGCCGGCGGTTAACGGGGGCGGGCGGGGCGCGCGGGACATTACATGACCGGCCGTCAGCTGTTTCGCAACTCTCTCGAACGCGTATCCATGAGTATCGGGACAGTGACGGATATTTACTCTTTAAAATCTTTTAATGAAAATAAGGTTTTTGTTGTTGTTACTGGGTCATTTATTTTTATATTTAAGTCAACTACCCATGGTTTGAGTGACAACGGTGTTTACCCTTGCATACTGTAGAACACATAGAACTTTAAAACTGTCTCTAATTTTGTTCTTCTCATATTGTTGCACGTATTACTTGTATATGGACAAGAGGTACGTTATGCAAGTAAGTACCTATAGCGAAGGTTTTCAACCTGAAACCTAGTAATAGGTAAAGAAAAGTATGTGTAAATCGTAAAGCCCGGGCTTTGATAAAAAATAACAACTTAGGGAGCAGTGGTGGCTCAGTGGTAACGGCCGCGAGTTTTACGTCATAGGGTCAAACCCAGAAAGGCGCTTTACTTTGTGTAAATTATTTCTGCTCTCAAAAAGGTGAAGGAAAATTTCGGAATCATGTGACATCTAACAACCCGCACTGGGCCCGCGTGGTGGAGCCCACTTCATCTCACCGTGCCTGTGTCCCAGCAGTGGGAAAATTATAGGCTGATTATGTTAACAACTTAGAAACTGATCCAATCTAAAAAAATATTCATAAAGAGAGCAACCTGTTTTGCAAGTGAAATTAAAACATATCTTTTATTGGAAAACCACGCCACACTACAATGCTTGATTTCCACTACAATACAAAAACGACTACGCAACTACAAAATAATCAAGCAACACGGTAAAAATAGAAACACTAACCACGTTGCTAGAAAAAAAACGAACTTCACCGCTCTACAATCCGAGGTGATCCGATCTCTCCCGAACGCAAACAGGAACTCCAGACTCACAATAACTAAAAACTCCGAGGTGCACGCACTCTCTAAGTTCATTACTACTTGGCAGGAGACAGCCGTCACCTGTAAGACACCTTTTACCACCTACGGCTTGGCTGCTTGCCAGAACTACCTATACATCTATTCGCCATTCAGTATGAGGAATCTTAGGGTGTCTGCAGAACCGCCAACTGTTCACCGACACGACAGTTTAAGGTGTTACCATGCGACCAACGCTTATCGATGTCATCGATCGATAGGAAATCACATCTGAGACCCTAGACAAAGTGACATTCTATCAGCGATAACGATGATGGAAAAGGCAAAAATGTATGGGACTGACATAAGCTATCGAAAAGCTTATGTCAATTGTGTTGAAAGTCATTGTAGAAATACGAAAAGCTTTCGAAGCGATTATCACTTGTCTAGGCCCTCAGGAACTTTTACTAGGAGTTGGTCGAATGGGCATAGATATAACAGATAGTCGTAATCAGACATGCTTGAATGTACCTATAACCGGCAATGCGCATAGGCACCATATCAATTTTCAATCGGCAACATTTGCGGCCCACGCCGTCAAATTCGTCAGGATTGCCCGCGAAATTATAATTTTCTTACGTTTTTTGCAATTTGCAGGTCAGTATCAGGTTGTATCTAATTATGATTCGCGCAATGTATAACGCACGCAAAACATTGTGCTTTTGGATACAGGAGTTGAAAGTTAAGTTAATAAACATTTAAATCTTCTTTCGGGACAAAATAAAAAAAAAATGAACTTTGAGCTTCAATATCTCCGAAACCAGCAAGTTCCATAGAATGCTAGAGTACAAAAAAAAATGATGGAGTTCAATTGAACTCCATAATTTTTTTTGAGTGACTACTCTCGGAGTCTCGGCATCATTAAACGTCTTTTTACACCCGTTATTTTAACCTGATTTCAATCAGTTAATTCGCGCACTGTGATAAACTTCATGCTGCTTACCGATAATTATCGCCCGACTGAAAGTCTCCAGGTTATTATGAAATATTAATTGTTAATGCCACCATTTTTCCAGTGTGAGAGAGAGACGGAGCTATACAACGCCGATAGCACCATCCCGTTTTCGCAGTGGAATAATGAAGGCATTAATGCTTCATAATCATAATACTGCCCCAGGTTGCGCTGAGGTCTTATGCGTACAGAAACTTAGAGATAACATGAAGTGATTGATGACGGGTCCCAGTAGGTGTAGTATTATTTCGGAAGGTTTTTGTACGATTTGTGTAAAGTTAACGTGTACAGAGGTGGGCCTGGGTGGTTGGAAGGACTGAGAATTTAGGACGCGAAATTCATATTAGGTATATTGTGTATGGGAATATCTTTTGCAGCGATGTTCTGTATTAGGGTATTTATGTAAAACTAGCTTCCACCCGCGGCTTCGCCCGCGTGGTATGTCAATAAAAAGTAGGTAGTCTATGTTCGTTTTCAGGCTCTAGTGTACCAAATTTCATTTAAATCGGTTCAGTAGTTTTGGCGTGAAAGCGCGACAGACAGACAAAGTTACTTTCGCATTTATATTATTAGTAAGGATTACCTGGAGCTCGTGGCTAAGTAATAACAGCCGCACGGGTCGATCTATCAGGTTAAGCTACGCTTGCCGGGGTTGGTCCCTGGATGGGTGACCATCTTTACATACCCTTACTAGTATTTCTCTACATAAAAGTTCTGGCTGAATTATCGCAAATTAAGTAAAACTGCCGATAACCCTAACTTGCAATGTAAATGCTCATCCAAAGTCGCAATTTCTGAAAAAATCATGGAGTTTTTTTTCTGAAGAATAAATATGGCGGTTTGATATATTATACAAAAAGTTGTCGACCGCAATTTTTATTATTCCTCTGATTAAAGTTAACTAAAGATTAAAAAATCAGCCCTAAAGTAACTAAATGAAAGTTATTATCATAATTATAACCGGGGCCAATGTAGGTATAGACGAACCAGCTATTTTGTATACAGGCAACTTGCAACTATAAACAATTTTGTGAGTGTTTTCAGAAGGTAGGCCATCCTTTTACGTCACTCTCCTAAGCCATAAGCTCACAAAGTTAAATTACACACACACAATCAAAACGAATTTTGGCAGTGTAGGGGAAAATAAATATATTTTACCTGTATACCAAATAGCTTGTTCGACTGTACCTACATTTAGCGTATAACTGAAAGTGTCGTTCATCTTATAATTCGTCAAATTCTTAGAAAAGAGGTCACGGCGGAAAAGGGTCATAGGTATAAAGGACTAAGGACTTATCCTACCTTATCCCTCTTTATCCCTTCTAAAGACCTGTACTCTGGATATCTTTGAATTTTCCTGAAGCTTTATATAGTACACATAATATAATATCACGCCTTTTTCCCGATGGGATAGGCAGTATGAAAAAATAAAAACAGAATTGAAATAACCCAGCGTGTATAGCCGATGTTTGAACGTAAACGAAGCAAAAGGAGTATGTAAGGATCGTAGCAGGTGGCTTCATGGCGGGGAGTTTATGTTTGTATGTGTGAAATAACCCAATCAATCTACCTAGACTTTTCCCAACTATGTTGGGGTCGGCTTCCAGTCTAACCGGATGCAGCTGAATACCAGTATTTTACATAGAGCGACTGCCTATCTGACCCCCACAACCCAGTAACTGGGTAATACGATACCCCTTGGTAAGACTGGTCGTCAGACTTTCGGGATTCTGACGACCCGTAACGACTGTCAAAGATCCACGAATGACAGCCGGGACCAACAGCTTAACATGCTTTCCGAGGCACGGAGGAGTCTCGGTATGTAAAGATGGTCACCCATCCACGGAGTAACCCCGGCAAGCGTAGCTTAACCTGATGGATCGACCCGTGCGGCTGTTATTACTTAGCCACGAGCCCCTCTGTGTGAAATAACCCATGCTATGGTAAATATCTGAGACAGTCAGCGGGGCTGAGAACTGAGGGCTTAAAGCTTAAAAAAACTCACTTTGGCAGAATCATAATAGGAAAATAATATGAATCATCGTAAAATGTCAGAAACTACAATTCATAATATTATTATGATCTGCGTGCGATTCATATTACGAAATAATTCATCTGTTTGACAGTTTGCTATGGAGATTCGTAAAATGGTCCACACAATATGAATTCCTTGTGTCAAATTAGAGGAATTGCTAATGACATCTGGAAATTTAGGAAATGAATTGCTTTTAGAGGAATTGCTAATGTGGCCGTTTTAGGCCCACCTAGGGTATGCCAGACGTACTAAACTTTCACAATTCGTAGAAGCAATTTAACTAACCCAAATTTCGCCAACCCCATGTCGTAGTCTGTGGCAGCGCAGAGGTCACGTTGGCTGCATATTTTGGGGCACAGAGGGCTGTTTTAGTATGCCGTTCCGTCGAGATAGGTTATAGTTACACTTCCTGGTTGGGAAGCGGTTCAGAGGCTTCAAAGTGGACCACGGAAGATTAGATCCTAGTCCTAGTAAGTCTACTCTCTAAGCACTAAGGCCTTAGTTTCAGCCGAATTTGCGGGCGTTTCCTACTATCAGTAAAATATATAAGATTAGTTCGGGTACCGAACTAAGAATGAAAAACAACACAATTGGAAAGTTGTCCCTACGCCCGATGGGCTTTTGCCTTTTGACGGGCCCGTATCTTTGTTGAAGGACTTACAGAGTAGAACCCCGGGTATTGAATGAGTGGAGGGAGAGTACATATCCTGCCACGGTTTGCTACGGGCGACGACCGGGTTTCATAATATAAATCATAACAAACAAAAAACGAACGAAATGACAAACGTCACACAACATTTTTGGCAAGAATAGCATCAAATTTTGTAGTTATAACAGAAACCTCAACGCTCACAATAACAACAAACAACGTAACAAATATGAAAAAGCAGTAAGCTAAACTTCGGTTAAGACAAACTAAGTTCGAACTAAAACAACAGCGAAGAGGGAAATCCTACAAAATGTTACACAAGATACGCGTCCGGGATGTGAGATAAAACATACTGTTTTGTTGCTGAACATTATGCTGATAACGTTATAACGTAACATATATTATGATGTGGTGAAAACTGCGCTTGTGCTGTGAGTAAACTTAGGTTTTAATTGTAAACGTACTTGTTCTAGATTTTATTTTGGTCCATTTTGTTTTCCTGGTTGGTTCAAATTGCCTCTTGGATATGCATACAGGGTGTAAAAAGACCCATCACATAGCCGTCAACTACGGACACGAAATTAAGTACCTAACATTGCACAAAAATAGTTGCTGGGAGATGACTTTTATTTTTGGTGTGAAAAATCGCTGTCTACGAGAGTGCGCAACGTATCGCAATCAAAACATTTTGTTTATGGGTGCATGCAACGGTAACTTAATTTTAAATACTCCCATGATCCCTGAAGGATCACAAGTTACAAGATTTAAAACTTGCTTTCTTTAAAACATAATTACGTGTTTTTCTAAAAGGGTCATGTTAGAAAAGTTCGTGTTTTAGAAAAACATAATATTCGCTAATTTCCTTGGGTTTGACTCATCGACTTGAGTACACCACAATTCATTCATAGTTTTATAATTTGAATTATTTTCATTGTTGTCAAAAAGCACTGAACAATGTATGTCTATTTTACAACTTCATTATAACTTTGATCATAGATTTATGATCATAGATATGATAGTGTAACATATATAAGGGACATTCCACAGAGGGCATTACCTACACTATCATATCTATGATCATAGGTATGATAGTGTAATACCCCGTTAGAGATAACAAACAACTGTCGATAATTATGATAACAGGAAACAACAGTATAAAAGATGAAAAGTGGTCACAGATCATATTTCATTCAACCAATGATAAACAGCTGCAAACAATCCATTTTAGTGTTTTTTCTAGCAGATTAAACATCAAAAATAGTAAGAATAATAATCACAAATGCTTCAACGAAAAATATATCAATAAAACTAGAGACGAGGAAAATTCGTTGGAAGCCAGCCAAAGTTTAATAGAACTCATTTAAATTAATACTGATGAACCCAATCTTGTGGGCTGATAACACTAATTTCCGAAACACAATAGTGAGGTGTAGTTTGATTGTAAATGTGTGCGTGTGACCGTGTATTCACAAAGCGCGGGTGTAATTGGTTGTAAATGTGTGCGTATGAGCGTGTATGCACAAAGCGCGGGTGTAAATGGTTGTAAATGTGTGCGTGTGAGCGTGTGAGCGTGTATGCACAAAGCGCGGGTGTAAATGGTTGTAAATGTGTGCGTGTGAGCGTGTGAGCGTGTATGCACAAAGCGCGGGTGTAAATGGTTGTAAATGTGTGCGTGTGAGCGTGTATGCACAAAGCGCGGGTGTAAATGGTTGTAAATGTGTGCGTGTGAGCGTGTATGCACAAAGCGCGGGTGTAAATGGTTGTAAATGTGTGCGTGTGAGCGTGTATGCACAAAGCGCGGGTGTAAATGGTTGTAAATGTGTGCGTGTGAGCGTGTATGCACAAAGCGCGGGTGTAGTTTTGGCATGTTTCACTGTATTGTTCGCAGTGCTGTCTTGGTTATTAGGTTGCTGTTCATTCAATGTTCGCCAGAAAATCTACTAGATACAAACCGTAACTAGAAAATATGGACTATCTATATCTCAACTGCCATCATAACTTTCCGAATGGAAAACCCAACTCTTTCATAACTCACAGTACTCTACATTTCCACACTACTGGTAATCCAGTAACAAAACATTCAGAAAACGTAAATAAAAACAATAATAAACGTGATACGCCGTGAGTCGTATCATTCAGACGTCGTGATGACGTGGCGGAGTACACCTGTCTGGCGGCGCCGGCGCAGGTGACGTCATCAAAGATTTATAGTGCACGTAGACGCGACACCTTTGTGACGTAGGAGCAAGCATTTTCACCTTTGACTGCTTTGTTGGTCTAACAAGACATAATTAAATTCTTTATTACACATAAAATAAAGGAAAAACAAATGGTTTCTACAAAAAAGTGTTAGGTACAATGGGCAGTCGGAGCATGGGTCCTGGGTTCGATCACCAGGTCGGGTAATGGCATGCTGCCGGCTTCCTCACGATGTTTACTTTTCACCGTTTTGAGAGCAGTGGTGATGAAATAATTTACAAAAAGTAAAGTGGGTTCGAACCCAAGCAGGCGCTTGGGTTCGAACCCACGACCCACAACTCGATATGTCGGGGCCGTTACCACTAAGCCACCACTGCTCTTTTATAAAATGAACGTCCATTGCTCAACGATTTTTTTAGATGTGAATTTCGGGTTCATTTATTCAAATAATTAGTAATGTAAGTAGTAAATAATAGTTTGTATAGATAATGGTACGGAACCCTTCGTGCGCGAGTCCGACTCACACTTAGCCGGTTTTTTTAGGTATGTTGTCATCTTCCTACATCAAAATACGGTTTATTTACTTAACCAAGGTTTTTGAAAGGCTATTATTCAATTTAATCCTTTCCATATCACATCACCTATTATTCACAACGATTGTGTCTGCTTAGAAAACAGCGAAAGTGTTAATCCATTGTCTTCCAAATCAATTATATGAAATGTTGTTGCGATGTAGGTTTGCCAATCACAGTAGCTAATTAATTAGAGATGCGACAATAGATCTACTTACTGATTATAACTCGATCAGGCTTTTGTACTCTGCGTGTGATAAACAGATCAATTAAAGTGTGCGTGGTTTGGTCATGTTGAGATGATGAGTGAACAAAGCAGATTTGAGTGGAATCGCCCGAGCAGGATAATAGCATGACCCTTGGCAACAGGCAACTGAAGGAACACGGGTGGGTTTTAGTCAGTAAAAGTCTGACTCGCCCTCCCGCTCCGCTCAGAGCGGGAGAAGTCATTTGATTATTTCCCAAAATATGCTTAACTGGTGTATAAAAAAACAAACCTTTCCGAATTGTATTGTGGATAAAAATAAATAGTTATAGCAGAAACCATGGCTCTCACCCTTGAAATTTCATTCTACTATAGCTAGCTTTTAGTTAATTGGCAGCTTGTCACAATAAACTGCAATTTTATAAACTGTTAAATATGGTACCATTACATATTTATGCCAACTAACGTACGTATAAGTCATATTCTGGCACCTATTGAAATTGTTGTGTTGTTATGAAGCAATTATGAACATGATTTTATGTTCTACATAATCTACCATGTAGTCTTGGCTCTAATTTTAGGAAGATGCTACCAAAAGGGATATTAGGAAAATGGCCAGAATTACCCATCTGCGTACTTACTATTTATTTTAATCGCGAATCCTGGCCTCGTGCGTTCATGGACCAATTATGTTCTTTATGTCGATATTTATGTTGGAATACGAGCGGAGAATCAGTGATAATAACATTGACGATCAGACTGTTGTATTTAAGAGCCAAAATCAAACCAGACTTCAACATTTAGCAAGTCTAAAAACCATACAAAGCACGGCGGGTCGCTAGTTGACTTCATGTTTATAATATAGAATTTTCTATCTTAGAAAAAGCTTCACAAACATTCCCATCCCTAACAAGACGAAAACAACATACACTTCCTGTTCTAACCAATTTCTCATTCAAACTAAATGTACAAAGTTTCCTGACGTAACCAGATTGAAAAGTAGCGATGGACCAGTTATAAATCTCTGCATTCCATTTCCTAATGTTGATTTACAAGTAAGACTTCTGGCAATGCAGACTGACTGATTGTGATTGAATAAACTAGTTCGTGTGCAAAACTAAGATACATGTACCAATGAGGAATGAACTTTAATCTTTATGGCTGCTGGATTTAGGAACTGGAGTCTGTATTACTATCGTCTTAGATTAAAACATTCGGGTAGGCTTACAGCCTTTATCTGCATCATCTGCCTAGCCTTTTCCCAACTAAGTTGGGGTCGGCTTCCAGTCTAACCGGATGCAGCTGAATACCAGTATTTTACATGGAGCGACTGCCTATCTGACCTCCACATCCGAGTTACTGGATAAGCCCCTTGACAAGACTGGCTGTCAGGCTTTCGGGCTTCAGACGACCCGTAACGACTGTCAAAGATCCACAAATGACAGCTGGGACCAACGGCTTAACGTCGTGCTTTCCGAGGCACGGAGGAGTCTCGATATGTAAAGATGGTCACCCATCCACGGACCAGCCCCGGCAAGCGTAGCTTAACCTGATGGATCGACCCGTGCGGCTGTTATTACTTAGCCACGAGCTCCAGGCTTCCAGTCTTTATCATCAGGACTATATTCGATCCTCAGCCACTCTGACCCATCCATTACCAGCCCCCCTGTTTAAAAAGTGGCTCCACCTACAGCCTAACCTGAGAGCTTTCAACTCAAAAACACGTTAGCATACAATTATAAAATGAATCATGTAATTAGAAATCCAATATAAATTTCATAACTACAACAAGATTTTGTGACATTTTTGAAAGAAATTAAAAAAAAAAACAGCTGCTTTGAAGATATCCAATCACTTATTATTATTAATTTCTTATTATTATTAGTTTGTCTTGAACTATTGCTAAAAGTATTGCTTTATGCAATCATAAACCTAAGAAAATCCAGTTTTTTTAATCACAAAAGCTAGAAGACTCTTAGACTAGAGAAACTCTTAGCTGCCACGGCTTATTTTGATTTATTTTAATTTTTGAATTGTTTTGTATCGTTTTATCTTTTATTTACGGACTCTTTTAACCTGCACGTTTTTCTACATTGTACTCACATCTATGATTCAAACATGAATGATGTAAACAACATATTGTAACAATATTCTGATTTAAAAGAGTGTCCGTGGAGTTTCTTGCCCGTTCTTCTCCATAGAAACCTACTACGCTTTGGAATGGGCAACTAGCTTCATATTTTCTGACTGACCGACCCTTTGACAATAGAAAAGTGCCTGTAATTGGTTTATTTGAAATAAATGCTTTGAGTTGAGTTTTGAGTTTTTAGACTGATTTAGTTTTATTTTATGATAAAATCAATGTCAGTTGCTATTTCTTTAAATAAATAAAACAGTTATTAATTTTATTCATCTGATATGAAGGTGACCCGAAACTGTTTACAGCATGTTCAAAAAATAATAATTTACAATTTGAATGTTTGTTTGTGAACATAGTTTATGAATATTGTTAGCACAGCAACGCGGTGAGATCACTCACTCATCCGTTCGTGGCAGCGAGCCGAAAAACTGTTTTTTTTTTCAACCACTCTCCAAGGAAATAAACTAGGTATTTAACCGTCAAACAACATGTGCATCGATAAAAGTGTTTAAATACGTTCTTGGAGGCTGCAAATTACACAATTGAATTGAAAATTAATTCTGCACTAGAAGCTCCTAAAAGCTTATGCTATTATAACCTCTGACAATGTCCTATTTAAGAACAGATATTAACTTAAATCCGAATAAAAACCATCACTAGTAATAAATTATTATTAATTTACCTATTAGCGTTATACCACACAACGTTTGACATCCATTCCTATCTCTATCTCTATATTCCATTTGAAATAAGATTAGACATTTAAATAAACCTTTTTACAGTCCGATTAACCGATTTTGACTTCTATACCGTAAACATAAGGATGCAAAAAGCAAAAAAGTGGTTACAATACCAACTGTTTACTGCAGCTGCCATTTTTCATGCTACCAACGTAATAGAAGTCAAAATCATTTGAACGGACTGTAAATAAGGTTTATTCAAATGTCTAAAATCTTATTTCAAATGGAGTATAGTTAAAAAGAAATATCAAAGAACAGCTCTCAAGAAGAACTCACGATTTCTATATTTTTGCAATCTATCGCTTAAAGCTTACCCCTCGAGTCTGAACAGTTAATTTTCCCTAGAGCACACGTGTTAACCAAAGACATAAAAACATGATAATGTATTGTTCTGGTAACAAAAAACTGCATTACAAAGGATAATAATAGTATATTCATTCATTTTCAGACGAAGACGTAATCTATTAACACTGCAATAACACATGAGATCATACATGACGAAATGCGAGGCTGAAAACATCATAAAACGGGTTAAAAATATTTGAAATAACTGGTGGGATCTTCTAAATATCCGAAAAGTTATTATAACGGTCGGAAATCCAGTGGTGAAGGCGACCTTCGGTGTACAGAGTCGCGGGTTTAATTCATGCAGTGGCAGTTATTTGGTTGACCTAGACTCTTATGTAGTTTATGAGATTTGTGTATAATTGTGCTTGACAGAAGTAGTAGGTACTAATTTCAGTAGTCTCCAGAGGACTTAAAACAGTCACTTTGGCAGAATCATAATAGGAAAATATTATGAATCATCGTAAAATGTCACAAACTGACAATTCATTATGATCTGCGTGCGATTCATATTGCGAAATAATTCATCTGTTTGAGTTTTCTATGGATATTCTTAAAATGGTATACATTTTGAATTGCTTTTGTGTCAAATTAGAGGAATTGCTAATGACAGCTAGAAATTCAAGAAATGAAATGCTTTTAGAGGAAATGCTGCTAATGTTTTAGGCCCACTGATTTGTCACTGCTTTTTTTTCTAGATAAATGATGATATGATAAAAGATATTTATTTCTACAAATTGGTTCAAAAATCACTTTTACACGTCAAAATTAAATTATGTTTTAAAACTAGATTCGTTCAGTGTTTTCTAACTCTATTCTTTTTTAAAGCCCAGACATAATCTTGGTGATCATGCGCAGGTTAATAGGTCTGAGACGATCTTTTGAGAAAAGAACCATACAGATTTGAATGGACCTGTCCAATGAGTGCACATATTTGTCAGTAATCGTGTAACTCAACTCAGAACTTAAAATACGTTAGTATCTACGAAAGGATATTTAAATTATATTGATTTATATTTTAAATTTTATTAAATTTATTTGTAAAAAAGGAGCTCAATGATAAACGTATGAAGATTTATATCTTTATGATGGATCAAATGTAGGCGATATTTTTTTGTACTTTGGTAAGGCTTACATGGTGATTATCGCTCGTTCATAGGCTGTATGAGAAGAAAGCTTTGATGCTGTAGTTACAGACGCATAGACACTTCAGTCATTTTGTTGTTTCATAGAATGTTTTGAATCAAAACAAAATAGTTTCCAAAAATATCATTAGCTTCTTTGAGGAATGTTTGGTTTTAGTTACAGTATGTTTAACGAATTAAACTATTAACACGACTCAAATAACCGAACCCTTTTCCAGTAACATCTGTTACAACTTAACTAACAGCCAATGAAGAGAACTTTGAAGTTTTAGCTGTTTATCTGAGTCTAAAGTATCCCTGTCCATCATAGGAGCTGACATATAAAAATAATAAACATTTTTTTTAAAGCTCATTGAGCCAGCGAGATTTATGTTCCACCTAGAAATAGATTAGATATAGAATGTACTGCGCCAACGGAAAATGTTACAAAATGTCTCCTCCCACGCAAACTAATAAAAATATCCTATCATTTCTCGTAACTAACGAATAACGCTGTAATTATATTACTTGGGAATTTTCTTTGAATATTGAAAAAGTCTTTGAAAATATCCAGCCAATGAAATATTTTTAATATCGAGATCAGTCAACGTAATTAAATTAGATTCGAATATTATGGAATAGTTTTGTGGAAAATATTTTAAATAAGATATTATTATACTAACATGGAATTAACTCCGTTCTAGAATATCTACTAAGCTTATTTCGAGATAAAAGTTTAAAATTAAATTGAATAACGCAAAAATTAGATATCTTATTTCTTTTAATATCTAATTTCAAAATTAGAAAAGTCTTTCTCATTAGAAACACATTCGCTAGAAATAAAAAAACCACTCCACTTTTACGAAAAAATTTAAAAAAAGTTTTTTAAATAAGGAACAAAAACTGCATCCTATCACATTAAAACCTAATTAACTACATATTAAAGCAGGTGAAAGCATTAACTAGATAAGAGTTGACAGTTTTAATTAAACACAAAGCTCAATCGGTCCAAGTTAACAAACACTTTTCCTCTGAACCCGACAGTCACCACTTCCCACTTCCCAACTCGTTAACATATTTCCCACTCCATAATTACTTCCTGTACACTTTAACTGCAAAATTAACTCGTATTTTTCCGTGCCAACGACACACCGGTGAATGGCCGGTGAGTTTTGAGCTTTGTTAACCACGTCTGTTATTATAATAGTGATAATGACATTGCGTTAGGTGAGACAGGTGTACCTGTGAGCAGTCTCGAGTGGTTGCGCCTGCGCACCGCACGCCTCCAGACCTCCAGAGAAGAACTACGCAGCTCCCTCTCGACACACGCCCGCGAGCCCGAATCGGCTATTTATAAACGTATCGCTTATAATTTTATTGTTTGAGCGAAAACCCAGAACGCGACAAGTACGCGCGGCGGTCGTAACACTAATGCCAACTCGAATGTTTCCAGTTTCTCCGCGTTCCCTACGTAGTACATTGATAATTCCAGCAGTGTTGATTATTAAAGAGACGATTTAAGGTTTTCAAGTCAATGGCGGCCTTACTGAAGGCTGGAGAAGTCATCTTTACAAAGTTCGCCCGTCCCCATCCGACCCCGATCGACTCTCGCGTTCAATGTTATAACCTAACATGTAGGTCACCAGACTAAAGTCAAAACGAAAGTAAAAAGGATTCGAGCATAAATTTTAGACAAGCGGCGGAGTTTTTTAGTGAAAAGTTACAAAACTGCCATACTTCACAGTGAGATGGAATTGGAAAAGAGTTCGCGTTTTACTATTGATTTTGACTAAAACATTACAGAGTACGTGCTTCGATTTTTAGATGATGCTTTGAATATTTTAGAAGGTTCTGAAATGTTCGAAGTCCATTGAAACTTTTCACTTGTAAAAAGCAAAATATTAATAAAATATTAGTTTAGAACTGACAGTCCGATATTGATTTCAAGCATGGATTTTAAAATGTGGCTATCCATCCTATCAATATATCGATTCCTAATCAACAGTCATGAAAAAGATACTTCCCATTAATTGCTTGCTATTGATAAACTTAACTCTACGTACTAGTCGTATTTTGTTTGAATACTGGCGAAATATTAAATGTTTCGAAAATCTTCGTCTGACCTTTAGCAATTTATTTCACGATTTTGAAAACCCGTTGACAGATTTCAAATGGTATAAATAAGTGTCTTTTGTTATTCTTCCAAAACAAAATAATGTTGGATATTGTGATTGCCATTGCATAAACAATATAGTTGCAATGACGCTACTAATTTTCTGCAAAATTCCAGTTAAGTAACTGAAAGATGAAACAAAACGATAATCATGAATTGATAAACGAAAAAGATGTCGATAGCTATAAAAGTAGGGGACGAAAGACCAAAGAAACGATGGATGGACTGTGTGAAAGATGATACGGCTACTATGACTACCGAGATGACGACTAATAGAGAAGTATGGAAGAAAAAGACTTGTTGCGCCGACTACAAATAAGATAAGGATAAAGGTAGGAGAATGATGATGAATGATGGAGTTATTAACGAAAAAGCCTTACAACAACATAATCAGCCTATAATATTCCCACTGCTGGGGCACAGGCCGAGAGCCTTGCCTTGCTTGAATTACCGGTTGAAGAAGGAATCGTAATCTAATAATCGATGTCAGCTACCATGAAACAATGTGGAAGATGGACTGGGAACTAGAAAATAGAAAGCATGGCGAAAAACCAGAGCCAGCGATAACGATGATTTAGAAGACAAAAATGTATAGGACTGACATAAGCTATCGAAAAGCTTTTGTAAGTCCAGAGTACCTAGATAAAGTGGAATTCAATCAACGATAACGATGATGGAAAAGGCAAAAATGTATAGGACTGACATAGGCTATCGAAAAGCTTATGTCAATCCTGTTGAAAGTCGTTGTAGAAATACGAAACGTTTTCGAAGCGATTGTCATTTGTCTAGGGGCCCTCTGAACGTCGATTTAGAAATACGAAACGCATTGAAAGCAACTGCCACTTCTCTAGACCGTCTGGTTTTTAAGTATAACTTGCGGGACGCCTATGTACAGCAGAGGACTGAGATTTGCGGAGTTCATTGATGTTAAATAATATTAATCTAGATATAGGGCGCTGTGTTCTTTTGTTTTTAGAATCGTTTTATAAATCGATTGCCGTCATTTTTAATTTTTCATTCCAAAAATATTACAGTCACACTTCCGCTGTACAGTCTGAACAAACCAAAATGGACGAAGTACCTACGCTAGACCCTTATGCGTGTGCGACTGTGCGCGTGAGTAGATTAAAAATGTCACCACAATTTTGTCCCACAATCAGTATCATCATCTGCCTAGCCTTTTCCCAACCAAGTTGAGGTCGGCTTCCAGTCTAACCGGATGCAGCTGAATACCAGTATACATGTAGCGACTGCCTATCTGACCTCCACAACCCAGAAACTGGGTAGTACGATACCCCTCAACCACAATCAGTATAAATAATTTAAATATTTTTCTTTAATGCATACTAGAAAAAATGGGGTGTTTGATAATGTGCGCTAATTCCGGGTAACGTTGTTTAAAACAGCGTAATTAACAAAACAAAAGCACATCTAACACACAGTTTGCCTCTTTACCGTAATTCCAATATAACCTTCAGTTTGCCGTGTAGTTCACGTGCTGAGCCAGAATTCGGCAAGCCGTTAGTTCTTTGGCAGTTCTAGGTTTGAGAACTATTCCGAACTCTCCTATAAGACTTAACAATGTCATTCAAACTTCGACTGGCGTTGAATTTCTGAAGTCTGGTTGACGGGCATCAATAAATTTGGCAGTAATTCGGTATTTTGCAGGCATTTTGTGGTGTATTGTATAATAGTTTGGCGTACGTGCGTCTGCGAGTGTTTTGTTGTGTTTTTATTTGAAATAATTAGTGACTTTTTACATACGTAGTTATAGATATTTACTCTCTTTGTTCGTAATCTAGTAGAATCCAATCGTGGATTCAACTAGACAGTTTGATAAATTGCCTAAAACACTTTCATTCTTCGACAATTATCATTCTTGCTGCATTAAGGAATCTAAGCTTTTATAAGTCAGTGGTTACAAAGCTCACAAATTAACATTTCATTTTGTTTTAATATAAGCTCTTTATATAACATGGATACCTTGCCTTAGAGAGCACTTCAATTAAATGCATCATTAGCAAATAAATATAAACTGGTATATTTATATTGATTTGCTAAATTAAATTACATTAGTATCAAAATTAAATCAACTACAGTGACAGCTTGCCATACCGGTAATATTAAATTTTAAATACTTACATTAGGGAATATTTAAATCTATTCTATTCTATATTTAACGATATAGTAACGAAGAGTTCTTGTCTGTTTGTCTGGATGTATGTTCCTGAGTGACGCAAAAACGGCTAAATGGATCTGGATTGCACACTGATAGTTTGTAACCTTAACTTTAAATCCCAGTAGTAGGTACATTCCCGTGGGATATTTTCCAACATACACGCAGGCGAATCCGCGGGCAAAACCTAGTTAATAATAATCGTGCATGTCATACAAATTAGTGTTGCAACTGGTTGCACCTGACACTTTTCTGTAACAACTAATGTCTATGTCACTGCAACAAAGGGCACTCTTTTGTTGCACTTTATTTATGATACGCTGCATAATAATCTGCGTTCAGAGTTTTTCTTTCTATCCCTAGAGATTCTCTAGCTCAGCTAAGTTTAAGATTTTTCCCTACTGAGCCATCTCATGAAATCTGAAACTGTGGAAAAGATTACCTCCTGAAAAATAATACCTACAAAAATGAGCCATTTTATTAGATATCAATATTTCAATTTTCTTGCAAGTATCACGTAAGATTAGGAATATGACTGATGGACGTTTTTATGTACAGGCATCAGCGCATCAGTGGTTACAATTTCACATAGACGGAGCGCCATATTTCGTAGCTGTAATGGTGATTATCGTAGTGCAAGTGTTACCTACCAGTTACACTCAACAATAGAAGATAGAAGGTTAAGCTACGCTTGCCGCCGTCGGTTCGTTGATGGGTGACCATCCATTATATATCGAGAACCCTCCGTGTCTCGGAAAATACGTAAAGCCGTTGGTCTCAGCTGTCAGGCGTAGATCTTTCACAGTCGTTACGGGTAGTCAGAAGTCTGGCAACCAGTTTTACTAAGGGGAGGTCAGATAGGCAGTCACTCCAAAAAATACTGGTATTCAGCTGCATCCGGCTAGCCTGGAAGCCGACCCCAACATAGTTAAAAAAAGGCTAGGCAGATTGAAGTGTTAGCTACCACAGACGTGAGGTTGACTGTACTTATTCTAAATCTGGTACCAGATCCTAGATTATCAAACTTACTTTTACGAGAAATTAGAAAAGCAGTTTTACATAAATGTCTCCGCTTAAGGTTCCTTTGACCACCTTTTTTTTCTCACAGTTTCCGTTCAATCTAGTAAAAGGTAAACAATGATGAAGCCTATCTCCATCGAGCCAATCCTATTATGTCCGAGTAAGTAGACAATATCATTATTATCAGAATGATAGGCAGTAGCACCTGCGTACTTATTCATCACACTGCGACCATCAATTTGTCTGCCAACGACTAATTATAATATCAAAAACATGTTTATAAGTTGTTAATTATGTTGAGTAGCTAACAACAGATACTCAGTTGGTAATAAAAGTTGAAAAACATTAATGATAAACAAGTTAAATTAAATTTAAAATTTAAAAAGACCCCCAACTAAAACAAAGCGTCTTTTAAACGATTTTTTTTTCTCTTTCTTTCGAAGAACATTCTCGATCGTCCTTTAAAAAAAAACAATATCGGTTCAGTTGTTAGCAGCTACGATGGCGCAGACAGACACACAGATGCACCCGTTAAATTTAAAACAATCCTCTTTTTCGGGGGTTTAAAGAAAACATACCTACAGTCGAATTTATAACCTCCTCCTTTTTGAAATCGGTTAAGATAAAATAAGATCTGTCAAAAAGGGTGTCCATGGAGTTTCCTGCCTGTTCTTCCCCATAGAGATCTACGATTTGGAACAAACAACATGCTTCAACTTTCTGACTAACTGACGGACTCCTTAACAGTTCAAAAGTAAATGGTTATTTTGCAATAAATGCTATTGATTTGTAGACTTCCGAGTTGTAGGTCGTGGGTTTGACCCCAGCCAGGCGCTTTCCATCTCCCTCTTCCTAGCTATGATCCTACATGGTGGTGCTTTCCTGGTCTTTATCTTCAACTTCTCTCTATCCTCGACATTGTCTTCAGATCCCTGATACTCCTTCATGTCCTTTAGCACTACATCCTTCCATATTGTTTTTGGGTCTGCCAGGCGCTTTACTTTGTGTAAATAATTTCATCACCATGGCTCTTAAAATGGTGAGGGAAAATATCGTGAGGAAACCGACATGTCCTAGAACCAATCATTCGAAAACATGTGACATTCACCAACCCATACTGGCCCCGCGTGATAGATTACAGCCCACTCCCTCCCGAAGAGAGGAGGCCTGGTTCCAGCAGTGGAAACATTATAGGCTGATTAAGCTTATGTTAAGCTTTTGTTTTTTTTTTTTGTTTTGAAATGAAGACTGTACTGACAGTTAGGGCCTAAACACATAACCGCGTTGCGGCGCCGCAACTCAAAAATTAGCGACGGCACCCTAAGATTTTCTTAGGAAATGGCCCGAAGCCGCCGTCAATTTTTCAACGCGGTTATGTGTTTAGGCCCTTAGGCCCTTAGGTACGTAGATAGCCACCGAAAGTGTATACAACAATTGGTTACTGATATCAGATTCATCTCTATCACATTTCATAGTTTTCAGAAAGTAATATATAAAATAAGTAATAGATAATTATAATTTTTATGATGTAAACATTACTTTGATGTAGTTTACAAGGGATAGCACAAAGCTATAAAATTCCCCTGAAATTATTCTGTGATCAAACTTCTTTGTTTATGTAATTAACACCCACTATCAGATTTGTAATTAAAGAATCGTTATTATTTTATAGCCCGTATCAATAATAGCATTATCTACCATCAACGATTTCAATGGCGCTCTACATTGGTTTCAGACAGCTTCAGCTTCTTTTAATAATTTTTAGGGTTCTGTACCTCAAAACGAAAAAACGGTACCCTTATAGGATCACTCATGTGACTGTCTGTCCGTCTGTCACAGCCAATTTATTCCGAATTCAATGGACCGATCAAGTCGAAACGGACGTGTAATGTAAATAAATGAATTTTGAATATAGGAGTCGCTTTAAGGGGTCAAATTAGAAAATTTAAAAATAGTTTTGCAAACTTTACCGTATGACATATCAAATGAAAGAGCTTGTTGCGAAAATCCCAAATACTTTTTTATAATTTTAAAATAAATAATGTTAAAGATATTTAAGAAAATAGATGAAAATTTACTATTCCTCCTTTATCTCCGAAAGTACTGAGCTAAAAATGTGGTGTCGTAAATGCCGCCTCTTACGCTACCGCCGCTACTTACCGCTACTTGCCGCTACTTTACGTAGGAGTCTTCTGTCTATCAATAGACATAAGTAGGGATGGGACATGATGATCATGATAAAACCACTTCTCTACCTAACTTCACTACAGTACTTACTGCTTACTGTACTGAAGTTTGCTACAAAACACCAACAAACCACCTGTATTCCCGAAGGGCGCAAAGCTATAGTACACCCACATTTCGCCAGTTATGTTTAAGTCCCATGTAATAGGGGGCGAGCCTATTGCAAACAAACAATAAACAAATAAAACAATAAAAATGATAGTGGCGTTATTTTAAATTAAACCCTGATATAAGCTAACACTTCACACGCCGGCAGAGAGTTCCGTACTTCCAAATTGGTAACATAACACTATAATGTTCACACCGCACTAGCAGCCGTCTGCCAAGCAAGTGTATCGATTACCTTTAGTTTGAAGTACTATGTTATCCAACAGATTAGAGAGTGAACAGAGTGCTGATTAATTTTCGTTAGTAGACAATTCAGTTATTGAATCTGTCAGAATAGGCAAGGAAATTTTATTGCCAGTTGAGCGATCATCTTTCAGTACCTACCTACAGGTATAGTCGACCTCACGCTTTATCACTTTTGACAACAATTCCCAGTAAGTTAAAACTTCAATAACGTTTAAATTATCTAACTATCACATAGGTAAATAGACCGTGTCGTTTTATGACGTGACATTCAGTTTTATTCCAGCGTTATTCTAGCAGAGGTTTGATAAAAAAAAGTTCACAAATGTTGGTGCAGTGCAGTGGTCTACCGAGAGTCAACAAAAAAGTGGTTTGCTGGTCAATTTTATATCATCACTATCCCACAGATACCAGAATGTTTGTAAACAACAAGGACAAGGATCTTTTGGTGCTTGAATGATGTTGACAGTGAGGCGCTGTTGGTAAACATTTGTAAAACGTTTTTGTGAAAATACGTATACTTTTTTGCATTTTTGTGTATCGAAAAATAAGATGGCCTCGTTAATTCCGAGTTAAGCCTCGCTGCAAAAGATCCGTGTATACAGATGTCGACCGGACCAATCTGTCACAGATTTGTTGTAACTCCATCCACTCAATATTCCGTGCCCTCGCATGTAGTCTGCACTCTGTACGGGGCTTACTCAGCGAATCGACGTAACTTTAAGTTGAGTAATATCGCTTCTTAAGCGATTTCTACGAAGTTTATGAAACGCTAAGTGTTGTTCCACGCAGATTGTATGCATATGCATGTTGAGACAACTATCACTTGTCCCAAGTTGTCGAAAGTTGTAAGAAGATTTTGCGCCAAAGCGGGTGAAAATTATATTCTTCTAAGATGCTTTTCCAAAACATGATCAGCCCACTGCCACTTGAGTTTGCTTACTCTGCAAGCTATGCAGCAAAGACAGCTGCTGGCAATGATACGACAGATTATATTTACCAATGACAATCAAGACAACAATCGTGCATTAAGATCGAAATAAAACGAAATCTGTTTACAACATTGGAATTTCATTTTACAACAGAAATGCGGTTGCTATTTCGTTGATAGCCACAAAAAAAAGTGTTGTTAAGTGCCATTTTCTTTGCTTGTCTTATTTATTAAACAAATATAGCGCACGCGCACGGTAGGTACTTAATCTGCCTAGCCTTTTCCCAACTATGTTCGGGTCGGCTTCCAGTCGAACCGGATGCAGCTGAATACCAGTATTTTACATAGACTGATTGCCTATTTGACCTCCACAACCCAGTTATCAGTAACTGGGTACTAGGGGTTTAGTTACTGGGTAATCCCAGGATTACCCTAAACCCCCTAGTACCCCTAGTAGTAGTAGGTAGTAGTAGTAGTATAGTATTAACTATACCCCTTGGTAAGACTGGTTGTCAGGCTTTCGTTCTTCGGACGACCCGTAACGACTGTCAAAGATCCACGAATGACAGCCGGGACCAACGGCTTAACGTGCTTTCTGAGGCACGAAGGGGTCTAGGCATGTAAAGATAGTCACCCATCATCGAACCAACCCCGGCAAACGTAGCTTAACCTGATGGATCGACCCGTGCGGCTGTTATTACTTAGCCATAAGGCCCTCCATATACAAGAATACACGTTATTCTGTAGAATTCGGTTGTCTTATTGTAACAGCAAACATTTCGTCAAGTACATACGGAGCATACTTCAATGTATTATGTAGACGACTGTGCTCTGTTTGCAGTACCAGATATTTAATAAAGAGTTCTATAAACTACAAGTATTTGTGCTTTTGAAGGAGCATTCCTCCTTTGTTGTGATGTTGGGTAACAACGCAATCTCAAAGTATTAAGATTGTACGTACTGTTCATGTTAGTGAAACATGAATGTTTATAGAATTTGTTTTATTTTCATTTTTAAGGTTCCATACCCAAAGGTTAAAAATATGATGTATTTCTGTTGCTGCTATAACAACAAATACATACTAAAACACAGAATAAAATAAATATTTAAGGGGGCTCCCATACAACAGACAGTTTTTTATAGATCGGAACCCTTTGTGCGAGAGTCCAACTCGCACTTGGCCGGTTTTTTTTTTAAATCTGATTTCTTGATTTCTTCCTTGAAAAATATGTACTAAGTAGTTATCATTTTTTAAATGTAATAAAAACAAGTTCATCAGCCGCCTGCGCGATGACTGCTAGGCAAAGTCTGTACACAATCAATCAATCTGCCTAGTCTTTTCCCAACTATGTCAGGGTCGGCTTCCAGTCTAACCGGATGCAGCCGAATACCAGTATTTTACATCGAGCGACTGCCTATCTTACCCCAAAATTTTGATCAGGTTGGCAAAAATCTTAGGAAAAATATGATTCCTCTTGTATCCTTTACCCTGCAGAACTTTGAAAACAATAACAATGCATCTTACTTTAAAAATTCTTAGCATGCGAGCTGCTAGACTATTAACTTTAATTTACAATGGCTCTTAAACCCAGGATACATAGTGCTTGAGGCAAATAAAATTACAATATTTAAATCACAGACGCTTACTTTAGATGACTATCTTTCATCAGAATGTATGATTAGTCAACTGTTTATTAAATTGACACACTCCGTCAAATTCACGTGACGTGCTAACAAATCCATCGACGTTGAAAATACGTTAACAATTGCCGATCAAAACCAAAAAAGAAAAAACTTCGACAGCGCTGGCAACACAAATAGTTATTGACATGGCTGTTGACTGCCAATAGCTGTCAATACTGAGTTTACAATCCAGTTAGGTTTAGATATACAACCGTTTTTTAAACTGAACAAACTGTTTTTTGATCCTCGATGCATTTATCTATTCTACACAGGGTGTAAGGGTAAACACTCTTGTCATTCAAACCATGGGTAGTCGATTTAAATATAAAAATAAATGACCGAAAACAACAAAAAAAAACGTTATTTTCATTAAAAGATTTTAAAAAGTTTCTATCTGACACCGTGCTAACTAGCGAAACAGCTGACTGATTGAGAGAGGGGTCGCGCTCGCGGCCGTTCAGGTCACATCCCGCATCCCCCGCCCGTGTTGAGACGCAAGTTCGTCGCCCTAGCGCATAGGGCAACGAACTTGCGTCTCTTGTGGCAAAATGTAGATTTAAAAAAAAAAAAAAAACGTTGTAAATTTCCATTGATTTTACATTTTATAAATGACACCAAACCACTGGTTGCAAGGATAACGGTGTTTACCCTAACACCCTATATAATATTGAAAGTCGGTTTTCGTGTCTGTCTTACAGCTTAGATTTTCGTAACTACACAATGGACTTTCATGCGGTTTTCGGCATCATTTAGAGCATTTATTCTGGAAGCATAAACCTGTTTAATACATTATTTAACTTAGTTATGGACTTCTCGATGTTTTAACATGCCGCCCGATTAGTAGAAAGCGTTGCGTGCGAAGTAGAGTCGGGTCACTAGTGGTAAAAAATTCTGTAAACTTGCAATTGTACTCGTACACTTGATTTTCACAATATTCATAGGATATGGGTCGCGATTTAATAAAGTGAACCTTTGATGCACAATGAGCCCCTCCCAATTTTTTTTTTCTTTCTTTTTAATTTTGTTATGTATGTAATTGTACATACATAACGTGTTTCTAAAAGTTATTTAGGTATAGGTAGATTAGGATTATTTTATTATATTTAAATATAATTCATTAATGTATCTTGGTGTAAATAAATAAAGTGAATTAATTAATTAATAACATAATATAGCATCACGCCTGTAATCCCCGAAGGGTTCGACAGAAGAGATGTCCTATAATATACTCACATTTCGCCAGTTATGTTTTAAGTCCCATGTAATAGGGGCGAGCCTATTGCCATCAACCGGGCACAAATCCAGATTCCTGGCTACTACCAATAATTCAAGCATTGATATATGTTTTTTTAGCCATCGAGGTAGACCTTGGCAAAGGTGGTGTAACGATCTTATCATATTTGCGGGGCGAACATGGCCAGGAATCGCACAAAGCAGAGAGATTTGGAAGGTAAAAAGGGAGGCCTTTGCCCAGCAGTGGGACACAATATAAGCTGTATAATGATATTATTCTGACAACTAATTGCAAAGACTTTGCACAGATAGGTCAGACTGTGCAACAAACGACCATTTATCAAACGGTATAACAAGCATACATCGATTGATCGATGCTATAGCAATTTAACCTCTATTTTAAACTAATTTGTCTCTTGTTTCCGACAAATGATAATGATAATGACGCCTTTGACACAGCCAAACTGTCTGATCGGAATCGTTGGCTCGGCTCCTAAGTCCACGTTATTAATTGAAGATTAAATCTTTTTTAATTTGTTTTTACCCGACTACGGCGAAGCTAAAAGTAGGGTTATAATGATTTGGACTTGTATATATGTATGTTCATGTGTTCCCTCATATCTCCTAGACTACTCATCAAAATTTTACAAATGTGGTAGCGTTGGAAGCGCCTTATGGGTTCTGTGACGTCACAGTAAATTGAATATTGTGCCTTCTAGAGGACATAATGTCATAATCTAAAAAAAAAAACTGAACAATGAAAGGGCTTAATTAGCGCATTTCAAAAATATATGTATAATGTACCGCAAAAAAATTAAATAAATAAAAAAGTTATAAAACTAAAACTCAACTACGACAAAAAAATCAACTAAAAAGGTATAAACAAGTCACATCACAGACAGACAAATTAAAAATCCAGAGTAAGGGCTTGTACACAAAACTGCGTTGCGACGTCGCATCGCAAAAATCAGCGACGGTACCCTAAGATTTTATTAAGAAAATTGAAAACATAAAGATAAAATCACCTTACAATGTTATGATTTTATTTTAAAGTGAACGTTCGCTCATACTAAAATACCGCCTTGTACTGTTACATTGTTGAAATACTTGTTTCACAAGTACCTATGTGGTACATACTCTATGAAAATTCCGGTAAACTGTAGTACACTTAGGTACTTATTGTTTACCCTGGCTCTCTACACGGTTAGGACATAAAAATTTGTTGCAGAAGGTCCACATCCCATAACTCACAGTAAAGTACCAAGCATGCGTTGGAGAACTTGCACGAAAATCATAATTATAAATTATGATTATAATTGAATAATAGTTATCATGAAAATTGTATTAATCCTAACTAATATTATAAATGCGAAAATGAGTTATTTGTTTGTGTATTTGTTTATTACGCTTTCACGCTAAAACGGCTGAACGGATTTAGATTAAAGGACCATGGGGGATTTTGTATGGACTCCGTCCCCACCCTCCAACAGTCATAGGATACGTGTCAATATGTTTTTAGGGATCCCGAGAAAGACTTACTGTCTTGCTCCATTGCAAAATCAATGGGGTTTTTTTGTAATAACAAAAAACTTTTCTGTTAGCTAACCTAACCTAAGCTATAATTGCCTATCCTTGCCAAACATAACCTAACCTCACCTAACCTAACAGTGATAATTTGATCTTGGATTTTGAAGGTCAAATGGAACTCCTCAATGATGAACAGCATTTGTGTATTCTTGTGATTGGATAATTGTACAAAAAACTTTAAAAAAAACGGCTAACCTAACCTATTTTTTTTTTTAATCCTCATGGATGACCTCTGCCCTGAGGCGGGCGGAGGGGTCTGTCAGACTCTTACTGACTAAAAACCACCCCAGTGTTCCAGCTCACACCTTCGCCGGGGGTCACGGGAACGTAAAATCTTCCGCAACCCCAGACTGGCCCGCCATTGCGGGACTCCTCGGGTCAGGGGCCCCCCCGTGACCCGAGGAGTGAGGTGTTTGACTCGCCCCGTGACGTCTAAGAGGGGCGCGCGTGGAACACTACGCACCGCCACCTTGGGTCCTGATGTGTAGGGGGCGACAGACGTCCCCGAGTCCGTCGTCTCTGGACCCATTTAGGGGGGCTGAAAGAGGGTGTTTACCGCCCTCCGCCGACGCCCGGTGCGCCTGCTGCGGGCCGGGTGAGTGGAAGAGATCTCCCTCTCCCTTTCCGCAGCCACCTTCTGCGAAACGACTGTCTCATGGAAGGAAACCACCGCGTCCCAGGACTCCTCGCTGCCGACCATCGACTCGACTACGGCCGGCAGCGACAAGTCACTGCCTTCTTCTGAGATGAGGGCACGGCGCGGCCCCTCCTAAGCGGGACACTCTGCCAGCGTAGGCCGCGCCGTGTCCTCCTGGCATTCAACGTAGTGGTGACACCGGGCGTCCGGCTCCCTGTTTATGCGACACAGGTACTTCCCGAAGCAACCATGCCCCGAGAGCACCTGCGTCACCCGAAACGACAGGGAGCCGTGCCTCGTCCCGAGCCAGCGCTCGAGCACCGGCCGGACCGCCTCGATGATGTCGAGGCCGGCGGTAGGGCGTGAAAGCCTGTCCCGCCATTCCGCCACCAAGACCTCGCGAAGCTGAGACCGATGCAGCTCTATGTGTCGCTGCATCGGTTGCTCACCCCGCACTCTCGCTTCCTCGCGCCACGATGACGCGAGTACTTTCGCCTCGAGGTCCCAGGGCGGGGATCCGGCCAGTGCACAAGCCGCCTCGTAGGAGATCGTGCGATACCCCCTGATGACTCTGACGGCCATCGCTCTCTGCCGCTTGCGCAAGACTGCGATACTACCGGCCGTCAGGTCAGCCGCCCAGATCGGGGCCCCGTAAAGGGCCATCGATCGCACGATTCCCACGTAGAGCCGCGTTGACAGCGCACAGAAGCTGACCTAACCTAACCTAAACTTTTCGGTTAGCTAACCTAACCTAACCTAAACTTTTCGGTTAGCTAACCTAACCTAAGCTATAATTACCTATCCTTACCAAACATAACCTAACCGAACCTAACTTTAAAAAAAGGTATCAGAGAAAAAAAAATGGTCCCTGATAAAAAGAAAGGTAGTCATGAATGAGAACCATATTTAGGTCACTATATTCTATGCCTCTTAAGTGCAAACTAAGAAAATATATAAATGTAAAATAATGCTAATATTGAATAAAAAAAGTAATATTCCAGGAAAACCCCACATTTTTGAAAAATGTCGCCATAGTAAAAAAATATCGAACCCACCAGACGCTTCGAATGACACTAGTCTCAAGCGTGTTGGTGGGTGGGGACGTTTCTTCCCATGGTCCTTTGGCACTTGGGTAGACCATGACCTGGAATAGGACATAGGATACTTTTATCCCCATATTCCCACGGGATCGAGACTTACGCGAGTGAAACCGCGGGGCGCAGCTAGTGGAAGATAAATTCCAAAATGATTTTATTTTTACGAAAAAGTTTTCAAGTCTAATTTACGTCAACTGGAACTTAATTTCAAGCACCAATCAGCGTTAAGTAACGTTACCCAATAAACTGGTTCAGTTAACTAAGTCTAAATTAACTAAATTAGCCCCTTATTTGCTCGTTTAGCCTCAATCGATTCAATGAAGACTCGGTCAACTGCTAAAGAAACGTCAAAACATCGTCAGTTTATCCTCTTATATCAGAATTACCTCTGTTTGAGGAGATAAAACGTCTAACAGTCAGATCTATTTGATATTGTAACGAATTAGATTTATGATCTTTCAGTTTGCCTATTATCGTGGCAATATTTGTGCGGCAATTCCATTTTGTTTCGTCTAAGGTTTTCAGTAATAAAACAAAATGAAATTGTTTATTCTGTCAATTAAAAAATATGAAAAATAAGCTAGATGAGGTCGGCGTTTCCTATCTGACTACTCTGAGAAGAAAGGCCGAAACAAACTCAGAGGTCGCAATCTCTTTTAAAGTCCAGACTTATCTTGGTCAGGCCATATGAGGACCATGTAGATTAGCGTCTATAATGGTCTTTTGAGGAAAGCACCACACAGATTTGAGTGGACCTGTCCAGATAGTGCAAGCTTAATATAATGAGCCTTCTCCATTTTCCATTTTCCAGTGGTTCCGAGTGCAATACATATTTCCTCCGAGAATAAATGACTAAAATGTTGCACTACTATGTTTGTCCATCTGTTTTCTTGTTCTTACATGTTCCGACCTAATTCTTTATATTTACTTCAGTGTAATGCTGTGTTTATATCATAAAAGCCAGATTTAGGTAAACGTTTTCAAATCCTTTGCTGTTTATTTTGCGTTTGTACTTGGGAAGTTTTTGACCGACTTCTAGAAGTTGGAGGTTATCTTTTAAAATTACTTGAATTATTTTGTTTCTTAAGTATAGTTAGAGCTCGTGGCTAAGTAATAACAGCCGCACGGGTCGATCCATCAGGTCAAGCTACGCTTGCCGGGGTTGGTCCGTGGATGGGTGACCATCTTTACATACTGAGACTCCTCCGTATCTCGGAAAGCTGGTTAAGTCGTTGGTCCCGGCTGTCATTCGTGGACCTTTGACAGTCGTTACGGGTCGTCAGAAGCCGGAAAGTCTGACAACCAGTCTTACCACGGGGTATCGTATTACCCAGTAACTGGCTTGTGGAGGTCAGATTAGGCAGTCGCTCCATGTAAAATATTGGTATTCAGCTGCATCCGGTTAGACTGGAAGCCGACCTCAACATTGTTGGGAAAGACTAGGCAGATTGATTGAAGTATATTACGTCTTTTGTACGAGCTGTCAATTTGCAACAGGATATCCATTAGCTGTTTACAATGTCTAACACATAATATAAATATAACGCCCGTATAGTGTTGCCAGGTGTCCCGATTTGCGTGAGACGTCCCGATTTTCAGGGGTCTGGGGATGCGTCCCGATTTGCACCTGATCGAGACACTACCATTTTATTGTAATATTTTGTAATTTCTTCTAGTCCAGCAAGTCTGACTATTACTATAAGATTAAATTCAGATTTACTTGTAATATTAGTTGCGAAGGACAATAAATTATACATTAACTTTTTGTTTTTAAATCGTTTTTTAAGTGTCCCGATCTACACCCCTAAATCCCGATTTGTTTTACCTTCTGCCCCGATTTAAAACAAATCGGACCTGGCAACGAAATGAAATTGTTTATTCTGTAAATAGGATATTGGAATCACTATTACACGTCATATTAAAAAGTTGTAAAAATAAGCTAGATGAGGTCGGCGTTTCCTATCTGACTACCCTGAGAAGAAAGGCCGAAACAAACTCAGAGGTCACCGTCTCCTTTAAAGTCCAGACATAATCTTGGTCAGGCCATATGAGGACCATGTAGATAAGAGTCTGAAATGGTCTTTTGAGGAAAGAACCACACAGATTTGAGTGGACCTGTCCAGTCAGTGCAAGCATTTGTCAGTAATAGTGGAGCTCAACTCAGAACTTAAGGAGCTCAACGACTCGACGAACAATACCAAAGAAAGGACATTTGGGTAGGTCGCATAAAGATCTCACTACCCGTAATCCCTAGAGGGATAGGCAGAGGTGTACCCATAGTAAACACACATTTTGCCAGCTATGTTGTAACTCCCTTGTAGGTAATACGGGTCTAGCAATGGGGATTACAATGGGGATTACAATTACAATCGTATTTTTTCCGGTTCCTTCGTCTGTTGAGAGGTCTCTAGAATTAATAAAACTAATTAATTTAGCTTACTCGTATTAACCAAAATGAATATTCAGATAAAATTCAATTCAATCACATGCTACGCGCTGAAATTGCAGGGCTAACCAAGATAATAAATTAATTACCTAAATATGAATGTGCGCAGTGGCCTCCAGTGGCGAGATAATTACTTTTCACTACAAAATATTGCAGTTTATAAATAAAATCCAGCCTGCAACAATATGTCTGTTCCGTTATATTTATAACTAATTCAACATGTTAAATATTAATGTCAGGGTTGTCGACGAAAACTTTAAAAAAATAAAAACGTTTTGCTTTGACTGGGTAAAAAATAAAATTTGACATTAAAAATAAAGAATTTGTTTTCTATAACATGCTAAAAACAAAAACAAATAACTCATATAACTGACATAATAACAGTAAATTACAACAAAAAAACGCATTTCAATTTACGTTTTACAACAATGTCATTTTGACAACATAACAAATGGTTGTTTTAATCCACATTTTGTTTTCGTTTAGAAAGTTCACCCCTGCGGCTGCGCGTGGGCAAGCGCGCGATCTATCAGTGTCGTCACCAAGGTCGATGCGCGGACGCACGAAACAACGACGGTATTTTCAGAACTGAATTACGCAACGCGCGCCGACTTTTCGATTTTCAAACTGTAAAAAGTTTTCGTCGCTAATTAGCATCGATTCTTCCGCTTTCACGCGTCATCGTTGACGCTTTTGAAATTCAAAAAAGTAAATGTTCCTCATTTCCGTTGCTTTCTATATTCAAATGTTTCTATTAGAACGAAATTTAAATTTCGTCATAAACAAAATACGATCGCATTTTCTTTCCAACCTTTTTTAACTTTGAAATATCGAACGTCACTTTTTTTATACGTGAATCTGTCAGTTATTTTGACATTACAAGTATTGGTCTTTACAGCCGGGTGATTTTTTTTAATCCGTTCCTCTTCTTAATGGTTTTGTTGGCAGCACGTAGACTACACGTGGGTGATGGAGCTGCATGTCAATGATCTCGCATCACTCGCATACTAGAGCCCGCACATATACATAATTATGTGTAGGCAGCACATATACATACATAATCTGTATGCATGCTTAGAGAATTCCTCGCAATTCCGCCAACGTTTTTATCGTTAGGCACATTAATTTGCCAATGTATTTAAATGTGGTTGCAATTCGGTCTCTAATAATGTCGGAGATATATTAACGAGATAGGTCAACCCAGATTAAGCAACAACAGATTTATCTTAAACATAACTAGGGAAATGTGGGATAATGGCATGTTATGTTATGATAGATCTACTTTACTTTCTATTACAATCATGAAAGGATATTAACAAAATTTATTTACAAGGCAGATTCGAATGGAAACGCCGGCAGGGGACGCCCTAGAAGGACACATAGTGACCGTAATGGATGTTTTCAGAAAGGTCAAGTGTGTAGCACTCGCCACCGGTGTGCGTGTATGACCAGATGTATGAACGTAAACGAAGCAAAAGGAGTATGTAAGGATCGTAGCAGGTAATGTTCTGTAGTTTCTGCCTACCCCCATGGAAGTAGACGTGAGTTTAAGTACCTATACATACATGCATAAACATATACATAAATGTTTACGATCATGATTGTACACATACAATCATGATCGTAAACATGAGGTCCCAAAAATGAAAATCATTTATTTGCATAAAATGTGGTCGGTACAAGAATAAAACACATTGCAAAGAAACATTCCGCCATCTAGTAATGGCATACCAATATTATGTATTTGCACGCTGAATTTTATTATTAAAAGAAAATGCTTTCTATCGTTTTTACGTCCTTTTGTGGTGACAGTTATAACAATCAAGTTATTCTAAAATTGGGTGAACAAGAGAATGGAACTTTCCTTAACATTCAAAATAATCCTTTTCCACCCACGTGCGCTAATTTTCAATGACCCATTTTCTCACAAAAATACAGTCAAAATTAGCAGCTTATTGCAGTTCCAGTAACCGCCGTAAAAGTGAGATCTTTAAACGTTTATGTGTTATTCCACACGAAATGCCATTGTGTGTTCAAATGCGCCTGGGCATTGAAATAAAAGAAATATTATACATACTTATACAAGAAAAATTCTCATATGACCGGTGTATTTAATAAATATACCTACTAGATGTCGTAAACTTTAGGAATTGACAGTTTTATGTTTTGTGACATCATGGAAAGGTCCAAAAGGGAAAAGCTACAGAGGAGACGTACATGAGATGGGAAGACAATATAATCGAGACAGGTGGCCCAGTCTAGATGCAAGTAGCCCAAGATAGAGATAACTGGTTTTCTTTGGAGGAGGCCATCACCTGCTGCGGAGGGGTTCTTGCAAGTCAATCAATCAATCAATTCTGAATTGAGACTGGAAGCCTTTTCCCAACTATGTTGGGTTCGGCTTCTAGTCTAACCGGATGCAGCTGAATACCAGTATTTAACATGGAGCGACTGCCTATCTGACCTCCACAACCCAGTAACTGGGTAATACAATAGGAAACCCTTCGTAAGACTGGTTGTCAGACTTTCGGAAACTTTTGCAAGAAATAAAAGGCTTTTGTTTTGTGTGAGCAAGGTAATGTAATATAAACTTTCTTCCGAAATAGTCTACCTACAAAAAGACCTAGACAAAGATCGTTAGAAATGAAAGAAAAAATGACAGATTGTAGAAGGATTTCTACGGTGCGATGTCAAAAATGAAGAAACGAACTGTCACTTTATATAGAAAAAGCTATGTCTATTCTTCGTAGTGATAGAAAGCACTATGCTAAGCCTGCTGCTGGTTAAAATTCAGGTTCATAAACCTTCAGAGTTTTAACATGTCATATAATCCAGAAATATACGTCGACCTTACCGCCTAATTTATTTAGCTCTTCGTCATATTCTTAGCGCCGTCATAATATTGCGCTCGCGTTGTTTCGTGGTTCTCGGTTAATTTAGCTCGGAGCTGACCTTATTTATTTGTTTACACGTTGTAATAGCGTGGAATTAGTGCTAGTTTATTAGAAAATGTAATTGTAGTTATTAGCCTGAGTAAGTACGCGTAAGCAACTGTTGTAAGAGCAGAAAATTAAAGCTGTTTTGTTATAAAATGGAATTTGTACTAATAAATTAGCAGAATTTAGTGTAAGAAGAGAGTTATTTAGTTGAGGAGCTCGTGGCTAAGTAATAACAGCCGCACGGGTCGATCCATCGAGTTAAGCTACGCTTGCCGGGGTTGGTCCGTGGATGGGTGACCATCTTTACTTATCGAGACTCCTCCTTCGGAAAGCACGTTAAGCCGTTGGTCCCGGCTGTCATAAACAATTCTACTAAGATAATGGGGCTCGCTACGTCACAACTCAGTTTAAAATCTACCAAGACGTGTCGTTATGCCACATTTTAACTCAATGTATCGCCGTAACATTTGATTACGTGAAAAAAAACGTGTCCAATATTTTTTTTATAATCTACCTGACAGGCAGGAAAAAAATGTTTAGTCATCATCGCTATTCTTCATATTTATTTAGTGACATAATTTAATACAAAACACGTTGATCTATAAAAATAACAAGCTAGAGAAAAAAAATATAGTTTACCAAAAAAAAATTTACTTAGTACCAAAGAATGCCAAAGTAAGTGGCAATCTCTGGGAAGTATTCTTTGGTAACCAACCGCATTAAGTCTTGTAAACAAGGTTCCGAAGGCTTATTGCGCAACAGGGTAGGTAACTCGCGTATTTCTCAGATTGTTATAGCTAGCGGAATGCTGAAACCAGCTAAAACACTTGAAGTATAAAAACATTTCACAGAAAGAAATACCGAGAATTTCTTTGCCATTATTTTCTTTCTTCCATATTTATTTACGGGAAAACCGCTTTGTTAATTTGATCAGACTGTACTACTGAACTTCTAAGTTTAAAATACCGATGTTCTGTGTTCATAAAGTTTAAAAGTACGATTTACGTGAGTTAGAATGTACTCTATGACGCATTAAATACTTAGAGTACATTCTAACTCACGTAAATAGTATTTTTATGACGAATTAAGTAGGTACTTGATTGAGAATGTTCATAATCGCGATGTATGTACGGAACTTCGAAAGTTTGCTATGACGAAAGACTAAATTCCTAATATTTTACAATGAGATTCAGAGCGAGCAAGAACTGCATTTAATTCGAGCGTTCACAGAAGATTATAGAATGTGACATTCCTGAAAGTGAAATGTCAAAATGCTCATGGACCTCGAATTATTCCGACACCGATTACCTACTCCTGCATTGCTGGTTGAAAATGAAAGCTGTTATATTACCTGCTTTGAAACTCTTTGTAACGGAGCTCTACAACTAAATTACCTCCGCTTACAAACTTGTAATAACTGTTCAAACTTCTTCTACACGATCATGCATTTCTTTTTTAACCGAATTCCAAAAAGTAGGAGGTTCTATGTTCATCTGTTGGTTTTTTTTTTATGTTCATCGATATTTTCGCCAATTGTGAAACGATATAAAAAAAACATTTTTAGTTCGAAAGGGTATACTCCCGAAGTGGTCCATATAAATTTTATTAACTTTGCTTGCGTAGTTTTACAAAAAAAAAACAACTGACTTCTCTCTTCGAAAAAAACAACTTCCAAAAACAACAGTAAATTTGAAAAATAACTTTAATTTCGGAAATTCGTGGCAAAAAACGAAAAATGATAAGCAAAGACACTGACTTCCAAAATTAAAGTTATTTTTCACTTTTTTTTGGTTCGTTTGACTTTTTTTTTTGTAAAAAGTTTTTGTTTTTTAAGGTTAAAATTTTGATTTTCTTTTTAGCATGTCCATGGCAATCTAAATGGACTCGGGCCTGAATTCGGCTACGTGTCTGGCCATCACTAGTCAATCAGTTCCTACATAGTGCGTGCATAAGTGTGCTTTGGAACAGCACCACATTTTATGCACTAGTCAACCGGACTGTGTCAACAAAAAGTTATAAATAAAAATATACTACGAAAAATGAAAACACGGAATGCACATTACCAATCAATGATCATGTGATTAAAAAAACCGCAACATACAGAGCGGTTTTATAAATATCCGGTGATTAAACAGTATAAACATGTCCGTCACGACTGTGTCGACTGTGTCGAAAAGCTCTCGGACTCAAATACATATTTAAATATTCCGATAGTTTAATAAAGTTGAAAGACTTTCAAACATAATAAATCTATGAATACCAAAAAAATATTATTACGAATGTGAAAGTGCCCGTCTGTTTGTTACGTTATCACACCATAAACCGTTAAACTGATTTTGATGAGAACCTACAAATAGCTTTGAATGTTGATGAAAAACACAGGCATTTTCTCCCTAGTTTTGAAATTAGTGTGTTGAAGTTTGGATAGGAAACTTCGAAATCACGGGCAAAAGTTAGAAAAAAGTATAAAGTATTTAAAGTGTAAAGTATTAAAATATCCAAATAGTTTAAGAAAATAAATCGTTTTCACACGATATAAACATTATTTATTGTGAGTGACATTAAAATTATCTTTTGCTGCATTAATTCAAACTTATTTGAAAGACGGGAATATTTGGCAGCCATTTGAAATTGGGCGACGTATAAATGTGTTAACATTTTTTAGACTTTTTTCATTCTATTTAAATCTATCTAGAATTATGGATGTCATCAGGTCATTGACTTACAGATTTTTAGCATATGTTTTACACTGTTTTACCTACCTATATACATAAACTCACGTTGGAGCTCGTGGCTAAGTAATAACAGCCGCACGGATCGATCCATCAGGTTAAGCTACGCTTGCCGGGGTTGATCCATGGATGGGTGACCATCTTTACATATTGAGACTCCGCCGTGCCTCGGAAAGCACGTTAAGCCGTTGGTCCCGGCTGTGATTTGTGGATCTTTGACAGTCGTTACGAGTCGTCAGAAGCCCGAAAGTCTGACAACCAGTCTTACCAAGGGGTATCGTATTACCCAGTTACTGACTTGTGGAGGTCAGATAGGCAGTCGCAGTCAGTTAGACTGGAAGCCGACCCCAACATAGTTGGGAAAAGGCTAGGCAGATGATGATACATAAACTCACGCCGAAACTACAGAACGCCACCTGCTACGATCCTTAAATACTCTTTTTGCCTCGTTTACGTTCATACATCACGTAATAGCTACTTATTCGTATTATAAAGGAAGTATACTTCATTTACCCTTGCAAACGGATATCGAATTTACCCAATAATTGAGTTTCGAAGGTCAGTTGGCACTCGCGTCAGGTAAATTTAGTATTAAGCCGTTTCCGGTTAGAATCCGACCCGATCCAACGAAGTTACAAAACAGCACCTGAAATGCGCAAAATGTCAAAGAATAGAATAAAAAATACACTTAAATATTTTTTTAAACCTCTGTCAAATGATTATTCTGTCTTTTAAGTTGTTGTGATCCATACATAAATTATCTAGAAATGTGAGATTGGACGACAGATCAAATCAATCTGCCCAGTCTTTCCCAACTGTTGGACTCGGTTTTCAGTCTAACCGGATGCAGCTGAATACCTGTATACTATATGGAGCTACTGCCTATCTGACCTCCACAACCCAGTAACTTCGTTTTCTTGTTCGTTCGTTCGCTTGTTCGTTCGTTCGCTTGTTCTTCGTTTCATTCGTTCCTTCGTTCGTTCCTACGTTTTTTTTTTTGTGGTTATTTTCTTTATTGCGTCATGTTTACCGCAAATAGCCGTTTTTTTTTCATTCTTTCTTTCTTTAACTTGGTAATACGATACCCCTTGGTAATACTGGTTGTCAGACTTTCGGACTTCGGACGACGTATGAAGTTGAATTGCCTTCATTTCTGTTTTAGCCGTCCTTTAAATCTTGGTTTAATTCTTCATAACATCTTACTTACACATTAAACCACTTAACACTTTAGTCAGTGTCAATAAATAAAGAAAACCGCAGCATTATTCAACCCGAGCCTAGTTAAATGTGGATGTTTACAATGCGAGGTGCCCATGCGCAAGATGACGTCACACGCGTGAGCGCGTGCGTGATGAAAACTTTGGACCTTCATAAAATTAATGCGATGAATTTTCTTTTTATCGGCAAGAAGGCCAATTCTATGAAGGACTCCAGTACGTCCCGCCATCGCAAGGGGATTGTCATTTGTTTTTTTTTTGTATAGGAATCCTCTTGAGTAGCCTCTTTTTGAGAGAGGTGAAGGATGACGTCAGACGGTCAGTCAGACTCTTGCCAACCACTCGTTGTTCTTCTGCATGGTTTCCTATGGCAAGAGATCCGGGTTTTGCTCACGCATTTACCGTTTCCACTTGTGAGATAAGTTGGAACAATCTCCTGGCATTCTATTGTACCTATCGGTCATCGAGAATAATTATTTAAAACAAATTATTTATTTTATTTTGTTTAGATATCGATACCTACCTATCACTTCTACATAACTAACTAGCTGTGCCCCGCGGTTTGACCTGCGTAAGTCTCGATCCCGTAGGAATATCGGGATAAAAAGTATTCTATGTGTTAATCCAGATCATAAACTATCTGTTTGCCTAATTTCATCCAAATGCATTCAGCCGTTTTTACGTGAAAGAGTAACAAACATCCATCCGTCCATCCATCCATCTATCCATACTTACAAACTTTCACATTTATACTATTAGTAGGATTTAATAACATACAGGAGGTTTAATTTACAATTTTAAATAAAATATACAATCAAATTGTAACATGAAATGAACTATGAAATTAAAAATATACAAAAATTAAAAATTAAAAAAATAACATTGTAACATTATGTAAGTACAGAGGGAAAAAATAACGAAAGAAAAGTCATCGAGAATGTTTTTTTTATTTATTAAGTAGGTATACCTACAGGTTGGCAGGGACGTCGACGTGCAACCTGTTACCATAGATTCAGTACATGATTCTGGTAAAACAAATTACCTGTTTCATACATTTTGACCGCGTAGATTTTGACGAGTAATGACTAGGTATTGCACTTTTGTATGAAACAGCTGATTTTAATTTTTTTGGTAACTGTCATGCCTGCCCACTGATATGTTTAGTTTACATTAGGGCTTCCACAAACCACTTCAATGAATGGTCTTGAAAAATCAGCACACAATAAACGCATGTATACATCGTTCACGACTGTTTTGTTTGCAAGGCCAGATTTTATAGCATTATTACCGAATAGTTACGAGTTACGAGCAACCTCGGGAGCAGGGAATACCGGAGTTACAGCTGTCCATACTGTGCCGGTTATTGGATCGACTATTCTAAGAAATTCTTAAAAAACTTTTTATTATGGACTACATAGTGTCTCGCCCTTGTTTCGCTCGCAATCTACATAGACCTTAAATAGAATTTTAATTGTTATTGCCTTCTGAAGGCCAATCGAAAATTGAAGTGGTGACATTATCAAAACATCGAGATTTCTAAGCTATATTCAAGTTAAATATTCATATATGAAGAAACATTTTAGTGTGTTTAAAGTCATATTGTTAGCTATGCACCAGATTTCTATATTTGATAAGTCGCTTTGAACGAGCTTGGTATCAGCAGGCCCGTAATTTTTCTATAAATCTTTAAGTCATCAGCGAAAAATAAAGCTTGACAATGCTTGATTTGACTAGTAATGTCATTTACAAATACTAAAAATAAAACTGGGCCGAGATGGGAGCCTTGTGGGACTCCAGAGCGTACTTGAAATTCGTAAGAGACATAGCCATTGACAGCAACGAACTGAGAGCGATTTATAAGATAGGACGCGAACCACCTCAGCAACGATCCGTGGATACCACTAAGCTCGAGTTTTGCTACCAAGAGTGGATGGCTCACCTTGTCAAATGCGCTGCTGAAGTCCGTGTATATTGCGTCGACTTCGTGTCTACCATCAAGCGCTTCAGATATGTCAGATAAATAACGTACTAGATTAGTCTCGGTAGATCGCCCGACTCGGAATCCGTGTTGGCAGTCGGAAAGCTTAGTCTCTAAGTAATTGGTAATGATCGGACAAACGAGACTTTCAAAGAGCTTGGAAAAACAGGATAGGATGGAAATCGGCCGGTAGTTTTTTATATCACTGGAGTCGCCTTTTTTGTGCACAGGCACAATACGGGCCTTTTTCCATTCGTTGGGTAATACTCCCAATTCTAGAGACCGATTAAATAAGAGAGACAGCGGCTCTGCAAGCGCTCTCCCACATGATTTCACAAAAACAGGTGGAATGGAATCAGGACCAGCACCCTTAGTGGTATCAAGATTTTTAATTTTAGCTAGAACTTCTTGTGGTGTAAATTTTATATAACTTAGCACTCCAAATGAGTCTTGGACATCTGTAGTTACACTGATATTTGGGTCGGTAAAAATTGAAGAAAAATGGGAAGCAAAGAGATTCGCAATATCGGTTCCATTGTTGGCTACTACATCATCCATGTGCATTATGGCTGGAATTGCGGATTTACTATTTCGTTTGTTTTTAATCGTTTGATCTTCGTTAGACACCAGGCAAAATCAGAGTAATCAGAGTAATCCGAGATGTGAGTTATAGGTATTGTTATTGTAGCCCAGGTTACCTGTAATGCGAAGATCCATAGTTCAAGAAAGGCGAAGTCACTCAGAAATGCAAAAATATAACCAGAAACACAGCCAATAATATTTTGGAACATATCACAAAAAATCACAACAAAACATTCATGATGCTGTCACACGCAGCACCACAGAGTTAGAAATAAAATAGAAATCGTCAAAAACGTCCGACCGACAAGGAAGGCACATGTATTTGTCTGGTACATAATTATTTAATTTACATTTCGTTTGATTTGTAGGTGTGCTTGTGGCCAAGTAATAACAGGCGAACGGGTCGATCAATTAGGTTAAGTTATACTTGCCGCGGTTGGTCCGTGGATGGGTGACCATCTTTACATACCAAAACCCCTCCGTACCTTGGAAAACACCTAAAGCCGTTGGTTCCGGCTGTAATTTGTAGATCTTTGACAGTCGTTACGGGTCGTCAGAAGTCCTTAAATTCCTAAGGAGTTATGTCCTGTTCTTGAATAAACATACAATAGGCAGATTAATTATGTAAAACGGAATGGGGCTTTCTCGGACTGTACTGTAGGATGCCTGGTGACACTATTAGTTATTTTTTGACGTAGACAACGTCAAAAAATAACTGATGGCAAATAATATAATTATATACATAAGACAGAGTGCTGTGAACAATAAAGTGAAGCATGCAAAACTACACCAAACTCTGTGCATACACGGTCACACGCACACATTTACAACCAAACTACACCAAACCGATTAGTTACAGCTAGTTTGTCAATGAAGCGATACGTTGAAACAAATTTAATTATTTTATCGCAAAAATGCCGACTTGTGCGGTGAGAGGGTGCAAAAACCATTCCTCAAAAAATAAAAAGCAAGGTAGAAT
This sequence comes from Lithophane semibrunnea, assembly GCA_947363905.1. Lineage (NCBI taxonomy): Eukaryota > Metazoa > Arthropoda > Insecta > Lepidoptera > Noctuidae > Lithophane > Lithophane semibrunnea. The sequence goes on along the minus strand of OX376207.1, from coordinate 6,148,340 downwards.
CGCGTTTCATACGTAAGTAAACTTATAAACTAGATAAAAATCCATAATTATTATAAATCAAATTATGACAGCTTGGAACACAAAACCTTAACAAGTGTTGCCAGAAGTATGTATCACAATTATCCCCGTTTATTGGGTAAGTAATTCATGTGATACGAAATTATTTATATTTGTTTTATAAGTTTTAATATTGGTAATATTAAATTGGAAACAATTTCCAAAATAGTGGATAGTAAAAGGCAATGTTGAAAAAAAAAACCCAACAAAAGGACCATTAAAACCTTTGCTTCGATTATGAATGTAGTTACTTTTAACTATTGTTTTATTTTGTACCCTATCTTGTCGGAATAAAGCGTGGTACCTTTGAATAATTTAAAAAATATATAACGCTAACCTATCTATTTACTCGTCCAGTCCCCCTGCTAGTACTTTAAGACAAAATATTAAGGTAATGAGTTTTTACTGCGCGGCAACACTCACTAAGTGCACATATATTTACGAAACCGGCTTCATGTCACTGTTGACAGCGCTCTGTCTAGATTTTTTATTTGGTCTGAGACATAATATTATAAATTAAAGTCGCTTTTCGTATTTGTCTGTATGTCCGCGTTGTTCTTCTAAACCACGCAACAGACTTTGATAAGGGTTTTACCATCTTTCTAACACAAAGGATGTTTCGTTTAAAAAAAAAAATATTGCGTTGCATTTTTTGTATTTTAATGCGTCCCTCTATGATAGTTATAGGTCTGTGCAAAGCTTAAATAACAACGGGTTGTGACAATGATTAAGAAAGATAAAGAAGGTGCTGCCATTACATACTTTTAAGACTGGACTTATCTATTGATTTAAAAATTAAATTGATACATTAATCAAGTATTAAATATCATGTTCATTACAGTCTAGTTAATAGACAATACGCTTTAAATACAATTTTAATATTGTATATTCTAAAAATACTAGTGAAATCATATCAATTCTTACACTATGCATATCCCAATTACCATAATATTTCCAAAACTGGCAACATAATTATCTTCCCTAATACTTGAATCAAAAAAATAATCTTTTAAATATAAATATTTTATCCCATATTTTCCCAAGTAACGCAAGCTGTGGTGAAATTTCAAATATTATCATTTATTTTTTTAAATATAATTATCTCTTTCTATCTTTCTATGCATGGACTTTCTATTCATGCTGGGCCAGAAAAAATCCATCCCCTTTGTTAGCTAAAGAGTTTGTTTGTTTGTCTGTTTGTTTGAACGCGCTAATCTCAGGAACTACAGGTTGGTATTGAAAAATTATTTTTGTGTTGGATAGTCCATTTATCGAGGAAGGTTATAGGCTATATAAAATCTCGCTACGACCAATAGGAGCGGAGTATAAATGAAAAATGTTGCAAAAACGGGAAAAAATATTCCTTTTTTAGAGCTTCCGTTGCGTGCGCTGCGTCCGTTGGTTTAAGTTACGCAAATATATGTATATGATGGAATTGTTTCTCTTTAAAAGTTCTAAAAAAAAGGCCGCGACAGCATATGTCTATCTTTTAAGATTGACTTACTATAACCTTTTTTATGGTAATCAAATTTGTTAGAAATTAATGCATTATTTGCGAAGGAGTTAAGTTAGTATTTGAATAAGAATTAATAGGATGTTGATAACAACATCCTATTAATTCTTTTTCAAATAAATAGTTTTAACATCAAGGGTATTTATGTAGCAGTAAAATACTTTTTAATTCATTCGAATCGGACACTTAATTTCGAAGTTATCACGAGTTTAAAAATTTAATATGCGAACCGTTAGACGCCGGCGCCGCGCCGCCGCTGCCGCGACTTTCCCTACTCTAGAGAGGAGAGGATGGGCACACGGGTAGACCATGACCTGGAATAGGACATAGGACACGTTTTATCCCTTTATTCCCACGGGACCGAGACCTACGCGGGTGAAACGAAATAGATAAATATAATGATTATTATTTCTAACTCCCACATTGCAGTTCTGCAGAAACATTATTCCAACTGCAGATCTGGGAAGCCTTTTAATCGCCATGTATCAATGCTACTAGCTATAATGATGTTTAGGAACATTAATTCTGAAACTATAGTATATCCGCTGCCTAACCATAAACAATACGACGTGATTCATGGTTCAAGAACAGCTTGCAACTGGGAACCAATAGTTGAGAACGTTGAGATCATTATTTACAATATATTATTTTGAGATAGTCTGGTTTCAATAGATAGACTTTAGAAACTTCTAGATGTATTTCAACAAAACAGACACAGATTGTGTATTTTATTGTATTGTATTGTTAAGGCTGTGTATGTATTGTTTCGTCTTTTCATCCCGCATGCCTGTTTTACCATTCTCCTGCCCTTATCCCAATTTATGAGTATTTGTGGTCGGTTTTTCTTCCACACTTCTCTATTAGTCGTCATCTCGATAGTCACCCCCTCTCTAGCCATATCATCTTTCACACAGTCCATCCATCGTTTCTTTGTTCTTCCCCTACTCTTACAGCCATCGACATGCATACTCAAAACTTTCCTCACAACATTTTCCTCATTCCTTCGCATCACATGCCCGTACCGTGACAACCGATTTCCGCACAACTTTTCAGTCACCGATGCCACTTTCAGACGCCTCTTAAGATACCTCTTATGTACTCATCTCAGTACGCATGCGTGCATGTATTATAATTGTTAAGATTTAGATTTCCCGAAAACATAAAGGCGCGGTACATACTGGCGCGATTCGCCTCGCGACGCGAATTTTAACAAAACAATTTCTGAGTAAACTTCACGGCGAAAAATGCAGCGGCGTCGCGTCGTGCGGCGAATCGCGCCAGTATGTAAGAGCCTTAACTCTTCCAAATATCAAAATGGCTTCTAAAGCTTAGACAGGAAAACCAAACAAACAACAGACAAAACAACAGTTTTGTCATTATTGGGTTTATTATTGGGTTCATTTAAAAGTAACAACTTTTAAATACATTTGCATCATGTTCAGCATAATTCATGGGCAGTCAGAAAAATCTGTGAACTGTAGGCAGCTTTGAGTCTTCACAAAACCTGCAAGTATTATACCTGAGTTTCCATTCAAAAACTACCAAAACCAATTCCCCAGCTGCATTTTATTTTTAAATCCTCGCTATCACTCATAGGCAGTTCACAGTTTTCAGTTACATTATAAAAACTATAGGGCTTAAATTTTCCGTTTTCAAAGTGCGTTCCTATTTCAAAGTGGAGTGACAATGTGATCATCGTCGCTAGTCGGGCGCACTCGGCTCAGATCGGGAGCTATCGGCGCAAACGCCGCCACTACCGAGTTAATTGAGCTTCGGCGACACAATCCGATCAGTTTGATTGTTTCCTCGTCAATTCGTCTACCTGTGGAAGCTATTAAATATGGTGATAGGAATTTTGGGCTATTGCTATTGTTGTTTGGGAATTACTTTTCATATTATGGTGGATTCAAGTGTTTACATTTTAGAATTAGTTAAGGATATGCCAAACCGCACGATGTTTCTCAAGCATTGTACATCTTATGGTGGAATCCAACGATCGGCAATATTGCAGACGGACACGCACGGCAGACGACCACAGACCGCCACGCAGCGCGCACCGAGGAACTTCCGATGTCTGCGATACCCCGCACGTACACCTTCCCACTGTGCGTCGCCGTCGTCCGGGCTCTTCGGTGTCTGTCCGCAAAATCGAGGATCGTGGGATTTCGGTATTAGAAAAAACACGCCTGCATTTTTGCTACATTTTTGCTTTTTTTGTTATTTTTAAATTGTTTTTGTTGTTTTTTGCTATTTTTGATTATTTAAAGATAATCGGTTTACTTTTCTTTGCATAGCTAAAACTCAATTCAATAAACTTTTTAATTATATACTTAAGTTAGATACCTATTAAACAAAACCTTTAGACGAGTAGATGTTAGAACAAGTTCATAAGAAAACTTAGCCAACTAAGTTAAATTACTTAGATCAAGTGTAATCTTTTTAGATTACCTGCAGCGAACTTTTAATACTTTTACTTATTACTATTAAGTTAAGAATCAAACAGTTAATTGTAATTGCGATAATCATCGATCCACTTATACCAATAGTCTGTCATTATTTTCTACAATTGTTGATGATGATGTTAATAGTTTTTTTTTATGGGTTCAGCAGTACCTGATGCTCCTGGTGAGAGTCTGGACGCTTATCTATACAAATAAATAAAATTGAAGTGTCTGTTTGTAATTTCAAAATAACAGCTTACTAAATACCTTTAAAAAAAACAATTTTTAAAATTTTTAGTTGTCTGTTTGTTCCGGCTAATCTCCGAAACGGCTGGACTGATTTTGACGGAAATTTCACTAGAAAATAACTGATGTTATAAGGAGTAACTTAGGCTACTTTTAGTTTATAAAAAGAACAGAATTAGGGCCCACGCGGGCGAAGCTTTGCGCAGCCTCTAGTAAATTAATAACAGAATACCCCTTATTATTATTATTTACATAATATATTATATTATGTCGTAATACAGATAAGCCTCAATAGTATTACGCAATGTAAATTTTCATTGGCCCGTACATCAAGCAATAGACAAAATTGACCAACTTACTTTGCCTAGATAAGTGGCTTTTGGCTGCTATGTATGGGTATTTTTTTTTTTTTTTGTAATATTCGTTTTGTTTGTGCAGAATAAATAATTTTTCTTTCTTTCCTTATATCAAAAACTTTATCATCCATACTAATATTATAAATTCGAAAGTAACTCTGTCTGTCTGCTGGTCTGTCTGTCTGTATGTTACCTTTTCACGCCTAAACCAATGAACGGATTTCGATAAAAGGCAAGGAGATAGATGGCATCCCGGGGAAGGTAATAGGCTACTTTTTATCGATATACCACGCGGGCGAAGCCGCGGGCGGAAGCTAGTCATTAATACATCCCTAATACCTTGTCCTGTTTCGTCTGTATCGTTAGCATGACCAAAACTTACATCACTGCATCTGCCTGATTTCTTGCTGCAATTTATTTATTTATTTATTAAAACTTTATGCACAAGTAAAAAAAATACTGTACAAAGGCGGACTTAATGCCTGAGGCATTTTCTACCAGTCAACCTTAGTCAATTTCAGATCGATTCAAACCATTAACTCCAAGTTTACTTACTAAAACCCTTAAATAACCCCTTAAATAACAATCTGCCAATACAATAAAAGACGTTCTAATCCTTACCCCACACAAAGTAATTACATCCTTATATCCCCAAGTTACAGAATAAAGACGGCCGCCATCCTGTAGGGATCTATTTGCCATCAACATAGGTAATAGTGTTGGGCATCATAATCCCGCGACGACGCTCATGAAATTGTTAATTAACGGACACGGGATGGCCAGGTGACATCACTGTTTTATTGGATACAAGTTTGATGGTTTTGAAGTTGTTTTTGTTAATTGGCTGTGTAATTTCTTGGTATTTACTTGAGATGCGAGTTTATTTAGATAGGCATGAGATTATTTACACAAAAATCTTCCTTACTGATGCGACAGTGTGTACTGTTGATAAGAATATGTGTTTTCCGACAGTAGTATGGGTTAAGCAAAACCTATGACTGGGAGAGTTGTGGCCTCCTTCTACAGGACATATGAACCTCTAAAAGGAGGCCACAGACCAAGATAGGGAAAGGGAACAAATAGTTAAAATAGTTCTGAAATGTTTGCGTGTGTGAGATTAGTATCAGTTATAGGCGACAGCAATACTTTTATTGGGTTCTCTTTATCTCTGCAATCAACTTTCTAGTCATATTCAGATAGACCTCGCATGACTATGATACAAGGAAAATTTTTGCGTTCATGCCTGTGTTATACGATGGCAGTGACTGGACCCATTGACTCGTAATTTCAGACCCAGTCAGTAGGTTTATGTAGACAAGATCGCTAGTAAGTCAAGCGGGGGAAGCTACTGGGCCCGAATATAGACGGGTAGGTTATATTAGTCAACTGGACTGGCTTGAGGGCGCGAAGGCACCACAGGGGACTGACTATGAAGTATTAATGCCATCATTATTCCACTGCGAAAAAAGGATGGTGCTAGCGGCCTTGTATAGATAGCTCCGTCTCTCACTAATACTCGAAAAATGGGGGCATTAATACGTCATGGTATAGGTGCACGACTTGGTTGAAACTATAGTGTCTACAAAAGCCCAGTTGCAAGCCAGCGCTGGACTGACTTACTGTACTGTCGCATTATTGGGCTCGTATATAGTTTAAGAACGTTTTGGGAATATTTCAGAGGACTTTGTTTAAAATTAAATAGGGAAGTTATGTACGTAATTAATTAATTTGGCAATGCATGCTACAGTGATAATCCCTAGGTAGAGGTACACGACAAGTTCGCCACCTGCCCTCATTTTCAAGGAACTTTATTTTTATTGCTCCAAATTCCCCAATATGACGCTGAATCCGAGTTGTTCTCCTTATGTTTTACGAATATAAGGAGTAAGATTAGTCACGTCACATTAAATTGAATATATTATGGCGCGCTCTGGAGGACGTAAAGTAATGAATTTAAAAAAAAAAACCTAGATAATCAAATTAAATCCGGCGTAATCTGTTTGAATAAATCAAACAGATTACGTGTGACTCCGGATTTTTAATTTCTCTGCCTGTGTTGTCTTGTTTATACCTTTAAGTCAACTTTCGTTGTCGTGCGTCACTCAAGTAAAATATTTAATTTAATGCTCCCAATCTTGATGACACACTATAAACATCTAGTCGTTAAAATGGACCTGAAAATCACTAAGTTGAAATTACCCTTTCAATTCCAAGAATTAACCCTACAAATCCGATCGAAGGGTAACAAAAAGCTGTTGACGATGCCCGGTCAATAAGGGCAGGCTCTTTATACCCCGTGTTACGGATCACTGACGACGGGCATTAAATGTGGCTCATGTTCCCAGTAATTGAGTTTGTCTCACTGGAATTAAGACTGTTAAAGTTTACTGATTAATCTCAGAGGTTATGGTCGAGTGTCTTAAGGTGAGGGATATTTGATCAACGATGTAACTATGAATGGTTAAGCAAGGCTATAATAAAGTGACTTTCCTATGGGGACACTTAAAGATCCTGAATATGCTTTATGGGGTTATAAAGGCGCAGGCGCTAAATAATTCCTTGTATGTCTAACCTTTTTTTTCTTTTTTGAGGTTGATGATGCCCCATCATCAAATGACTTTTCCCGCTCTGGGCGGAGCGGGAGGGCGTGTCAGACTTTTACTGACCAAAACCCACCCGTTTTCCTTCAGTTACCTGTTGCCAAGGACCCCGGTATCCCTTTCGGATTTCCCCGCAACCCTGGCAGTTATATGTCTATCCTGACTGTCCTAGACTTTACCGCTTATATTTTTACACATTTGTATTTTTAAACTAAAATGTGGAATTAGTCATTTCCACGGAGTATATTTCACATTTTTCTTATAGCCCCGTAGCGATTTCAACGACATTGTTTATTTCATAAACAACATTCAGAGTATAAAAGTACCATCAACATAATATTCGTTCTAACAGATATTGATCGTCAATCATCGAATAATTTTTGGCACTCAGTGAGTTCAGGCGCGCACATTATTTTCTTTAGATAAAACTTTTAAAGGGCTGTCAGCGTTACCTAATTTAAATAAACATTTATTTGCATTCTTAGTTATATGTATTTATAAATAAGATATTTGTGATAAATGTTGTGATATTTTGTTCGAGGACCTCGTGGCTAAGTAATAACAGCCGCACGGGTCGATCCATCAGGTTAAGCTACGCTTGCCGGGCTTGGTCCATGGATGGGTCTTTACATCAAAAATCAAAATAAAAAAAATGGGCACTTATGAAACGTCAGAAGCTTTTTTTTTTTTGGGCGTGGTAAATCATCCAATGACTTCTCCCGTTCTGGGTGGAGCGGAAGGGCGTGTCAGACTTTTACTGACTAAAACCCACCCGTGTTCCTTCAGTTGCCTGTTGCCAAGGTCCCGGTATCCCTTTCGGACTAACCAGCAACCCTGGCAGGAAGTCTTCAACCAATTGGAACCGTGCACCTAGAAGCTAGGTGCACGGTTCCAATTGGTCGAAGACTAGACTTGACATTTCAAGTTATTGTTTTTTGTTTTTTCAATTTGATGTTTTACATTTGCACCTGTCAAATTAGTCTACCAGAAATAAAAACGACTTTAGATCCCTCCACAACTTCCATACATAAAAACTAGCTACTCCAGCCTCCAACTCGTATCTTTTCTATTAGCGTCGTATGCGGGATGGAGTTAGTTTCAATTGCAGATAAGAGACAGAACTCACCAGACAATATGAATGTACGTCACATTCCGTTGGCAAGCCGGCGGCAATTGGTTTGTGTTGACGTAGAACGACTGGATGTGACTTAGTGACACAGTTTTATAGCAAAAACTAAAATAAAAATTACTTACAATTGATACAGCTAGAAAATAGGTAATACTATCTACAGTGTGTGGTTTTATCACTAAAAGTGATTCAGATCCAATGATACAGTTAATCTCACTAACAAACCACCCACTGCTACGTAGTAAGGAAGCTTACTACTTAACAGTGGGGTGGTTTTCCATTGACAGTGACAACGCCTAATTGACGTTATAATATAGGCGCTGTGAAATTGTCACCACGACGCATTCAATTGACTGTACCTCAACATTTTATCTTACGTAATTGGAATCTGCTACAAAATTGCTTGGCAAAACATAATATTATACAGGCTGTAAGGGTAAACACTCTTGTCATTCAAACCATGGGTAGTTGAATTAAATATAAAAATAAATGACCGAACACAACAAAAAAAAAACGTTATTTTCGTTAAAAGATTTTAAAAAGTTTCTATCCGACACCGTGCTCTCTAGCGAAACAGCTGACTGACTGAGGGAGAGATCGCGCTCGCGGCCGGTCAGGTCACATCCCGCACCCCCCGCCCGTGTTGAGACGCAAGTTCATTGCCCTAGCGCATAGGGCAACGAACTTTAGTCTCTTGTGGTAAAAGGTAGATTTAAAAAAAAGAAAAAAAAAGTTGTAATTTTCCATTGATTTTACGTTCTATAAATGAAACCCAACCACTGGTTGCAAGGATAACGGTGTTCACCCTAACATCCTGTATTCAAGCAAAAAGAAGCTCTTTTCATGATCGAACTCTGTTGTTAAAATTGTATGGTTTTGTAAAAAAAAAATATCCAATCCGCCACAATCTCAATCTCAAATCAGTACAATCCAATTTTTTACAACATTTATAACCTATCCTCAATTTCTCATCTTTGTATGCCACTATGCCTGTCGCAAAATCATTTAATGCTTGACACATCTAGTAATAACTCTAACATCGAATCCAACCGCACTATAATCAGGCACAGGACACAATCTCAAGAATAAGAAAAGCAGAGGAGCTCGTGGCTAAGTAATAACAGCCGCACGGGTCGATCTATCAGGTTAAGCTACGCTTGGCGGGGTCAATGGATGGGTTACCCATCCATCTTTACATGCCGAGACTCCTCCGTGCCTCGGAAATCACGTAAAGCCGTTGGTCCCGGCTGTCATTCGACGACCTGTCAAAGTTCCACCTTTGACAGTCGTTACTGGTCGTCAGAAGCCCGAAAGTCTGACAACCAGTCTTACCAAGGGTTATCGTATTACGCAGTTACTGGGTTCTGGAGGTCAGATAGGAAGTCGCTCCATGTAAAATACCGGTATTCAGCTGCATCCAGCTAGACTGAAAGCCGACCCCAACATAGTTGGGAAAAGGTTAAGTAGATTGATTGAGGACACGATCTCAAGAAATTCCGAGTAACAAAAAAAACTCTTGTCGTCATCGTGACGTCACGTAATCGCCCCACGAATAAACGAGAAACGTCGACATCCAAAATAAACATGTCCTACTCCCAACCTGTTTGTGAAAGAATGTGAGCGAAGGAATAATTGCCTGGCTATAGATACGCTGCTCGGCTATGTAACATGACCAAAGATCGTTGAAGGAAGGGAGATATGTTATCAGTTATACAAGGAATACGTTTTGTATTTAGCTGTTGCGAGGAAGAAAACCGCACCATCATTGCGTAATACGCTATTTATCATAATCTGAATCGTTTTGAAACAGATTGCTAATCCATTGCTTCATAAGTTCGAAAAAAATGTCAGCTCAACAACGAAAATAACGCTATGAATGTTGTTGAACTGTCAAATGAAACGGATTAGTATTACTCATTTAACGAAATTGTGTTACGCAAATAAATAGCAAGCCAAAGTGGAGGATTTTTCTGTCGGTTAGTTTGCTAAAGAAATCGAAGAAAAATTTGCGGTTCCATCACTCTCAGCCTTTCTTTTTTTTCAGTCCACTGGATCCATTTCGATTTTTTTTTTCTCTCCATTTACGCGCATCTATCTTTTATAAAGATTACCCGATCACTAAACCACTCCGCACACCATGTGACATGGGACTATAGATGCAAAAAGTATTTTAAACGTTTTAAACCATTTGGTTTTAAACCGTCTTTTTGGTTTAAAACGTTTTAAACCACACTTAGCGGTTTAATATTGGTTTAAAATGTTTTTTTGTGAATAGAATGCACTGAGGCTTCACACGAAATGATCTAGCTGGACCACATGTATTCCCTGATATTTTTTAGAAATAATCTCGATTTGACAATTTTATATGCATATTTACAAGAAAATACATTCTAAAAATATGCAGTAGCTGAGTAAAAACCTAATCAGACAAATTTTTTATTGATACTTAGCTAGAACTTATTTTTTAAATGTATATTTTAATAAATACGCATATCAAGTTTGTTTTCAGTCTGTCTAATCCTAAGAAAGTAGCTTATTATATTTAAATGACCCACATAAATTAATAATAATGGTGAAAGATTTCAATTAGCTTTTCTAACTTAATTTTTAATGCAATGCGTAATCAATGTACGGCCCACGTGGTCATGGTTTTAAACCGTTTTAAACAAGTTTAAAACGGTTTTTAAACCACGGATTTTGGTTTAAAACGGTTTATTTACAACTATGCATGAGACTGCAACAGCTCGACAAGACGCTGTCGCGACTGTCATCCATCAGGTGTGCGCACGCTGACCTGTCGCGACTGTCATCAGATGTGCGGGTGCACCGTGTGTCTAGACGGTGCGACAAGAAGCGAGAGCGTGCGCCTCCCCTACTCTGTCGTTGCGACTCTGCACCTCGACGTCAAGTGTGTCGTGATTTTACAGTCGCATATCGCATAGGGTGCGCCATGTCTATACATAATATAATCTGTCGCAAAAGCACATTCCTACTAACATATAACGTATAGGCACTTTGAAAGCCTCTTCTCAGAGTTATATGATTTCCTGTACTGCATACTCATGTATCCTGAATCCTGATACAGAGTTAGAGTCAGTTATAATCACATAACATCACGCCTGTATTCCCCGAAGGGTTAGGCAGCGGTGTACCTATAGTACACCCACATTTCACCAGTGTAATAGGGGGAGAGCCTATTGCCATCAACCGGGCATAGATCCAGACTCCGGGCTGCTACTGAGACATTCCAGAGGCAATAACCCAATTACACTCAGTGATAAAGTGATATTTCATCAGTAGCTTCTAGACTTCATGTTTTCCTTTGCCGGTATTCCAGTATCGATAATAATATGTTAAGGACCTCCGCCCACTACAATCCTACTTATATTATAAATGTGAAAGTTTGTGTTTGTGTGTTTAGATGTTTGTTACTCAATCACGCAAAAATGGGTGAATAGATTTGGATAAAATTTGGCAAACAGATAGTTTATAACCTGGATTAACACATAGGATACTTTTTATCCCGATATTCCCACGGGATCGAGACTTACGCGGGTGAAACCACGGGGTGCAGCTAGTATAAGTATATTTAGATTTAAAGGCATTTAGAGGATCTTGTCATGACAAGTAGGCATCGTCCCACTTACATTTTCATTTTCCTGATCGAAAACTATTTCGACCGACTATTTCGACTTTCATTTTATTAATTAACTAGCTGTGCCCCGTGGTTTTACCCGCGTAGGTCTTGATCCTGTGGGAATATAGGGATAAAAAACGTATTCTATTTCCTATTCCAGGTCATGGTCTACCCGTGTGCCCATCATCTCCTCTCCACTCTAGAGTTGGGAACGTCGCGGCGCGGCGCCGGCGTCGAACAGTTCGCGTATTGCATTTTTATACTCGTGATAACTTCGAAATTAAATGTCCGATTCGAATGAGTTAAAAAGTATTTTACTGCTACATAAACTATTTATTTGAATAAGAATTAATATGTTAATATGTTGATAAAACTCCTTCGCAAATAATTCATGAATTTCGAACTAATTTGATTACCATAAAAATGGTTATAGTGAGTAAATCTTAAAAGATAGGCATATGCTGTCGCGAATTTTTTTTTAGAACTTTTAAAGAGGAACAATTCCATCATACATGATATTTGCGTAACTTAAACCGTTTACGCAGCGCAAGCAACGGAAGCTCTCAAAAAGGAATATTTTTTCCCGTTTTTGCAACATTTTTCATTTATCCGCTCCTATTGGTCATAGCGTGATGTTATATAGCCTATAATCTTCCTCGATAAATGGGCTATCCAACACAAAAAGAATTTTTCAGTTCCAACCAGTAGTTCCTGAGATTAGCGCGTTCAAACAAACAAACAAACTCTTCAGCTTTATAATATTAGTATAGAGTATAGATTCATTGAAAGTAGGTTGACCTACATGAATGGCATAGAATCTTGTTTATGGTACCGAAATGGCCTTGAAACCATTTGAAAATTAGTGAAAATAAAAATAAAACTACTTTCGATGTAAACACCATTCTTTCTAGATGTATGAGAGATATCAGTGCCAAGTTTCGAGACGCTTTGATATGGATTTAGATATATGACAAAATAAAAACCGCTATTAACTTTTGATGGAAAACGTAGCTTTTATTACGTATGTGCGCGTGCACAACCTACGTATACTCGTGCGTTTTTTGCGTACTAAGGTAATGGTACCGGTAGATACTAAACAGGTTCGCTGAAGCAGACATAGTACTTACCTAGTTAGTGCTAGGCGACAAGACGCCGCCGCCGTCACCGCACCGCCGCCGCACCTCTAAGCTGTGTACAGGTACACGGCACCGCCGCCGCGCCGACGACGCGCCGCGTGTCGCCGCGACACGACTGTTTTCTATGTATTTCTATGAAGCTGCCGGTGTCGCTAGATACGGAAGGTATTTCATAGATACTCATAGAAACCATTCGTGTCACGGCGACACGTCGTCTGCTGATGCCACCTGCGGTCGGCTACGGAATGGAACCTTTAAACAATCTAACCATGTATAATTAATGAGATTGAACAGGCTTATATCCACACGCTATGGTTCCACTGCAGCAAGTCAACAGTCATTACTACGGTCCAGGATCGAAGACTCGCAGTGCATGTTCACAACGTTATGGCGTCCAGGGTACTCATATTCTTCTGCTTTATCTCACCTTTAAGTTAAGGCTCTTACATACTGGAGCGATTCGTCGCGCGACGCGAATTTTAACAAAACAATTTCTGAGAAAACTACACGGCGAATAATGCGGCGGCGTCGAGTCGCGCGACGAATCGCCCCAGTATGTAAGAGCCTTTAAAGCTATCTTGGATTAAACGTATTAATAACATTTCTATTAACAGGTGTACTTACCCTCGAGTCTCGACCTGTACGAGTTCCTTAATATATCGATTCGATTTTGCCGGTTTTAGCTATGCTATGAATTTAGCTGCCATATCTCCAAAAGCTTTGCAACTCACCTCAGGACAAGTAATGTATTCTCATTGATAGATAAATCAAATTGCATACAAATTCACCTTTACCAGACATTATGTATCTTAAACTTTCAAATTAAAGCAGCTTTCAAAAAGCGTTACATTATCAGCCCATAATGTTCACACTGCTGGGAAACAGGCCTCCTCTCTGTGAGAAGGAGTGGGCCGCAATCCACCACGCGGGCCCAGTGCGGGTTGGTAGATGTCACATGTCTTCGATTTTTTTATTCTAGGACATGCCGTTTTCTCACGATGTTTTCCTTCATCGTCTTGAGAGCAGTGGTGATGCAATAATTTATACAAAGTAAGGTGCCTGTCTAGGTTCGAACCTACGACCGCCACTGCTCTACCCAACACAGTGGGACAAAAATAAATGAAACATGGACAAAAACAAGAAGCAAACTCATCACATAATCTGATACGTGCGTACGTCAAGCCATAAAAATTGTTTGTTATCGAGACCACTGTTCGTACATATGTTAAATAAAAGAAGTTTTTATATGTGCTTTTTACTGCCTCGGCGGGCATCGTAAATATCCATTAGGCTAAATCAGGGATGTCACGGGCTGATAACACTGATTAGTTGTATCCTTTTGACCCGGAACGCGATAAAAGAAAGTTTGTGGTTTATTGAATGTATTAGATGTTAGATAAAAGGAGGAGCTGGTGGCTAAGTAATAACAGCCGCACGGGTCCATCCAACAGGTTAAGCTACGCTTACCGGGTCCATGGATGGGTGATCATCTTTACATACCGAGACTCCTCCGTGCCTCGAAAAGCGTTAAACTGTTGGTCCCGGCTGTCATTTGTAGATCTTTGATAGTCGTTACGGCTCGTCAGAAGCCTGAAAGTCTGACAACCACTCTTGCCAAGAGGTATCGTATTACCCAGTTACTGGAAGGTCAGATATGCAGTCGCTCCATGTAAAATACTGGTATTCAGCTGCATCCGGTTAGACTGGAAGCCGACCCCAATATAGTTGGGAATAGGCCAGGATTGATTTGAGATGTTAGATAAAAATATTATCCTCCTTCTGGGGCAATCGGGTAAAAACGATATCTTCTTCTGTACTTGTGTACAAACATAAACTCACGCCTTCTTCCCATAGGGGTAGGCAGAAAATACATGAAGTTTCCACTCACATCTGCCTTGTAAATACCTTTTGTTAGTCGCCTTTCACTCATCCTCTCAACATGACTAAGCCATCCAAGCATACTCTTTTAAATTTCCTTTACCTTACCTTATGCCTTATGCTATTATCATTCATAGTTACACTACACATGCTTCGGAAGGAACGCATTTCTACAGCATCACACACCTACCCAAAGTACTTACCTACCTATAAAATAATTCCATGAATGACTGACGGCTAGAAAACGCTCTGAAAATTGAAACATGGATAGAAAAATTCATAAGTGAGCTAAGGAAGGATTTTTCATAACTCAACATTCTGAGCCCTCTACGCAATTTCGTAGCTCGTAGCAGACGTAGCATTCGTAGCCGTTCGTAGCTTGTAGCCAACATACATTATGAATTTACGATCACCATTATTGAAGCTGAATTATGATTGAGCCAAATAAACAGTCTCTTATTTCAGCACAAGATAACGTACTTACCAAATACCCTCTGAAATATTTTAAGTCTAAATTATTTAAATGGCTCGTAAGTAATACTTTTTATAGTGTAAAGGAATTCTTTGATAAAAAAGTAAATGATAAATATTGTTACTGATTTACTGATAGTTATTTAAATAAATACTGCCTAGATTTTAAAACATTGGAAACATTTTAGAATTACAATTATTTTGTTACTTGTAAGTGTAATGAGTGTGCAATGATGCTAGTTGCATAATTCTAAAGAACTTGGACCAAGTTCCTTATAATAAAGAAACAAAGTTACTTGGTTTCTTTAAAATATTTGTATGCCAGTCCATGGCGAGACATAACCATAATATTAAGACCATTATTGTACCATGTTTAAATGCAAATAAATATATTCTATTCTATTCTATCGTATCAAAATCATTCATATTATATTATATTCCTGGTGTAAATAGTTATAATAATATAAATAGCCAAATAAACTGAGTCAACCCTGGTCTAGGGCAAAAGCTATCATAACGACAGTCGGCTTACAAATGTCATATTTATCAGAATCCTAACATTAATAATGTATGTGTTCATACTAGCTTTAAAGAAAACATTTGTCCTATGGCACTCAGTAATATAAAAAAAAGATTTTCTGTAACCGCATCAGTCTTCTAGAGATTACCTGCTACAGCCTACTCCACAAACATAAACAAACAATTTTACCTTTTTATAATATCCGTATAAACAAGCAAACAGAATCCCTCTCTCCTAACCAAAAACATGTTTTAAGACTTCTGTTTCCAATAACTATTCACAGATGGCGACACTTGTTACTTCAACGTTGTGGTCACACTGTGTAACTAACAGCATCAGCAGTGACCAGTGGCTGATCACGGTAGAAATCACTGCTGAAAACTACAGATGGAGCCACTTGGATGTTTCTGCGTTCACTTCATTATAAGTAAGATTCCATTCTTTTCTCATTTTATCAGTCACTCCACTCCTTTTACCTGATTCCTTTTCAAGAAACTTATTATGTAATTGTTAACTTGAAACAGCAATATCCCTAGTCCATTGTTAACCGACTTCAAAAAAGGAGGAGGTTCTCAATTAGATTCTTTTTTTTTTAAGTTTGTTGCCTCATAAGTCTGTCATTTATAAACCGATTTTAATAATTATTTTTTGTTTATTTCCGAGGTGATCCCTTATTTTGATTTTTTTAATTCCGCGGTCTATCTTCGCGCATCCACCTTAAATAAGAAAGAAAAAACTAATTTGTTTTGTGACTAGCTCGCGGCAAAAAACTTACGCAACTTGAAACAAACAAATAATTGTTTTAATTTCGGGGTGAAAGAACAATGTTGACACATTTTTCACCCCCTCTTCTATTATATTTTCTAAATACATGTGAAGCCATCACCAAAGATGAATGATATTGTAAAAGTTTTCTTTAATAAGCAATAATCAAGTAAGCCAAAAATTAAAGACAAATACAATTTGATAACTTTTTATTATAAAATTAAATTATACTTAAATACTTTATATTATGTCATAGGATTAAGCAAAATATAAAATCTATAATAATTTTAATATAAAATAAATTTTATAATACCTAGGCGTATATGTATAATAATATACTTAAGAAAGATCACACTGACTAGATTGCCACACCCCTCGTCTGATTTCAATATGTTTAACACAATATAGTGATTGTAACTGGGCATAAAATAATACTAAATATAATGTATACTAATAAACAAAATGTACATAATTATATCGTTAATATAGGAAACCCAGTTTTAATTTTTTGGAAAATATCCTCTTTAAAATAAATAAATAAAATTAAATACATAAAATAAAAACTATACATTACAATTATATAACCGATTTCTAAACATAGAAATCTATAAATTACACGTATTTAATAATTATGAAAGATAAATAGTAACTGTAAAAAGAACAATGAAAAATATAACATAAAGTTTATCAACCAGTCACATCACTACAGTGCTAAACAATAATTTTTGGTTAATCACAATACACAAAACATTTTTTTTTCGGGAACTTCGGAAATGCCAACACCGTTATGAAAACACGAATCTTTCAGAATTAATTTGTTAGTATCCATAACTTCGTTAATCCGGTCCAAAAACAAAAAATATATATTTATTCATATATCATATTTAAGGAAATTAATATTAAGGATTAGTAGGGACTATGCACTGAATTATAAGAAATAAATAAATATATAAATTATTTAAATATATATAAATACAGGTAATAAATATATAATAAGGAGCATTAGCAACAGAAAATATAAGTTCATTATAATTAACGAAATCTAAATGTAGAGAAGTAACTATTAGATTTGGTAACTTTTAAAACAACTATTATAGCTAATAATTAGAATACCTACACTTATACCTTAATATATTTCAAAACTATAATTTAAACATTATTCCGATATATTTTAGAATAATTTATTAATTACATCTAAGATTTCTTTGGTAAGCTAGCTGTGTTCATGAGCATTAGTAAAATACCGAAATAAAAGCATAATATTTCGGTTCGCCATTATTATTCGATTTATATACAAAACGTATAATTATTCGTAAGATTTATATAATATAATAATATATTTAATTAAATTAATAATACGTATGTATTTCTGTACTATTTCATGTATTAAAACAATTATAAAGTTTATTTACTAAACATAGATTACATCGCTAATTTTGTGTCTAAAATAATAATAAAAATAATTTAACATCAATCCGACGCTAGGACAAAATGTATTAAGTTCTAGAGAATTAAAATTAGAGGAACTTAGTTCCAAGTCGAATAATTTAGACAACAAGTTATTCATAATATACTTAATTTATAGCCTTTATTAGTACATAACACTAGCAAATTGATAGTTAAATAAACAATGCTTATTCGCATACTATAAAATACATTTTTTTGATAAAATAATGTAACTTTAAAAGTGTATACTCACGTGGATTGCCTTACTGTATGTATTATGAGTTTATGACTAACATCAACAATATATAATTATACTTATTAATAAAATAATACATATATATATTTACATAAAAAATTATAAATCGGTGTATCCGTGATGTTTTTCGATCACTTGGATGTCGTCCAGATCCTCGGTACCTGTGATGATCTGCAGAACCCTGAATGCCTTCGATTGTCGTGGGGGCCCCTCGTGTGTAAACTTGTGGTAGAATACGCTGAAATTTTATAATTTATTTATGATCATTATATGATTATATAAAATGTATCAGTTTTATTTAGTCATAGCATAATACTGTGTGAGGGTGATGTGTTTTTTATTAGTTTAGAGAAGAGATTTTAATATTTTAGGTTTATACTGATTAATATTTTATTATAATTTAGTTTTGTACATGTTTATAGTTTTTTTTTTCAGAAAATACTGTATCTATACAAATGCGATAAAAATAGGACTGATTTGTTTAGCTTTTTTCATAAGTATTTGCTTTAGAATTTCATGTTATGTTTTGGTTACAAACGATATTTTTATTGTTGTTATTATTTTTAGAAAGAAAAATACAAATTATAACACAGTTTTAAACAAAAAACAACGAATTTAGTTAAGAAGCGCAAAAATTTAGCAGATGAAGTATGCACCTAGCATTAGGTACAATTTAAAAGAATAGCCGTGACCTGATATCAATGGTTTATTAAAAATCGTGATGAACCTGAATAGCCAATTAATTACGGCAACAGCGTAAGGAGAATGATTCGATTAGTGGAAAATAAAATTAGAACGTGTTGAAGAGAGCGCTAAATATAAAGCAAGCGAAACACTGAGTCATTTAGAAGCGGTGCAGTAAAAACTGTTTACTTTGAACCAGTAGCTCCCTTAATACCGCCCACCGAAGCTGAAACGAGGATAGTCAATTGTAATGTGATATTTAGTTTAAGATATTTGAGTAATCCTGGATTTTGGAACATTATTTAAATGGCAGTGTCCTTAGATTTCATATACCAGCTGTTTGAAATTTGTAGAGATAGTATGATAACTAACAAAGGGCGTTCCCGTTAACCCGCAATAGTATAGCGTCCATACATGCTAAAAAAATAATAACAACTTTTTTTTTTTATTTATACTTAAGTCGTGAAATATTCACAAAAATATGAAATTGAGACGTTAAAGAAACACTCTGAACACTGTATGTCAACGTAGAAAGACAAGTGTACTTGTACTGTACAGTGTTTCTTTTCCGTATCAATTTAATGGCGCGTGTATTCCCGTTCGTCCTACTGATTCGCGGGGAATAAAATTACTAAATTATTCCCGCTCGTCCCACTAACAAAATCGTTGGGACGTACGGGAATTTTTATATTATTTATTAAATTCCCGTTCGACCTACCAGTGGGACGACGGCAGTAACACGAACGGGAATACACGGGATGGCGGACGCGGTTAGTCTTGTCCAGATTAGATCAAAATCAAGTAGTGTGGAGCGATCCGACCTGATTTTACCGCTCACATAGTATACAATAATTACACTGATTTACCAAATAAAATTTACAAAAGTACTAGGAGATCAAGTTTTTGTAGGAGGTATAAGTAATGGTTTAAAAAGAACAGGCCTGGACGCGAAATCGGATGTTACAGATGAAGTACCTTTAAGGTTTTTAGTTTGTTGACTTTGACATATTCTTGATAAAACACTTTTGAAATTGTATGGTTTATGTTGGTCATGTTACTTCTGCCGTATAACGAATCTGCCAAAAAAAGAATCTACCGTAACAAGAATCTGCCCAAACTGTCCTAAACGGAATAACCCAATATTTTGTGTGAATATTTTAATTAAAAAAAAATAAAAATACCTTTTTTTATGTTATTTTTTTTTGCATTTGTAGACGCTTTATAACAATTTATAGCTTTTACAGATTAACGGGAACGCCCTTCGTTAGAAAACCTACTGTATATTATAGATAACATTGTTTTTTGTGCCTACAATTGTGGCAGTAGCAGAGTACAAGGTGTGGATTGAAAATAGGTTTACCATTAAATCGTCCTAAATATAAAATTCCAAATATTTACCTCTTGTTTGCCCCGCCATTTCCACCTTCAATCTGAATAGGAATTATCCTCGTCTTTGGCTGACTGTCTTGGAAACTTCTGTTCAGGGTCGGCAGATCTGGTTGTTGGTTTGAGTCTTCTAACCTCACCAGCTGTGGTGACAACACCCTCATGATGCGTTGGGTTGGTGGCGAGAATGGTGCACGAGCTTCTGGATTCTGGTTCATACCAATTGTAATCCTCAGTCCAGGCTGTGGATGACCACCATGCCTAGAATCTCTCGTCTCCGTT
The DNA here is from genome assembly GCA_947363905.1 of Lithophane semibrunnea. NCBI lineage: Eukaryota > Metazoa > Arthropoda > Insecta > Lepidoptera > Noctuidae > Lithophane > Lithophane semibrunnea. The sequence goes on along the minus strand of OX376207.1, from coordinate 6,127,537 downwards.
GTCGATACCTCCATCTGAATAGGAATGACCCTTGCTTCTGGGGAACCTGGTGCATTATCCCTTGGCAAACTTTTACGGTTCTCTGAAGGCCGTGTTGACCACGACGGCTGTACAGTCTGCTGGTATTTAGGAGGACTGATCACTTCGCGAGCACCTCTTTGCATTTCGTTACTCTTTCTAACCCATTCTGGTTCCTGGTTTGTGTCTCGAGGTGGTGTATTCAGATCCCTGGAAAGACTTTTCCTGCCATCTAAAGGCTTTTGAACCCAAGTTGGAGGAGGAGTCTTCGTCTTTTCCTTCTGTGTTTTCACCCAGGGAGGAATAGACTTTGGACTTTCGGGACAGAAGTATACTGGCTCCTCATTCACATATACCACCTCCTTTTGCGGTGCGTTATTGTATTCCGGCTGTGAGTTTTGTTTCCTAGGAGTCACAGGAATGGATATCGTCGATTGGTAACGAGGTTGTTCTTGTTGGTTCGACTTTGGTGGTGAGGAGGGAGCCTCATGAGTCCTCCAAGGTGCAGCGTTATTCTCCTGAACCCGATTGTTGTTAGAGTCCTGTGAATTAATCCACGGAGGGATGTACTGCTGCTGAGGTTTATTTTCTTGCTTCCATGCAGGCACATGAGTATTTTCATTATTTGCTGCCGTGTTATTATTCTGGTTTATTTTCCACGGAGGGATGTACTGCTCTTGATTTAAATTGGTATTATTGTAAATTGGTTGCTGTATTTCTTGCTCCCTAGGATGTCTGTTTAGGGTAGCTGCCCTCCAAGGAGCTGTATTAGAGTCATTTGGAGGACTTGGTTTCGTGTTGTTGTACATCACATTGTTGTTCTGTGGTTCTGCGTTTCTTTGTCCAGCTCTGGGTAAGGTATGGAAAACTGGACCTGAATTAGAAGGAGGGCTTTGGTTTTGGTGGTTAGGGGCATACTGCTGGTTATTTGGCGAATATTGCTGATTATTTGGCGAGTACTGTTGTGTGTTTGGTGAAAACGGACTACGATTCGAGTGTACGGATTGTGGGCTGCTGTGAACATTGTTAGCAGGAGAGTCTCTTTTCTCCGGTTGTCTCCAGTTGTTATTGGGGCTAGGTGAATAGGGCGAGCTGTTGGAGGAAGGCAAGCCAGCGTATGGTTGAGGACTCTTGTTGAATTGTGAGTCCTGTCGTTGTAAAAATTCTCTCGTTGGCGGCGACCCTTGCGGGGAGGCAGAATGTTGGTGAGCATACTGAGCTTCAGGCTTATAGATAGGGCTTTCAGGGTTACGTTGATTGCCGTACGGAGAACGTTGGAAGTTATTCTGCGATGGCGGTGTGTAAGTCTGGGGCTGTTGCTGCGTGAAGGAAGAAGGAGGCATTTTCACCGTCAGAGGACTAGGTACTTTATCTACGTATTTAGGAGTATTTCCTAACTTCTGTAGTTCTGCCTTCTCAACCTCCCAGTGGTAAGGGCTGTTCGTTTTTCGTAACATTCCAATGGGATTTTCGGGGATAACTATTTCGGGGCGTTCGCCGGGTGCGATGGGTTTAGGGGATTTCGAGTTTGGTGCTTGGATGACTATTGGTGGTGGTGGAGGGGGAGGAACGGGCATTTTTGGTGGGGGGGGTGGAGGAGGAGCTGGTCCTCCTTGGGGATGGTAGCCACCATTGGTTGGTTGTTGAGCGTAGTACTGTTGTTGTTCGTGGTCTTCTTGAGACCGCTGCCTTGCCATTCTTCTCGCCATGCTGGGAGTTTTAATCTGGGACAGATCGAGGCCACCTGGTGTATATGTGAAGGGCTTCTTATCCTTCGTCATCATGGCGTTCTGAATGCATGCTGGTGGCTCGTAGGCACCCATTGGCTGGAAATTACATAAAAGACGACGTTAATACAAGGTTACAAATAGAAAACTGAAGATAAGTATTTTTTTATGTCCTTTAGCTGTAAATCATATATGGTCTACTACAAAAAAAAATGACGTCAAATAAACAGATTTTGTTTCGTTAAAAAAAAACTCAAACCATTACATTCAGACGAAAATACGAAACCCTGGCCTCATGCAATGTATCATCCATCACCACAAACAAAGTATCAAAACTTAAAACTTACGTTAACATGAGTTTTTCCGTAGTTGGGAATTCTGCCGATGTGTCCAGCGGTTGGGCCGTACCTGGAAACCGGCCAAGATTCACGTTATTTTTACATGGACTGACATCGTGGACACTAGCTGCCTGTTGAGGGCGAGTGATGTGACCTATTCCACTTTTAAGCCAGTTATCCGGAAATCGTTGTACAATCATCAAAATAGAATACTTTTATTAATCGCGGTACTGGCGTGCCCATTTCTCATTCCGATTTGTTATAGTTTGGTTGAAGATTTATGCGATCAAGCTTTATTGGCTTTGCATGATGTCTGGAGTCGTAAATGTCGACATTCATTTCAGAATTTGAAACAATAATACAATAGTTATTTAAGTCTGCTTTAAGTTATTTAAGTCTGCTTTCTCGAGAATTATTTATGTCAATCATAACTGCTAAGAGCTTGCATTTCTGAAGCAAACAAAAACAGTTTTCGTGAATTTAAATTGGAAAACTTTCTTACCCGTTCTCAGCCATTTTCTTCGATTTCGGATGCAGTCAACAGTCCATACAAATACGGCTCTCGTTCCTGTGAAATGAGATCACGCCTTGTAATCGTGTAAACACATGTTTTTCGGAAAGCTCGCCTCATGATCTACACCATATGCTTCGTTTGGCCAAGGTCGGAAGCTAGGAGAAAGTCTATTTGTGGAAACTGGAGCAGTTATGTTATGCAGTTCTGTTTAAGCCTTTTTTATCTCCGATGTTATACTTAGAGATTTATCAGTTTTGAAATAGTTTGAGGGGATAATATGTATACTATGCCGGTACCTAGTTTTCTTCTTATGATTAAATTAACAATGTGGTTGGTTTCATCGATGTTAAATATTATAAGTCAGCAATTTTGACCTCTAAATTGTTTAGATTTGTGTCGCTTTTTGGCAAACAAAATGCGTTTTTTTTCTCTTTCAATATTATTATGCTGCACAATACACCTAGTCATATCTCGGACAAAATACACTCTGCGCTCACCGGCCAAATATTCAGTATCATTGTCACAAAATATTTATGTCCCAAAGCTTATAGTCATTAGTCACAGTCCAGGACTTACGTACCTATGTCCATAAAGTATTGATGCCAGACATGGCATGTAATGCTAATAGAATTTTGGCACTCTTACTATAATTATAGTGCATGGCTTAGCGCCAAAATTATATTTAGGTTCTAACTGCGCCTTCCCATTCCGTGTGTATAATCTTCATAGTTCTTTTGACTAGATATCGAAACATTTTTAAGTTCTAATTTTAAACTTGTCAATGGTTTTCAGAATATAAGCAGTTATTCATTTGTTTATTGACCTCCATTTTCTTTTGTCGCTCCGAATTTTATCTGTACACACGGCTACACATCAAGCTATACATACCCAGTATAAGCTGACCTCGCATTGTACGGAAAACCTATATAATGCGAGATCAACATAAACTGGAAATGTACAGCTTGATGTGTAGCCGTGTGTACAAACGAAATTGTGGCATGTTCTTTCACATGGTGATATATTAAAATATATACTTCTTATTTTCATAATAATGATTTATTTCATAAAGGTACCTGTATTAAAATTATTATAACACAACTATTTCCACTAGGTACTAAATGTAATGACTTAATAAATAAATAATATAATAGGAACTATTTAGGGCAACAGAATGCAATTATAATATATTTTGTTGGCATTATTTTAGTTTAAACACAACGTGACAGAAAGTGGGAGTGAAACAAGAAAAGATGGCGCATGCTACGGTAATAAAATATATTGGAGTTATTATTATATTCCAGGGCCACATGACATCCTACATATAAACAGAAGAAACATAAATAAACCTTATGTTCCTACATAGGTATTGGCAATTAGCAAAACACAGTTTGCCTGGATAGTACCTAGGTAGGTATTATCCAGGTGAAAGTATGTTTTGCCAATTTCACACATGAAAAGCTTTGGAAAAGTACCTACTTAATAATAATGATTTATAAAAATCAAGTGTACACACGGCTACACATCAAGCTATACATTTCCAGTATAAGCTGACCTCGCATTGTACGGAAATCCTATACAATGCGAGACCAGCATAAGCTGGATTTGTATAGCTTGATGTGTAGCCGTGCGTACGTAAGTAAGTAAAGGAATAGATACCTATTGTAATTTGTCACTTTCCTAAATTCCTAAGTACCTTTTTTCACAATGTGTGTGTTTCGTAATTTAATTTTTACCCTGACGTAATAAATATCGATGTAAGCTAAAGAAAACATTATTTTCGCGAGATCAGCAAGCGATTCAGCAAGTAAATAAAGCTTAAAACAAAAAGTTACAGCTTGGAACATAGCTTACGCCTTCATTCTCAACAATAAGGTCATAATAAAAAATCGTACATTGGAGAGGTTAAGTATCAAAATATTAATCATCATATCATCATAATATCATAGAAATTCCCCTTGGAGATGAAATCAATACTGCTATCCACTCCCTTTCATCGAACACTTCGCACTATGCACTGTTATGAAACTTATGATAACGCTGGCAGCGGCGCGTTTAGGGACTATTGTTAGCCGAGGACGTGCAACTGGGCCGAGCGCCCGCGCAGGTGAAGTGAGGAGCTTTCGTACTGGACGGTATGATCAGCTGACTTCGGCGCGAGGTGAAGAATGTGCATATTATACTCATAATTGTTTGAAATGATAACGTGTTGTTACCATTTTTTTACTTGAGTTTTTATTTAAATGAGTGTGTTTAGTTTAGTTTGTAATCTTCGTGTAAGTGATGCAAATGCTTTTTCTTTCTTTCTTTATAAGAGCAAAGAAAAAAATATGATTGTTTAAAAAGGGTAGTTAATTTTTAAGATGGCGATGACAATGTGGAAGCTTTATCTCAGGTCTTCATTAATTAACCCTTGGAATCGGGTGTTGAATGGCCGTGTCAATGTAAATCTCAATTCTAAACTTGGATGGGTTTCCCCCAAGGTGACTCAGGTACCTTTATCGCATCATCATAGGCCTAAAGTTTAGGCTAAAGTGGCCTTCAGGGCAATCAGGGTTTGGGCTGTAAACCCATCAAAGCCCTGAAGGCCAATTCCCGTAATTAAAAACATTCAAAGTCGAGTCACAATCTCATCTCAGCGACATTCAATGTCAAAAACTTATTTAAAATTAGAAGTATATTTTTGACAGATTACGTCTGAGATTCGGATGTGACTTTTTTTTAATACGCGGATTGGCTAATTTTGATTACTTTTTGAGTGCTAATTAGCTTTGATAATTAGTCATAATATAAATTAATTACCTATACTAAAATAATTATTTTATTTCTATATTTATCCCTTGCTCCGAATCTCCGATCATATCAATCACAAACCGTTTGTCAACAGGTTTATTTGTGACTGTTTGATGAGTGACGATGAACGATATAAAATGCAGGTGATAGCCAACTGATGAAACGTCATTAAATTATAAACAACGTGCTTTTTACTTTTATATACAACTTGCTTCCGCCCGCGGCTTCGCCCGCGTGGTATGTCGATAAAAAGTAGCCTATGTCCGTCCCCGAGATGCCATCTATCTCCTTGCCAAATTTTATCGCAATCCGTTTAGTGGTTTAGGCGTGAAAAGGTAATATACAGACAGACAGACAGAGTTACTTTCGAATTTATAATATTAGTAAGGGTTAAATTAACAATTAAAATAGCCTTCAAGAATACCTAGCTATATACTAAAAAGTACGTCGGACATACCCTACCACCTTTCTGCCTTTATGATAATATAAATCCATTTTATACTTATGTGTTTCAGGATTAACCATATTCACAGTACAAGAATACCCGGGGATTCCAAAGGTAGGTACTGTACGACACAACTTAGATGTAGTATCGGCAAAATTCGTAAAAGCGATCACCATCCGAACTGAGGGCGCCTTCTAAATCACCAATCTTTATTACTGCTTTAGGTGGAAATAATCTTTACGAAACGTATTATCTTGTAAAGTCATATAACCAAATAAATTCATAAAATTGAAATGAATGAATCATTTTTTTTTTTATTTATGCTACGTCTAAGTTGTGTCGTACTTATACTACCTATATTTCATAAGGTAAGTATATATTTTTTAGACAAAAACTGCAAGAACATTGTTGGAAACGTAAAGATATATAGGTCAATTGGTATACCTACCTAACTTGAAATATCTATACTTATTATGAATGCCTACAGTCCTACACTAATACTTATTAAAAAAAATAAAGTCAGCCTTGAGCAAGAATACTTATAAAAAATACGATATTTTGCTTTGACCTGCCCTCTATCATAGCCTAACCCCTTGCGCCGTCAATGGTTATAAAATTTCGTTTTTTTATCGAATCATTTTATCTGTCTCACGATTAATAATAATAAAGCTGGGTGGTTTATCGAAACTCATTATTGTTTGCGTCTCTCTTTTAAAAGTAAAACTACAGGCTGAATTTGTCTTTATTGGCTTTTCAGCGGTGATAGTACCTTCCTACTCATGAACTTTTTTGTTTTGACCAACTTCGAAACAGTCAAAAGAAAAATATACATTGTTTCTTCTATACATAATTATAAAAACTGTCCTTTCTTGTCTGTCTGTGTGCCCACATTGTTTTTCTAACCTGACCAACGAATTTTGTAAGGTTTTCAGCATAATTTAGAGAATTTATTCCGGAAGGTTTATGTGTAGGTATAATACGGTATTACTATTAAACTTCCTCATAAATTAAAGAAATCTCGATGTTTTGTCAAGTCTTAAAAACCGTGGGAAGCTCCAGTCGGTAGTTATTATATAAAACAGTTGATATTTTATTCGAAATTTTTGAGTTCATGACTCCATTCATCGTCCCATAAAAGCAACAACCGTGATCTTTCCAAAAATTATGTCGTGGTATGTCGATAAAAAGTAGCCTATGTCCTTCTCCAGCAGGCGTAGCATGAGCATCGTTTTGTCGACGGAAGAGTAGACAAAAATGACGTTTCCTGTAGACAGTAAACAGTACGAGACGGCAGCAAAATAGAAAGAGTCAACTGCACTTTTTACGAAATTCACTCTTTTACATAATTCGTCTCAGAATTCTTTGTTTTATCATAGGATTTATCGGTTGTCAGTGTGATTTTGACAGTTAGGATAGAAAACTTTCTTCCGAAATAGTCTACATATAAAAAGACCTAGACAAAGATCGTTAGAAATGAAAGACAAAATGACAGATTGTAGAAAGATTTCTACGGTGGATGTCAAAAATGAAGAAACGAACTGTCATTTTGTATAGAAAAAGCTATGTCTATTCTTCGTAGAGATAGAAAACGCTATGCTACGCCTGCTGGGTTCAAAGTATCCCCATACCAAAATTTCATCCAAATCCGTTCAGCCGTTTTAGCGTGAAAGCGTAGCAAACAAACAAACTCACTTTCGCATTTATTTAATAAGATCTCCGAATTATTCTCTTCACGAACCGAAACATATACGTCCTCTTTCTTTACGACAGGAAATATCGCAATAATATCAGCGATTTGGCCACGAACACACCTACAGCTGAAACTTCAGGTGCAAACGGTTATTACAGTCACAAAATGGCCGACATATTAATTACATGCACCTGTGCCAAGACCTCTTTACAGACGGATTTAATGGAAGGAAGAAAGTTTTGTAACCGAAGTGCTATTATTGTGACGGTAAAATTAAAGACGGATTTCATAAAACTCGGCAAGACTCTAAGGGCATTACCACAAAAACTTAGACACTTATTTAACGTGTTTAATGTCAGTTTTATGTCAAACTCCATACAGAAACGTCATGTTTAAAAGGTGTTTAGGCGAAACAACTGATAAACACGGTTTAGTGGCAATAAGGTAAGAGGTGGTTAAACGAAAGTGTTGTAGCACTTGAATCAGAATAAAAATAGGTAAATATTAGTAGAAATTGTAGTAGGTAGTAGTCGAATTGGTACCTGACTGCCCCAGAAGTAGGGATACACAGTAATAATATGACTGGGGCCTACGAGAAGCGCTAAGGTAGCCCGCGATATTCAGATTTTCTTACTTTTTTTGCAATTTATGGCCGATTCCTATAATTTACGGACCGTTATTGGTTAAAATTAAGAGTCTTGTATCTTTAGTAACAATGAAGCAAAGACTTCATAGCTTTGCATAGTAGACCCTCCCATATAGAAGTAGCTATCACAGGTAAAATTACCTTTCGAATCTATTTATATGCCCAGTTTGGCAATAAAAAATGCTACCATTGGTAACCAAAACGATTCGTTTTTGTTTATAGGAACCGAGCATTAGAGGACAGTGTCAGGTTGTATGACCGTGGCAACAGGCAACTGAAGGAACACAGGTGTGTTTTAGTCAGTAAAAGCATGAAAGGCACTTCCAAACCCAAAAAAAAAAAGTGTCAGCTTGTATGTTGATTAAAATATGATTCGCGACCGTAAAAAATATGGCTTTACAGAATTATAATCATTAGAAACAGCAATACAACTCCTTAAGTTAGAATAATCCTCCGTGAAATAGTAATTCAATTCGTGATTTCGTGAAATAGTGTTTTATGACTATAATTCTATAAATAAATATTTGATACGGCCGCGAATCATATTTAGATCAACATACAACCTGATACTGACCTGCAAATTGCAAAAAACGTAATAAAATTCAAATTTTCGCCTTAATTAACGTTGTTAGTGGTTGCCGGTATTTATTAGACATAAATCTTCTAAAAATTAAAACAAACACTCTACTTGTAACTTTGAACCTGAAGTTAATCCTTGCTTAAACTTCACCATATCACATTCAGAATTTAAACGGTTTAACCTAATATTATATAACTATCTATTTCCTCTCTCGTAACAACTACGTAACTACCCACTGGATTTTAAATAACATTCTTCAAACAGTATCACTATCCATTACATCAAATCCAGGTAAATCCCAACTCAAGGATCAGTAATCTTTCTGGGAATCTATTGTTTATATCTGTTTGCGCCCGCGCGTGCATCTAAATCACAGCCATCGTGACGTCACTTGTACCGCTTAGCTTACATGACGCGTTAATGTGTCATTAACTCATTCTACAACGTTATTTATAATGTATCTGTCATCGGGAGCGATATTTTGAAGTGAATATCATGTCTTTGAAATGTTACTGCAATGTGATTGTGCTGCACCGTGGTAAAGTCCGCTCACTGCTCAGTGAACACGCGACGCGATAGTCAATTGTTTGCGATCGAATTAAAATCACCAATTCATTTGAAAAGACATAGTTCAATAACAAGAGGAACTTGTTTATATTGATAAATATTCCTTAGTTTTATGTAATACACCCATAGAAACAAAGAAATGGCCGATAGTTTGCTAGATAGAGTAGGTACACACGGCTACATACGAAGCTATACATTTCCAGTATAACCTGATCTCGCAATGCGTAGGATTTCCGTACAATGAGAGGTCAGCTTATACTGGAAATGTATAGCTTGATGTGTAGCCGTGTGTACCTTCGATGCACAGTGTAGCCGAAAAGTAAGTGTGAAAGTAATAGGTACCAAATTAAATTAAGCTTATTATTGATATCATTTTCAATGCAAAGCTCCACTGATGGTTTGCTAATTAGGTACTTAGATGGTCTTTAACAAACAAATCATTGTGTTTTGTTGTAGATGCTCAAAATCAACAACAACAAGATTTAACAACAATTAGATATTGGTGTTTGTATCTTATTACTTACAAACAAAGACAACAAAAAGAGAGTTTGGTAACAATTTGATTATTAAACGAACTTACCTGTAAGTGAAGTTCTATCCCAATTATATGAGTACGTTTCATTCGAAGATAAATTATAGACACATGTAGTACCTTCATTGTACTGGCAACTTCGCACTTTTAAAATATTAGGGTAGATTGAAAAACTTTCCCGCTCGCGCTCCGTCCGACCCGCCGCAACGGCGGCGACGCGCCTCATTCTTTAGAGTCCTATTACAAAATTTTTAGATTTAGGGCTCAGGGAAGGGAGGGACCTTTATCTTCGAATGAAACGTACTCATATAATTGGGATAGAACTTCACTTACAGGTAAGTTCGTTTAATAATCAATTATATTTCGTACGTTTCATTCTTCAGATAAATTATAGACACATGTAGATGTTTAGAGATTAAAATTTTGTAATTAGATAGTATTAAATAAATAGGATTGAAACTAGAGTTTTATTACTAGGAATCATTTAATTAGGTAGATACTCAACACAACTTCAACATTCTTAGGTTTGTACAAAACATAAAATTAAAAATAAATGTAAATATTTTGCTCTTTTATAAAACAACATTAATTTAGACACTTGTAAAGAAATTCAAGAACAATCAGATAAATGAATACTCTAATCACAGGTAAATAAAGTCCCGGTTGTTAACCAGGGAGAAAAACTGATCTTGCGAAACAAGCATCATCGTTCACTGGACGATTATAGAATTTAGCAAACGTCTGCGACGATTGCGACCAACCAACAGTCTTCCTGATGACGTCAAGCGAGACGCCTTGCTTGCGCGCCGTGGATGTGGCAGCGTGTCGGGTGCTGTGCGCACCAAACGTCGACACATCCACGCCGCTTTCTGCGAGCACCTGTTTTATCCATCGGCTGATGGTTTGTGTACAGGTGGCCTTGTATGGTCGCTTGTATGTCATCAGAAGATTTTCAACTGTATTTGGCCTTAAATCTTTTGTAATCGACAAATAATCTTTCAAAGTAGTTGCTGGACAAATATTAATGTTTTCTTTGAAGTAAGGAAGGAATAAAATTGGTTGGTCACGACCGGGAGCAGATGTTTTAATGATATCGGAAATTATAATGTTGACTCCGTTAGGACTAATATTAATGTTTTTTATTTTAATAGACGTAATTGTTTGCGCTCTGTGAGCCGTGCATAAGGCTAATAATATTACAAGTTTCTGAGAAATCTTTTTTAAAGGTAGTTCTATATTAGGGCCCCATTGAGCTATATGTTGTAGAACTATTTGTGGGTTCCACGTAGATGCGTATTTTGGGATGTTTGGCCTTAATTTATAGGCTCCTTTTAATAACCTTTTGATCTGTTCATGAGATCCTAAATCATCGCCAAATAGTAAACTTAAAGCCGAACGGTAACTATTAAGAGAGCCGTAAGCTGCACCTTTATTAAACTGTTCGGTCAAGAATGATAAAACTGACGGTATACAAGATTTGTATGGATCTATTCCATTGTTAAGGCAATACTGCCACCAGTTTTTTAAGGCCACACCATATTGCTTCAATGTGTTCTTGGCTAAAGATTCCATCATTAAATCCAAAGAGGCCATAGGGACACCTCGTTTTATGAACGCTTTCCTGATAGTTTCGCTGCACCCAGGGTAACTCCTTTGATTTGTGGATTCCTAGAGGAAGACCATATATTGTTAATTTCGGAATTTAGAAATATAATATCTGAAGTGAGCAACTTTTGTAATAGAGGGAACCAGGGTTGCGAAGGCCAATAGGGGAAGACAAGTATGCCTTCGGCCTTATCTATGGTGACTTTTTCTAAACATTTTAATATTAAGGAAAAAGGTGGGAAGGCATAAAAGAGCATGTTATCCCATGGAATTGTGAACGCGTCTATAGCTACGGCATCTGGGTCTGGTTTCCATGATACGTATTGATGGCATTTGGTATTGGTGCGAGAAGCGAATAAATCGATATCTGGTTTGCCTAGTCTAGTCATAATTTTATCAAATACTTCATCCGACAATGTAAGTTCTATGTCTTTGTTAATCTTTCGAGATTCTTCATCGGCTTCTTTATTATCTTTACTTTTAATATAAGAGGCAGTTAAAAATAAATTTCGTTCTTCGCACCAACTCCAGATTTCTCGTGTCAAGTCGTTTAAATGGGGGTATTGGATACCACCCATGCGATTAATGTAACTTAATGCTGTGGTATTATCTATACGTAATAGAATGGAACAGTTACGTATATCGCGTGCGAAACATTTGAGACCAAAAAATACTGCCAGCAGCTCTAAATAGTTGATATGGAATTCTAACTCCGTTGACTTCCATTTACCGTTAACTCTTTCGTTATCGCAAAATGCGCCCCAGCCAGACCTGGAGGCGTCTGTAAAAATTTCTAGTTGAAACTTATCAGGCCTTAAAGAAGTAGATGTCGAAAAAATGATCTGGGACCACCATTCCAGATCCGGCAGTATTACAGGCGAAGGACTAAATTTAGATTCGTATGTCTTATAAGTCTTTAATGCTAAGTATTTTTGTCTCTCGAGACGTTTGGTATACACCCAACCGTATTTAACCGCAGGACAGGCGGATGTTAAAACACCGATCAAACTGGCAAACTCTTTAATAGTGCAGCGTGGTAAGGAAATCCACTTTTTTACTAATTTTAAAATATGTACGCGTTTATCATTCGGTAAGGATAAAGACATGTTATTAGAGTTATAATTAAAACCTAGGAATTTAGTCTGTTGTGATGGTTGTAAAGAGCTTTTTTCGACATTTATCACGAATCCTAAACATTGTAAAAGTTTAACAGTCTCCTCTACGTTATTTAAGCATTCCGTATACGTAGCGCCAATACATAACAAATCGTCGAGATATACAACAGATGAATAGCCGCGATATCTGAGGTGAGCCACAACCTCTCTCATAATTTTCGTAAATGTTCTTGGTGCCGATGATAAGCCGTAAGGCATAGCTTTAAATTCATAAGTTAAATTTTCACCGGTTTCATTATGAAATTGAAATCTTAAATATTTTCTGTGTGATGGATTAATTGGTACCAATAAATATGATTCCTTTAAATCGATCGTGGCCATAAAGCCGTTATGAGGAATTAATTTGCAAGCTGTTCTATAGTCCTCCATTTTAAAATGATTTTGACTTACGAATTTATTTAGCAATTTTAAGTTTAAAATAAATCGTTTTCCGCCATTTGATTTTGAAGTTAAAAATATTTTAGAAATAAATTGATCTGATTGTGGTTCACATTCATGTATCGCGCCTAATTGTAACAAGTTATCGATCGCCACAGACATATCTCTCTGTTCTTCATTCGTAAACGTGTTAGAGGGTACAACATGTTGATAAACTTGTTCAGAAAATGGTATCACGTAGCCATTTTTAATCCAATCCAAGATTGTACTATTACTAGTGATGTTCATCCAACAGTTGTAAAAATATTGCAAACGACCTGCGTGTACCTGTATCGCTAGCGTCGTGTCTGGGCACGGTGCTTGCCCTGGCCGGGGGAAGCTCGAGGTCGCGTCGTCGTCGGCTGCCGCCGGTATGCTGCCGCTGCTCGTGGATAACCTCCTCGCCCCCCCCTGCTCGCCGAGGCATAACGAGGGGGGCCAGTCCCGTTTCCCGAAAACCGAGTCCTCGCTGTCGATGGTCCAGCTGTGGGTGCGGGTAAAGACGTCGCCCTTTGAGCGGATTTTTTAATCAGCGATCCTTGTCGCTCAATAGCTTTAGAAGCTCTTATAGTTTCTGAGAGCTTTTCTCCGAAAAGCGTCTCGTCCCTTTCGTGGTCTTTTATAAGTGGCGTAAAAGACTTGTCCAGGCAGGGAGTTATGAGTTTGGTCCTCACCTGAGTTTCGGTATAATGTAGGTCGGTTAGGATCCTACAGCTATCAGAAAGAATCCTAATAGCCTGAATTTTATCATCTCCTAGAAGAAGCTGGGTAATAGCTTTATTAAGCGCGGTTATACCGAGGCCCAGTTGATCTTGTTTCAACTGTATATTTTTATCACGGTTAATAATTATTTCTGAGACCGCAGCCTTAATTTCTGGATTCAAAGTAGGCGCCCTAAGGAGTTTGCAGTTTTCCGGTATCTGATACTCTTTAAGTATTTTTTCTTTGAGGTCCTTGGTAAGTCCTTTTTTTAGTAAAGGAATCCAACGTTGTGCTAAAGTCTGGTGTATGTTTTCGCCGTAAATCGGTTGTTCATCCGTGGTATCGCCCAGCGCTGATAGTAATTCCGGATCGAGCTGCGGAGAATCATCCTGCGCTAGTTGAATCGGCGCCTCTGGAGTCATTTCAATGTTTTCTTGAACGTCATGAGATTCAACTGGAACGTGAAGCTGCGTCGCCGTGATATCATCTTGTATGGTTCCGTCGTCTGAAACGATTAACGTTTCGAATTTAAAATACTGTTTTTTTTTTTTTTTTTTTAACCCTCGTGTTGACCCGCAGTCAACCTCCAGGCATATTTTACACATCGTGCTATACCTTCGTGATACCCTCAAAGTGATATCCTCCAGGCTAGCTTAGAGATGCTAATTTATTTATTCTGAACCACATATCTTTATATGTAGTATAAAAGGTATCACGTACCTTTACACAGTTTTGGTTGTAACTCGTACACGAAATCACTTAATAAAAAATACATCATAACTAACCTTGATTTTCCTCGGAATCCGACGAAGATGAGTATATAATCACACGACTTCGTTTTTTGTTTGCACTTTCTTTAAGTCTTTTAATTTTATTTTCATAGTAACTAATTTTGTTATCAGCGCTACGCTTAGACATAATGTAAAAATAATTTGAAGATAATTTTAACGAAATATCACTGAATATAAAAGTATTGAAGAGTGAGTGCTTGTTGCCACGCACAAAGAAAGAATGAGGCGCGTCGCCGCCGTTGCGGCGGGTCGGACGGAGCGCGAGCGGGAAAGTTTTTCAATCTACCCTAATATTTTAAAAGTGCGAAGTTGCCAGTACAATGAAGGTACTACATGTGTCTATAATTTATCTGAAGAATGAAACGTACGAAATATAATTAACAAATTAAATCGTAACTAATATTATAAATGTAAAAGTAAGTTTTTTTTTTTTTTTTTTTTTTTTTTTAAGAAAGTTTGTTTGTTTATTTGTTTGTTACGCTTGCACGCTAAAACGGCTGAACGGATTTCGATGAAATTTGACACATGGGGACTTAAGATACTTTTTATCCTGATATTCCCTCGGATCGAGACTTACGCGGGTGATACCGCGGGGCGCAGCTAGTTTAAAATATTTTTTTATTTAGGATCTCTACAGTTTTCTTTATATATACAAAGCCTACTGCTGAATTCAGCCTGTTAATATCTACCTATTACTGAACCGAATCTCGTAAATAATAACGTACTATAAAAGTGTATTCTGTTTAGCCATTTCAATCACTTAGCAAGTTTCAAACGCTGTGAATATTTGCTTTGTTAGTTGTTAGTCTACTTAGGTCTACTCCAGCATAAGCCACAATTGACATCAAAGGAGACACATTCAATCTGTTCATCTGTCCCTGTCTTTCATATGTCATTATTTACAGTGAAGTCAGAGCTTTGTTCTAACGATGTTTCCACCTGTCTATTACTCATCGTAAAGCTTACGTAGGTGCGCACACGCATATAATAATATACAATGGTGGAAGGTCAACTACGCGCTCATAGTTACACAATAAAATTATTCCTGCTAAAAACTACCACTGACCAAAAAAATGCTTGAAAACAGAATGAAGAGTTGAAACTGAAAACCTCTTTCATCATGTTCATACTGAGTTTTTATCGGCCATCACCCTTGTTCTTCAAACTTTTCGCAAAACTAAGGTTATTTGAGGCAGTTTACAACAAAATACTGTGGCAATCCGTGTGCAAACCGTGGTGGTTATGACGATTTCATGACCGTTCATCATTATGACTATCGTTCGTAAGCAGTGGACGACTATTGGCTGAAAGATAACAATAAACCGCGTTACTACTCGTTACCGACAAAGAATGAGCTAGGGCCACATCTTCCTAGTCGGAGCCACCGAGTAGGAAGAGCGACGAATGTAAAAGTATCTCCCGGGCCCCCGACTCATTGTAGTATTTATTTTGGATCTCCAACAATGGATACATATATTACAATAACCAAAAACGGTTCTTTCACGTGTGCTCCTTCAATTACAG
Source organism: Lithophane semibrunnea (assembly GCA_947363905.1). NCBI lineage: Eukaryota > Metazoa > Arthropoda > Insecta > Lepidoptera > Noctuidae > Lithophane > Lithophane semibrunnea. Next base: position 6,111,476 of record OX376207.1, on the reverse strand, counting down.
GACACCACAGTATGCAGATATGACTAGGTGTAAGTAAACAGGATAAAAATAAAAATAGAGAAAATAAATTAATGATGAATTAGCAAAAAAAAAGAAAAATTAACATGTCAAGATTGAGCACTCATATTACAATTGTTCAGTACACCTAATAATAATTATTTCACATTTGCTGACTAGGTATTGGAGGGAAGAAACATAATTATTACATTAGTAGTAGGAACACTGGGGTTTTAGTCGGTAGGAGTCCGACATAACTCCGTTCTTCCAAGACGGGGGGTATCCATGAGGATTTCCCCACGAAAAAAAGGGCCACATCTTCGGGAATGTGTCCTAAGACTTATCGTGCAGTTTATTATTTATTGCCGGTCCACTCAAATTCAAATAAACCTACATGGGCACTTATAAGACGTCAGAAACTTCCGACTTTTCATAAGTGCCCACCTAACTGGGTGCACGGTTCCAATTGTACGTTCGTTTCCCATGGAGAAGAGCTGGCAAGAAAATCCACGGTTACGCTTTTAAAAATAATTTCTTTTTCTGTTTTCAAATTATAGGTAATGGCAGCGTCAGTAACATTCATTAGATTCTCAAAGGTGCAAGTTTAGTGTAATGAAATGATACTCGGGACAACACCAGCCAGTTGATTCTGTAAAAGTCTCACTGTGAAAACTTAGGTGAAGTGAGCTTGGGATCGACACTCCTGACGTAAATTGACGTTATTTTAGTAGGCAAGTTTTTAATCACGTCTAAACTTATAGGGAGTAGTGACAGGCGCTGATTAATTTGACAGAACTAAACTCAAATTTATCTTTTGTCCTTTTCTTAATGAAATAGAAAGAAAAAGATGCACTGAACTTTTTAGTTTAGTTTGTGAACAGCAGAATCGGCACAACTATTGACAGCTCCCTTCACAATTTACTCACTTCACTGCTAAAAGATTTCGTCAAGGGACAAGAACCACGTTCTTTGCAAGAACTACATTATATATTTATTCGTTTACATAGCCGATCCGTTTTATATGTGGCATAGCACTCATCATTATGATACTTCTGCTGAAGCGTGAACGCCAATCGTGACGTAGATATCTAAATCACATGTCTACGAGTATTTATACATTTTATTGAGCTGTATAAATAGAAAACTAATATTAAATTCAAGGAAATACTTCTTGAGTTTATTTCGCACTGACTCCGAATATATCAAGATTTACGCAGGTTGAAGAGTCTTGAAGCTTTCTACTTACCCCGAGAGTCGCATGGGTTGAACACACGATCAATTTTCAAATTTTCACACACTACTACAAGCTTTAAAGTACCTAATCTTTCTAATTTAGTTATGAATTTGTACAAATATTACCTATCAAGGCACAAAAGTGAGCTTAAACCGAAATTAATTCCTGAAACAAACACGACTATCTTTTAATCAATCATTTTATCGCTCCCTACCGTTTTAGATATTTGAGGAAATCCTTGACTTCGTCAAAACGGTACGCTATTAAAAGCTCTTTCATGAATTTTCGACGTTTTTAAACATAACTTTGTTAATATCCCAAAATCTTTTAATTTGTCACTATTACAAAAAGAAATAACACTGTTTTAATTTAAACCAATAGTCTTCGACTCACCTGAACTTCTTTATTTAAAATAAAATCCAAACTCCGTCAGCACAGCACAAAAAAAAACAAAAGATAAATAAGGTCTAAGAATATTTTTTCAGAATAGGGTTGTAACAGGATAGTGCAGGGTTCGCAAACGCGGCACACGAGTGGGACAGTTCGTTCGTTCGGATGTGATGCCGGCCGCTCGGCCAGTATGGAACGACGCCCGCGCGATTCGCTTGCGAGCGAATAGTGATGGAATTGAGCAAGTATCGATATCGATAAGTTGGTGGAGAGATAAAGTGCGAGTAAACGTTGCTACACGGGAAGCGACACTAAAGTTATGGCATTGTGGATCGGAATGACGGGTTTCGGGTTTGCCCCACCCGCTTTTTACCCTATTGTTGTGTAGCTTAAAGGTTGGTGGTTTAATAAGAATAGTGGTAATGAGCAAAACATTTTCATGTTTAAACTTGCATACTAAAAACAAATGAGCCTTTATTAATATCTCAGAAGCGCAACGTGGTAATTAGTAATAAAGTACTTAGGTTCTATGCCTGCTTAAACTTTCCGGGTAATACAGGCATGATGATATGTTATGAAACTAACTCTTTTTTAATTCAAACCTTTGTTTTATAGGGGACATTCAGTTCAACTCGATCATCAGTAGCTTTATTGGCCACTTAGTTATTGACACATCTAAACACAAGGGGAATATCAACCTCGTGTTATATTTTGTCAATCTAGGTTATGGGATAGGATGAATTGGATCTGAGGCTGAAAAGGTAAACCCACCAGTTTCTTATATTTTTATCAAGGGGTGCATATGAATCGGAATTCACCTTTTCTTACGTAGAATCTTCTTCATACAAACTTTGTCGACATTTTGTATAAAATAAAAGGACATCACTAAAGTCATGAAAAGTTTCACAGTTGCCCGCCCGTAGACATGCTTCAGTCTTCGTCCCGCGCACTTAGCAATGTTTTGCCAATCACAGATTATAATTAGGCTAGTTACTCATATCTTTTTATTAATCATATTTCTAAAGATTCTGTGATGAAATGTAGGCGTTAATTCAACGAGATAATTTCAATGACCATAATTTATGATAATCTCATTAGAACACGCAAAAATATTAGTGTTTTTAAATCTGATTCGATAATTTTATAAAAAAAATTTATCTAATCACAGAAATCTAATCTTTGCTAGATTATCTAACTCTAAAATCGAAATCAGTGGAAGATTACTGTTTTCGAAAGAAGGAAAAATTGTAGGAAGCACGTACCTCTTGTCTGCCTGCCCCCTTTAACACGGGACTTAACATCAAGTGGAGAAGTCACTTAGATAGATGTCGTACGATAAATATGTTGATGTTATGTTGTATAGTCTAGAAATCCAACGCAATCTAAACGTAGCTAATCAAAATCTAGGATGAAGTATAAATAGCAAATTACTTATTCTGTAAAGGAAGATACATTTCCTAAGTACATCTGAATTGTGAGTAGTGAGGAAACTATGCAACGTCCAAGGTTAGTTGTTCAGACATTCGTTATGTGAAATGTATACCTAATTGAATGAAATCATACGCACGTGCATCAGACGTAATGGCGCGGAGTGCACATGTTCCCAAGCCAATACTGACGTAGACAGACTATCCAAGATTTCAATAGGCTTCCCTCATCAGCATCATTGGCACCCTTGTTCCGTATCTACTGATGAGTAGAGTCCTCCTCCCTTTTGTGCCTGGGTATAGGCTTTCCTCAAAGCCACAATTTCTCGTACAATGAATAATGTCAAAATAATTACCTAATGGAGCTTATCTAACCGTACCCAGTAGGAAGTGTCGCCGCATTGGTTTAGATTTCGCAAACACTGCATAACATCACGCCTGTAGTCCCCAAAGGGTTCGGCAGAGATGTACCTATAGAACCTTTTTTTTTATCAAATTACTTCTCCCGCTCTAGGCGGAGCGGGAGGGCGTGTCAGAATCTTACTGATTAAAACCCACACGTGTTCCTACAGTTGCCTGTGTGTTGCCAGGGGCCACGGTAACCCTTTCGGACTTTCCCGCGACCCTGGGTACCTACTAGTCAAACACTGCTCCGGTTCTAATACCAATAACTCTAGGCTCTAGAGTTATTGGTAAAAGAACCGGAGCAATGTCGAAGAGCTAGTGAATCCCTTGACTCTAGGGGGTTCACTAGCTCTCCAACAGATAATAATCACAATAGGTAAAAGGAATTCCTTTCATCCCAGGGAGCTTATAATATCCTGTAATAACGAGCCTAAAGGAACAAGAGGGAATAATTTTGTGGTTCTACCAGTGACTGTTTTATGAGTGTACCTACTACGTGAGCTCGAAACGAAATGGCTGTGCGATTAACGCTTGTGCGACAAAACTGTACTGCGAATAACCATAGTTCGAATGTACGCTTGTGCGAATAACTGAACGTCGACATCACGCTAGCGCGACTGATGACAAACTCTCAACTCATAAGAAGCAGCTCGTAGCAACCATTTTTTTTTCGCAAAAATAAAAAAAATCCTTTCGAAACGTCACATCAAACTTTAAAATTATTTTCTCAAAAAATTAAAAGTGACTCAAACGCAAACAAGCTTGAACCTTCAATTAATAAATATAAACTCATATGCGGTATAAACGGATCGGAAATGCCGTGTGCCAATATCAAAGTGACCTGGTGAATCATGCGCAAACCTGTATCGATCTATTTGTGGTTCGCAAGGTTTAAAGTGGCAAGGACGAGGCATATGACATAAACGAAAATAACAAGACAAAGATGAAGGTTGAAATCTAAAATATTTCAAGATCAAAATATTTTTTGTGATGTTTCCAGACCGAAAGTGTTTTTAAAATGACGTCGTAATATTCAAGTTCCAGAGAGACGTTTTCAGTCATATTAAATAGGTAAGTTTTCTTTATTTATCTTCAACGCCGCAGGAGGAAACCTGGGTTTGTTTGAGCAAGCGTTGATGATCTTGATGATCAATGTCTCCCTAAAGTAAGAGAAGAAAGACAGCGAGGGTAGTAGTATGAAAAGAAGCCTGAACGATGGGACAAAACGTCAATAATAGAAATAGGTATTGTATTCTCAAAAAGCTTTTTATAAAAAAAAAACTATTTGCAATAAAAAAAAAACTAAAAAGAGAAAAATTGTCTTTGCTTTTCAATTTTCGTTTTTTGCCACCGACTTCCGAAATTAAAGTTATTTTTCACTTTTTAGTGTTTTTTTTTTAAGACGGTTGTTTTTTTTTTTGGAAAAATGTTTTTTTTTTTTTAATTTTTAGTTGGATACCATTACTTGCGATGTACCTAAATAACAGTGACGGAGTCACATAAAACGCCGTCTGATATTAATGGGAAAAATACATAAGTAATAAAAGAATAATTAAAAAACAAAGACAAATTGAGAACCTCCTTCTTCTTGAAGAAGTCGATTAAAAAAGAAAAACCATTCACCATCCAATGGAGAGAAGGTAGAAACACTAGAAACATTTAAATTTGTCGGCCATGATTGATGAGTTCAAGACAAGAAAAAAGATCTTAATAAATGTGTTAAAAAAACTCCAATGTCTTCATTATCTTACCGTCTCCCGGCCTTATGCCAAGTTTTATTTTGCTTAATGAATCTGGTGGTGGTTTCGTAAGTTCATTAGGCTGAGAACAGATCATTGTCTGTGATTCTGTTTCCGTTGATAAGCGAAGTGACCTCAACCTTCGTTAAAAAAGATTTCCACAAAATGCTAAAACATCAGTAGTTCTACTACTAATGTTTCAGATCCTGCAATGTGGACATAATAATAATAATAGCAGGTATGATATAGTAGTGATAGACCGATTAGCGCGCCGCGCAATGATAGTCGATGTTACCATCCCACATGACGAGAACCTCGTGAAAGCTGAGAAAGAGAATCAAATAAAATATCTCGACTTAGCACACGAGGTTGTCGACATGTGGAATGTGAGCTCGGTTATCATTGTCGTAACGGCCAATGGCCTGATAGCCGAAAGCCTCGACCAATAACATCTCTCGAGGCTCTCGTTAGGCGGCTGGATCAAGGGCCTGATTCAGAAGGCAGTACTCCTTGCTAGGGCTCGCATTGTGAGGAGGTTCCTGTCTCTGCAGCCCTAACCACCGGTAGCTTGGACCCTGCTCCCGACACAGGCGGACTTCTATTTTTTATATTTTTAAATGTTTTTTTTATATTATCATTTTAATTTAAGAAATATTTAAAAATGTAATTACATAAGAAAGGAAATAAATAAACGAAGTAATAGAAGGTCAGGTATAATATTTCCATAGATAATAGACCCTCAAATAATAATTTCGGGAATGGAAGTTGATTCAAATTCAATCCCTTTGTAACTTCAGATTGCCTTCATCGTGTCGCATCGAACAGCGGCAGCGGTTGGAAATGGAAACAATCTTGACAGAATTAAAGCAGATCAAGAGATAACATCAACTTCATTTCTTAAGCTTATCATGAAGCTATTAGCTTCCAATGCTTTTATAACCACGCCCAGACGAAATTTAAACCTATAAATCTTACATTAAAGTTCCCTAAAGCCCCCTATTTTCGGAACAATTGACAAACTTCAAATAAAATGTACAATTTTAAATTCTCAAAAATTAAAATTCGATGGAAATCTTTTGGGAAGCTGTGAAATAACTCGATCGTAAAGAGAAAAACATGTAAACAGGGCCGACCTCGTGCGCTAAAAATAAAACAAATATTTCGGAATATTCTCGCCTCGCGCCATTCCGCAGACTACACTTGTAAATATTTAAACCTTGTCTTACTGAATTCACAAATGTTTTAACGGTTTGTTGAATTCAAAAGATGTTAGGTTACACTTTGTCCGTGAAACGAGAGTAGGTTACCATACTTAGTATTAAAGACATTTCATGAGGTACTTTTGTTTTACCCTTTTAAACCGAAACAACAACTGATGGTACCTACCGATTGCTTTTAAGAGTAGATGGAGATCCATCTACTCTTAAAAGCAATTATGATTAATTATATGGCTTGATAGATATCAAGCCTCTTCTACAAGAGGAATATAGCAAGGGGATTCGGAGATAAATCTATGACTTAGCTACAGTAGGATACCTTAGTATAGCGATACGCGTGTAACTTTACAGCACTAGAGCAGTTTGAGAGCAGTGGTGTTCCAGAGATAGCGACCCGAAACCAAACATACTTTGTGTACCTAATTCATTTCATCTGGCCTCAAAACGGTGAAGGAAAACATTGTGAGGAAACCGGCATGTCCTAGAGCCAAAAATTCAAAGACATGTGACATCTACCACCCGCCCTGGGCCCGCGTGGTTGATTACAGCCCACTCCCTCTTGAAGAGCGGAAGTCTGTGTCCCATCAATGGGAACATTATAGCCATAGGCTGATTATGAGCCGCCAGGGTTGCGGGGAACTCCGAAAGGGATACCGGGACCCTTGGCAACAGGCAACTGAAGAAACACCGATGGGTTTTAGTCAATAAAAGTCTGACACGCCCTCCCGCCCAGAGAGGGAGAAGTCATTTGATGATTTCCCAACTTCAAAAAAAAAAGGCTGATTATGACAGCAGTTTGACTGGAATAATTCAATCTACAAACCAAGGGCGTTAAGAAGAGTATTAGAAACAGAGTTCAAGCTAACATTTCAGTAATTCCCCAATTACTTCCTCCAAACAACTATGAGGAATTGCAATGAAAGCGTCAAAAATCTGAGGGCCAGTGCCACAGGTCACACTCAAAAATAGCACTGTAAAACACTATTCCACCTACATACACGAAAAACTGTGTCTCCTACAATATACACCATTAATGCTAATAACTATTGCGAAATGACACCGTGTCGCTGTGTGTTCGTTGTTGGAAAGTGAGTGTGCGGTGGATTGGAATGGTGCCGATGAGCGGGAGTGAGTCGCGCAGTATTTATAGTGGAGTGACCAACGATGAGCTGTGGGATAAGTGAGGAGAGATCAGCGGGTATTAGAAACATATACAGCATGAGCAGTGATAGCCTTGTTGTGTGACCGTCGGATTGCCAAGTCATAGGTCTCGAGTTCGAACCCAAACCACGCACCTCTGACTTTTCGGATCCAAGTGTGTATTGTATAATTATCACTTGCTTCAAAATGCTTTTATCATTTATCTAGACTATCAGGTCCTTGCAGCGACTGGCCACTTGAAGATCGCGAATCGCGATTTATTGAACATTTTCTTCAAGCACCTCTACAACTAGATTAAAAACACCCGGATGGTGGCGATTGAAACCCAAATTAGGCAATATAGGCACACCATGAGTTCCTTTTTTAAGTTTAGGGATTTATGAGTTTTAGGAAAACGCCCAGAAATTCCCCAGATGTGCTAAAAACCAGTAGATCTAACTAATATTATACTCGTAAACGCGAAAGTTTGTAAGTATGGATGGATGGATGTTTGTTACTCTTTCACGTAAAAACTACTGAATGGATTTGGATGAAATTTCACAAACAGATAGTTTATAACCTGGATAGGATACTTTTTATCCCGATATTCCCACGGGATCGAGACTTACGTGGGTGAAACCGCGGGGCACAGGTAGCACAATTATATTTCGAAGAAAAAAATTGTGATGAAATGCGGTTGTACACACGGCTACACATCAAGCTATACATTTCCAGAATAAGCTGACCGCGCATTGTACGGAAATCCTATACAATGCGAGATCAGCATAAACTGGAAATGTATAGCTTGATGTGTAGCCGTGCGTACTATAGGAACATCTCTGCCTACTCTACTCTACTCTCTTTGGAGATTACAGGCGTGATGTATATTTAAACTATATACATTTAAATGTATAAACCCGGACGGATAGCTGTCCTCAACAACAAAAGTACAACATTGATACAGTCTTTGTTTCTCGCTTCCTCTTGTGACTTACGACATTTATTTGGAAGGACAATAAAGTTTGAAATACAGATTTCACTATGAATAATCATTGTTAAAATTATCTTAGTGTTAATTATAATTGTGACTGTAGAACGTTTGAGAATATTTACAAAAAGATTGTCCTTGTTCATAAAGTTTTTATAATTGTATGATTCGTTCGTAGAAAGATAAAAGATGAACAAAGCGGATGAACACTTTCTCAGAACTCAGCCAATAGGAGATAAGATTTCTTTCCCACGAGGAATTCCTGATAGACACAAACCTGGGACACTACCACTACCTGGGTTTACAAAGTGAAGTAATATTTCCTACGATTCGTGTTGTTACTTGTTCTTCTTTATCCTTACATATTATAAAACTAAGTCCTCCGCCGCGTCTGTCTGTCTCTCTGTTCGCGATAAACTTAAAAACTACTGCACCGATTTTCATGCCGTTTTCACCAATGGATAGTGGTTCTCGAGGAAGGTTTTAGTATATAATAACCGACACCGCATCAGCAAGTGAATTTATAAATTAAACGCATTACCACTGTTTTACTGCACCGTATTCTGGTAAAAATAAGCCAGTTTTTAATTAACTTCCCGAATCTTTGTCAACTGTCAAGAGGGTGGTCAGTAGAATTATATTCAGTAAGTCAACCTCGTAATTGTTTTTCCACTTTTGACAACAATTCCAAAAAAATTGAAACTTCACTAAAGTGAAGATGCGGCACTGTGCGACACCGTGTGTACGGCAAAAATATTTCTTCCGGTGGACTCACTCCAGTAAACATTTAGAAATACGCTGCACTGTACGCTAACAAAAGTTACGTACAACTTTGCCGATGGAAACTGACGGATCTGCAGTACGTGCACTTTTGGAGTTCTGGACTAAATGTTTGTGAACAAAAATATACTGAACAAAATTTTGGTGGAATTTTCGTGCATTGAGGTTGAAACCTTAGGTTGGTAAATAAATTACGAGGTCGACATACAACGTACAATACGTGGCAGTTCAGAAAAATAAAACGATTATTAGAGGAATAACCTTTATATTCATTTCTTTCATAGTTTCACTCTTAACTATGCGCTTAAGGCTATGTTACACGGTGTGCATTCTACATCCCTCTTTGTTCAACAAACACCAGGTTTTAAGTGAAAAACAAGTGTAATGTCAAAAATACATGGCAGTTTCTTAATATTACTAGAATTCACAAAATTCTAATGTAAAATTGCGAGGACATTGTTTTTACAACAATTATGACAAGATTTTTACCCTATTTAGTTATCAAACTGAATAAACTAATAGTTTGTTAATATTAAATGTCATTATTAGTGCATGCAGCGTTTCAACTTGCCTTTTTATAAAAACCATTTTGTATTCAACTTTTATTGAAAAATACGCGAACACGGTAGCTACCAAAAAAATATGACCTATTTTCAAAATCAATGGTCCAATAATATCAGTTCATATCAAGAAACTTTTATACAGGCAAGCAGATAGCGCCTTTCAATCAATACTAACGCTTAATATAACCTAAGATGCCGCCAATCTTGTTCCAACTTGGCAGACCTTATGCTAATCACAATAACCTCTAAAATCGCTTGTAGGTACTCAAATCATTCCAACGGGATATAGGATCACAACGATGTCGCCGAAACAACGTTCAATCAACTTGTTTTAAACAAGAATACGACGCAATTATTTACAAAAGCCATAGTGTATTAATGTTCTTACGAACAACAAACATTAGTCTTCAAACTTTGGATAACTTCGGTATATCTCCAATAACTGTTAGTCAATGGTTCACAATATAATAATAGGGCTGATGACAACAGTATATTTTGTCCGTTAGGTTGATTATTAAAAAATACTAGACACTTTTTTTTTTTGCGTATTCAAAAGATTACAGCGTTTCATTCAGTGGCATGACGTCACGCCTATGTAGATTTTATACTTTGTTGTGACATAGCGAGCGTATTTTAGCGCATTATTATATTGCGCGAGCGTAATTTTATAATTTTTTAACGCATTAAAGTTACCATTCCCCAACTTTAATGCGTTTTATCTAAGTTTTTTTTTTATTCTTAGGATAAAGCAAAAAATACGTGTCTAATATTTTTTTATTATCCAACTGACGGACTACATAGAATTTCTTTTTTTTTAACCCAGGCATCATCCCTATTGTACGCGAGAGGTGAAACATTACGGCTCTCGGTAACTGTCCTATGTAGAATTTGACAAATATCTTTAGTATTTCAAAACTTCAACATCTTTTAAAAAACTTACCACGTATTTAATATCATCTAAAACCCTTTGTATCCTTTTCATCACTATAAAGAGGTATTTTTGATACACGATTTTTGTGAGAAGCTTCTAAGAGAAAATTTTAATGAATATAGTTTATACCAAGTACCGTCTCGCGATTTATTTGCTTTGTAATTTGGGAGCGCAACCACGCCTCACATTATAGTAAAAATATTCTCAATAAATTGTACTATTTACAAAACTTGCATAATTCGAATCTTTACAAAGACATTGGTAACAATAATACAATATAATTGTAAATTGTAAAATTCCGACGCATAAACTAAACCGTTATAAGCAATAACAAAAATAATATAACATTTTGTGATGATCACTCGTTGTCAACGTAAAATTGAACATTTATAAAAACTGATTATTTTATGTAAAAAGAAAACTGCAAGCATAATATTCTCTCTGTTAGAGTTAAAATAATAAACACTATATTAGTTTATCATCGAACATTTCGATCGTATTCATCTTAATAAAAAATAATTATGATAAAAAAATCGAAAACACTAACGTTCACTAACAGTAACTGTATAAAATCATTCAACACAAGATAATTATTAATCTGCCAAGTAATAATAATTAAAGCAAATCTTAAGCAAACGACAAAAATCTCATATACTTTTTAAAAACACCATTACTAACCTTAAATATCTATAACCACTTACGTTTTTTCGTACACAAAATATGTCATTTTATTATTTTTTAACTTACATCTAGTGTAGAAGACATTCACCGAAAATAATAAAGTCACACTTTTTCGTGAGAACTTGACATAAGCCGACTTCGAGTGCGCGCACGCATACTATACACGTTTAGTTAGCACATCACAGATCATCTAAAGACTTAGCGAAATTGCATGAACTTTTTAATTTTAGAACTAAATAAATAACGAATTAGGGACCTCGCACACACTATACACACTTATACAAAAGTAAATTGTAGGCATATGTGTTAGTGTATTTTTGGCTTGATAAGTGTCCATGCAATTCCTCTAATGAGGCACACTTCACGCTAACAAAAATACAGCCTTTCCCTCAGCACGCCTCGGCCCTCGCGCCTAAACGTTACAAATATCATAAATTACTCTAAAATCTACCTTATAACAACGCTATAGCTTATCTCTATCGAAAGCTAATTCCCATTTGGCTTCTTTCAAGTTGAACCATATTTATGTCTTGTTTTATATCATCTACACTAAGATTTATTATAACAAAATGCCTTAATTTGGTATAGCTGTTACAAAAATTCGTTTGTTTTATAGTTTATACAAATAATCACGAACTCATTTCATTTCTGTTGAGCAATGACAATGTTTGTATTCGTCGTTCTTTATTTTTATAAATACTAATATCTTACAATAATATTACTTCATTTAGGATTTGTGAAAAATATTTTACTGAGATCCCTTATATATGTTCTTTAGTTTGTTCCATCTCAATACTGTTACATACATATCTATAAATATTTAACTTATTTACTGCAACTTCTTATAGTTTAGTATAAATAGATACAAGACATAAATTATAAGTTCACCTCTTTTAAACGAGCGATGCACATCCACGACTTGTGCAAACATGTTTCTAAAACCAACAATTTCTTTACCAAACCAAATGAACTAAACAATTATGGTGCCAGAAGACGAACAACATAAATTTGGAAGACATAGGCCAAATACGTAATTCTGAAATCACAATTTTTGATTAAAAAATAATGACTTAAATAAATGCTATTCATATGGCATCTTACTCTTTTAGAATGAAAAGTATGGCATACTACTTATGCTAGAACAACATAAAGTTACAACACATTTAGAGTAGAGTTCCAACAACGATATATCACCACCATCTTCGCCACTGCAGTGACACACAAGTAGTATAACACACGCTCACTCCCGCACGTTTCACTCGATACAATCACATCACTATTTATCGCCACTCTATCGACTAGGTCGTCCTTGTCTCGCACTAGTGTGGGGGTCGCTAGGGATGCGACGCGCGCGGTCGCTCGAAGGCCTCAAAAGAAGCCGATCAACTCCTACTCGATGGTGCTCCGAGGACCGTCGATTGGCATCGTGTGCAGGACCTCGTCGAGAAGCTGCAGGGCTCTGACGATAATGTGGTAATTTGGTTAACACAAGATTGTACATAATATTCTCTAGTATTTAGAATACAAGATCTAGATTGTAATGTAAATTCTCACAAGACAGCCTTTTCTCCAACCGACATAATTGGAAATTTGTCGAATTTATTGCATGCCGGCCATTTTTATCAAATTGATTTTGATTTAAAGTAACTCGGAAGATTCTACTGTCTTTCAGAATCAGTGCAGACTGAAAGGATCACAGAGCCAAAGATTTTCTGACGAATGAGCGGCGGGACGACGTGAGCGTTGACGAATAAGCGGCGAGACGCCGTGAGCGTTGACGAATGAGCGGCCTGCACTGCCTCCGCGTGAGCCGCGCTCATACCTAAGCCGCGGTACAGCGGTCTCGGTCAAACTATACAAATACATAAACATAAAATCTCCTCACCTATGCAGATGCACCTCAACCCAGCAAGGGGTCTCTTTAATCGAAGTCCTAGGATAGTCGGGTCCCCATCCTTTAACAAAGGACAGTCGCACGATGCACAGCCGCCTCAGGTCGTCGACCCCGATCCCCGCCGCTGCCGATAAACCTGCGCCATTTAGATACTTCAGACACACATGGACTGGACATGGTTATTATACTTCGGGTATTTTGTACATGTCCCCGAAGTTCTGTAGAGTTATTCACAATTTTCCGATTTTCTATTTGTGAATAGTACTCGTTCGTAGTGTTTAAAAAGCAAGTTTAATCGAAATAAGAAATACATAATATTATATAATTTTATAAAATTACTGCTGGATATTCACTCCGTATTGTATACTTTATAGTAACACATAAGTTATCTTACAATATATCAAATATCCTGCGCGGCTTGCCGTAGCAATCTGCTTCCCCCCGCCTGGTAGAGACCTGACCAAGGAAGAGGCCGAGCACATCAAGACTGACCTAGAGAACCTGGTCATGGACACAGACTTGACGACACCACTCCCGGCCTTCCGCGGATACCCTCGGGTAGCGGAGGGCACAGTGCAGATATGGTGCGAGGACGACAATGCCTTGACCTGGCTGACCCAGAACGTGCCCAAAATTGTACTCCCAGACACAGACCTGAAGCTGACAGTGATGAGACAGACAGACGAGCCCACCCGTGCGCGAGCCTCGCTCTTCGTCCCTCGCTACAGGGGTGACGTGGCCCGGCTCCACAGTATTCTGACCCGGCAGAATACTTGGTACGACATAGGCAGGTGGTCACTGTACAGGGCGACTACCGTCGGTGGTGACAATAACGGGACCTATCTCACGTTAGGGTTGCCACCGGAGGAAGCAGAAAGGGTCCTGGGACGGGAGCGACGGATATCGTACTTACTAGGGTCGATATACGTTCGCTTCTGGCCCACGACCCGACCCGCTGACACCCAGACTGACAGCACAGACGCGAAGACGACGATACCGACGGCGACACCGATAAATGACACGGACATGGACCGACTTGAGGAGGTCATGGCCCGAGCGGCAATGGCCGACGACGTCGACACCATACCGCCCACATCACCTGCCTGGAGCGAGCAACTGCTTGCCTCGTCGCCGGACGATCAACATGGAGACCGATACAGAGTGGAGGAGGCGGAGAGACTGTCCGATGGATCTATCTCCGACTAACTCCACTCCACCGTCGTCATCGCCCCTCAACATCATCCAAACAAACCTCTAACATAGCCAGACTGCCACGGCTAGCTTACGCAGGGCGCTGGAGGTAAAGCCCCGAACCATCGCACTGATCCAAGAGCCGTGGATCAGGAACAATAGAGTATGTGGCCTTGGTAACATCGGAGGTAAGATAATCCTCAACACTCACACCTCAGACAAGCCAAGAACTTGCATCTATGTACCCAAAGAATTTCCTATCACACTACTCACCCAATTCTGTTCCAGAGACCTGACGGCTGTCAGGCTCCAAACCGCATGTAGCGTTCCGGATGTTGTACTGGCCTCGGTATACATGCCAGGCGAGGGCACAGACTGCCCGCCAAAGGAGATGGCCGACCTAGTGCAACACTGCGAGCGCACCGGTTTGGACCTGATCATCTGCACCGACTCGAACGCCCATCACCCGCTCTGGGGCAGCGTCACACCGAACCCTAGAGGAGAGGTACTATCCACCTATTTGTTCTCCACTAACCTTAACATTATTAACCGCGGCTCCGAACCCACTTGGGTCACAGTCCGAGGTCAAACGATCATAGATCTAACACTTGCTACGGAAAACGCGACAAACCTTATAACAAACTGGCACGTATCGGACGAGCCTTCTTGTTCAGACCACAGAAGAATACGTTTTACATTAACTGACAACACAATTAAACCCGCACCGAGGCGTAACCCGCGACGTACAAACGTCCCCGAGTACAAACGCCTCCTGGCCTCACTTTTGGTGAGGCACCTATCGCGGGTTACCATACGGGACCAAGCACAATTGGAATACACGTTAAGGGGGAGTAGTTTGACAGCAAAAAATCATATTTCACCCGCGCAACCCTTACCTACCCCTCTCATTAAACACGACGAAAACAAAATACAATGCCTTCCCGCCAGCAGAAACTTTTCGTCTGGCGTTTATAGAATTCGAATTTCAATCTTCTGTAGTTTATTTTGCTTATACGATACGCTAAGCTTGAATTCAGAACTATAGATCATGTTCATGTTTTGGAACTAGAAACTCAATGTTGACGTGAAAAAGTTCAAATTTAAATGTTACCAAATTTTATTTAGGACCTTGTACATTTTGTACCTAATGACGTCTTTGTGGAAAACTGTGTTACCAAGTAATAAATATAATGCTATATCGTGGATTTCTCTCTTTGGAGGATCGTGCAAAGTGATACCCAAGTAAAAAATAATATTCGTATAATGAATTTTGCACTGTATTGTGCAACGAATATGGCATGTGTCATGAAAACCTTTCCTGCGCCAAACGCGAACAATCCCCTTCGAAAATATTTGAAACATGTGAAAAAGAGGCCGAGTTCTGTACAAAAGAAATAAATGTAGGATTGTCGGATTCACCACTAAAAGAATTGACATCTATTCATCTATGTAAATGGGAGCCAAAGTACCAAAGAGACTAATTATAACAAGGGCCCGAGGTACGCGCTCAGTACCTGCGCTGTGTTTTGGGCGCGCGCCCGGCGCGTTTTGGACGCTCGTCAAACGCAACAAGATTTCCACATTTTGTTGTAACTTTTGAACCGTGTTTCTTTTATTTTTATTACTAATGCGGAGAAAATGACAAGGAAAAATAGTGAAAAAGGAACTCGCGTCCAAGCGTCAAGGGCACGGTTAGGTTTCATTTACGGAGACGCGAGGAGTCGCGCGTGGCTTTGGGCGGCGCGGCTCGCACTGAATTCAAACATATAGCGTTGTATGAGTGCGTTTACGGAGACGCGATTTTACACGCGTTTGTTTGAAATGGAGCGTTTTTTGCGGCGGAGCCCGCGAATGGCATAGCCGCGTCACACGCGGCGTTTCATCACGGCGGCGCACGCAGCAGCAATGCCCGCGGCATACCTCCTCCCAGTCTTATTTGTAAATCGCACAACGGAGATGCAAGTTGAGAGTGGCAAGTTGCGACATGTGCAGGCCTAACGGCGCCCGGCATGGGCGTTCGCTTAGACTGCAGCGCTTGATATAATTCGTTACATAGGAATTCATACAATTTTATTGAGCGCCCGAAACGCAGCGTACAAAATACGCGTCTCGGGCGCTTGTTATAACTAGTCCCTTAGTAGAAAGTTTAGTATGGTCCCTCTTTGTAACTGTTGAAATTGTAGCTTTGAAAACATGCCAAGTTGCTTTAGGCCTCATTTACGGAGACGCGGGGCGTGGCACGTCGCGTGCAGTGTGGCGTCACGCGGCGCGTCTGACGTTTTTTTTGTTTACGGTGCGGCGGCGCGTGTAGCGGCAGTTATCATCCCACGCGTTAACACAAACATATGGCAATATACGTCTTGATTGTCGCTGCTTTTTTTTGGGGTTATAATATATATTTTTGAAATGTGCTAATTAAAACCTTTCATTTGATACCCAACATGGTATGATTAAAAAATTTTTTTTGTTGTTCATGATGTGTCACCTAGAGGGCGCAATTTTCAATTTAATGTGTCTTCATATAGCCTTTGACCAGCGGACGATCAAGAAGCTTCCAACGGTACCTCATTTGTCAAATTGTGATGAGTCTTTTAGAAGATAATATGTGGGAACAGACATAGATAAATACATAGAAACCGGTCAAAATTATAACCCTCCTTTTTGCTTCGCCGTAGTCAGGTAAAAACTAAAACCCAACTACGACAAAAAAGTCAACTAAAGAGAGCAATAGCAAATAAACAAGACATCACGGACAGACAAATTAAAAATCCGGAGTCATACGGAATCTGTTCGAGTTCGTTCGTTATACCAATAAACGAAGAATAAAGGTATTATTCTAAACAAGTTTTATTTAGGGGCGGTCAGTCGCTCCAATTGTTCGTCTAAGGGTCACCTTACAAGAAGTTTGTCAAAAAAAGTGGCAGTAAACGAATTTGGATCCTGAGTAAATCGCAATAAGATTTAATCTCCAGTGCGAACTTTCAAATGAACGTAGAATGGGCTCGTTGGCTATGTTGTAAATTTTCTCCGCAAGAAAATTCACCGCAATACAGAGTAATGGCGCTAGTTTTACCTACTTCTTTCTATACTCCGTGCTACTATACCAGTCAAAAATCTGTCAAATAAAATGTATGTCATCTTGAGTTTTCAAATATCAACATTGAATTTTATATGTTTATTTAGACTCGGTATTTATTTATTTATCAATCAATAACACTTGTAATATTCGTTTTGGAAGTGGTTTTAGTGTTTTTTTCATGTTTTCTATGTCTCAGTTTCTTTTGTGGAATGTGATAAATTACGAAAATATTATTTACGAAAATAAATAATATCTCAGCGCAGCTAAAAATTTGAGCGTAGTCCTCTCGTCTCAACAGAGCAACGCCGACTGATTTGTGAAACAAAAATATGCTTGAAGTTCCCGTAATGTGCGACGGAAGATGGCTTCTTCCACGAACTAAGAACGTCGTAAGTCCTACAAGCTTTGATTCGTAATAAAACCAAAAATAAAAGGAATAAAAAAAAAAGCCTACACAATTTTTTTTGCTTTGTTTTAATACATATAATCATCTAATTTTTATCATAATAGGCATTAGCATTTTAAGTACAAATCGAAAATACGTGAAAATTAGAGGTAACTTCGTGATATTTTTTTATCGAGAAAATTTTAATATTTTGTGTTTCTGTTCCACAAAAAGTTTGGAAATATCATGTAGTTACTCATACTATTTTTATTTTACACCTAAGTCTTATCAATTTCATGAAAAATCAAATTGAAGACAGGCAATTTTGCTTACTACCCGCCCTTAACAAAGCTATCGGAATACCTCACAGAGGCATATCATGCATGCTGCAAGCTAAAAGCGCCGCGAACCAAGAGTGAAAGAAACCCCTGGTGGAACGCCGAACTTAGTAAACTCAGAGATACACTACGCAAACAATTTAACAGAGCGAAAAACACTAGACTTCCGGTTGACTGGGAGCAATACAAAGAGACCCAATATACATACAAGAAGAAAATCAGAACCGCCAGAAGAACAGCATGGCGGAAATTCTGTGAATCCATCGAGACAAATAACGAAGCAGCAAGGGTAAGGTTTTGTCAACCGACCAGGACAGAACCCTTAGCGCGCTGAAGAAACCTGACAACTCTTACACCCAAACCGACCAAGAAACCAGCAAAGTCCTTCTTGAGACCCACTTCCCAGACTGTACACTCCTAGAGGAACGGACATGGGAGGCGGTTCCAGAATGGAACTCAACGGATCAAGACTGGTCTAGAGCCCACAATATAGTAACAGAAGACCGAATAAAGTGGGCTATAAACACCTTTCAGCCATACAAGTCCGCAGGACTGGATGGTATCTTCCCAGCCCTACTGCAGTGGGGGGTAGATCACATAACACCACACTTGGTGGAGATCTATCGAGCCTGCATAGCACTCAGATATATACCTGTCGCATGGCGCGAAGTGAAGGTTATCTTCATACCCAAGCCTGGCAAACCAGATTATACACAACCCAAGGCTTATAGGCCTATAAGCCTAACATCCTTCCTACTGAAAACCCTCGAGAGACTCTGCGACAGGCACATCCGGGATGGACCTCTCCGAGTTAAACCTCTCCACAGACAACAGCATGCGTACTCCACAGGTCGCTCAACAGAATCCGCGCTGCACAGCGTGGTCTCTAAGATCGAATGCGCAGTAGATCACAAATGCTCCGCACTAGCCGTTTTCATTGACATCGAGGGCGCTTTTGACAAAACCACGTTCAAAAGCATCAACATAGCCCTCGACAGACACAACATAGACGCGACTCTGAGAGGCTGGATCACCAACATGCTCAAACAAAGGGCGGTACAGGTCACAGTGAATGACACGACAAGGGCCATCGTGGCGAAGGGCTGCCCACAAGGGGGCGTCCTCTCGCCGCTACTATGGAACCTGGTGGTGGACAGCCTCATCAAAACACTTAACGACAAAGGATACTACACGGTAGGCTATGCCGACGACATAACCATAATAATCAATGGCACTCACGAAAACACTCTATGCAACCTCATGCGCCAAGCCTTGAAGATAGTGGAGGAATGGTGCGACAGACACCAGCTTTCAGTAAACCCAGCAAAAACTGAACTGCTTCTCTTCACAAAAAAGAGAAAGTTAGCAACACTACAGTTACCACGATTCTTTGGAGTAAACCTAAGCCTATCTACTGAAACCAAATACCTGGGCATCTATTTGGATAAACAGCTGAACTGGGCAAAACACACCAACTATATCACTACAAAAGCCAGTATATCCCTGTGGCAATGTAAGCGACTGCTTGGCAGGAACTGGGGGATTAGTCCCAAGATCACCTACTGGCACACTACAGTCATCCGACCAATTATCACTTACGGCTCACTGGTCTGGTGGCCCAGGATGGACCTGAGCACAGCCCAAAAAGACCTCGAAAGACTGCAACGCTTCGCATGCGTGGCAATCACTAGCAGCATGAGAACCGCACCTACTGCTGCCCTACAGGCAATGCTTGGACTGCCGCCTCTACACCTAATCGTGAGGGAGGAGGCGGCCCTGGCCGCCTTTAGGCTCCATTTATCAGGAACCCTAAGTAAAGAGTCCAGAGTAAAACACACAAGTATAAAGGAAGATGCGATTAAGCGACGGCCAATGATGGCATCACCCTGCGACAAAGCCCCAAAAACACACCACTTCCAAAGGCACTACAGTATAGTACTCACAGAAGAACAGTGTGACTACTCAGGATCGAAGGAAATGAGAGTATACACTGACGGATCGAAGACCGACTCCGGTACCGGAGTCGGAGTCTTCTCACACGACCTCAACATAAATATATCCAGCCCGCTGGGGAGGCTCAACACCGTCTACCAGGCGGAGTGTGTGGGCATCATTCTAGCGGTCTACGCCCTAGAAGTCAGGAGAGTCACGTATACTCTCTGACAGTGCCTCAGTTCTCCAATCCCTAAAAAGAAAATGCATCACCTCAAAGCTAACACTAGAATGTCACAATGCACTAGAGCGAGTAACAGTATCTAACCGCAACACGGTGACACTACAATGGATTAAAGGACACAGCGGATCCCTAGGTAACGACGCAGCTGACGAACTTGCCAGAAGAGGTTCTAGCACGGCAGTCTGTGGACCCGAACCTATTGTACCCATCCCCTTCAACCAAATACGCAGGTGGCTACAGGAGCTCACCCACACACAGGCAGAGAGCTGGTGGACCTCGGCACCGGGCTGCAGGCAGTCCAGGGAAGCTATGCCATCTTTGGATAGCAGGCTGACCAGGTGTTTATTACGTCTGGACAGGTACGGCCTGCGCCTGGTGTCGGGGACCATCACGGGGCACTGCTCGCTAAATAAACATTTCCACACAATAGGCATTACAGACAGTCCTCTGTGCAGGGCATGCATGGAGGCCGAGGAAATGGTCCACCTTTTAAGGACTAAGTGCGGAAACCAAACTCCATAACGAACGAACGAACGAATATATCAAATAATGATAATTTATTTACCAGCTAAACATTTTCTACCATTAATGTCACCATTTTGTAGCGTTCTCTTTAAACGAACCTTTAAAATCGAATCCAATAGCGAATCAAACGGTTGTGAATAGCTGTGCTGGTTAATTCAATTTTATTTACTTTCGACTTTATTTTACCTACTGCAAGGTTCAATTTTGTTTTAGCAGTGAGATCTGTGTTTATATTCATATTATCTGTAAATTGTAATCATTTCAAAGCACGTGTGAGTAGACATCCCTTAATTTGACGGAGATAAATAAGGAGTAGAGTTGGCTTTTAAGTCGCTAGTTATGTTTTGATGGTCTAAAAAGGTACATACTGACCTTTTTTACAAAAAGTCTAACAAAATGAGCTAAGTAACAAACTACTTTCTACGGGTGATACTACAGACGGGCGGGCGCCAAAATTCTTGACCACTCTGAACTTAGCACCGAGTGATAGTGAGGTTACGTACTGGTTCATCGGAAGATTCAAAATAACTAAGCTTAAGGCCAACTGTCAAGCGCGCGTAAACTGCTCAGATTACAATCACGACCGTTTACGCGCGCTGCACAATTTGTCACATTAATTTTCGTTTGAGAAACCGGCCCTTAGATGAGTTGCAGAAGCGAAGTGAAATAACTAGAAACTGTTCGATTTTTCGGTTTCAGACAATGTCGGCGGATTTTGACCGAAAATTTAGTTTTAGCCCAGGTAGCACGGGCGATTTTTTTTAGCACACTTGATTTTCAACGCTCTGCTTAGCGCCAAGAGTTGAAAATCCAACAATGTTTTTCGACGCGCTGAAATTCACTGTCTTGGATTCTCAAAGCTCGTGCCAACGAGGCTGAACTGGTTGACCTCTCGGCTCGGTCCAGAACAGTCCTATTCTTATTCCAATCCCAAAGTTCGCCTACAGGGCTGTCGTTCAGAGCGGTCGCAAACTCCTGTCGTACATGACAACGTACACTTGTTCATGGTGGGGTGCTGCGGCTGGATGTGTCCGGCCACGGCGGCGGCCTGCGCGGCGGCCGCGGCCTGCGCCGTGGCGGCCTGGCTCTGCATCTGGCGGTGGCACTGGCGCAGGTCGAACACCTGCGGGGGACGGTGCTGGTCAGTTCGTCAAAAACGTTTACTAGATTCTAAAGCATACTTTGACCTAGACCGCTGTTCAATACGGCCGATATAACTTGGCCGGTCTGAACATACTCTCACTGACACTACACAGGGCTGTGTAGTAACTTTTTTTGCCGCATGAAAATCGGAACTGCCAAATTATAACGGCCGTATTGTCCGGCCTTAGGAATGCGCGGCGAGGCGACGGGCAACGATGCCGAATGATGGGCGGGGCGCCGTGAGCGGCAGCTAGTATAGGAATAAAGCCGTTTTTAAGGAGGGGTATATCGTCGCCGGGCACTCGTCTGGACTCTCGGTCCAGTAGTACTATAGAACAGAGAGTAGTCTGATAGACACCTGTTTCATAATGAAGTATGTTACCTTGATGCAGGCGGACGGGTATATCTTATGCACGGCGTCGCCAGGCGCTCGTCCAGCCTCTCGGTCCAAGTAGTACGACTGTACGAAGACGGAGTGGTCTGAGAGACAACGTAGCCAGACGTCGCCTTCACCGCGGAGGTCTAGTTGCACGCCTTTGCCGATGTGTAGTCTGGAAGAGAGAAGTTTGGTTTAAAATAGCATAAAGAAACGTCATCATCATATGCCTAGCCTTTTCCCAAGAATGTTGGGGTCGGCTTCCAGTCTAACCGGATGCAGCTGAATACCAGTATTTTACATAGAGCGACTGCCTATCTGACCTCCACAACCCAGTTAATGGGTAGCACGATACCCCTTGGTAAGACTGGTTGTCAGACTTTCGGGCTTCTGACGACCCGTAACGACTGTCAAAGATCTACAAATGACAGCCGGGACCTACGGCCCATCCACAGACCAACCCCGGCAAGCGTAGCTTAACCTGATGGATCGACCCGTGCGGCTGTTATTACTTAGCCACGAGCTCCTCGAGCGTAAAGAAACGTATCGTTATGAAGCGTATTCGTTCGACGCATCCTGGGCAACCAGTCTCACCACCACCTTGCTGGCTGACTGATATCTTTACCACGGCATAAGATTCTCGTATAAATAGGGAATATGCATGTGATTCAAATATGGGTCAAATAATTTTTTTTATAAACTATATTAAGTACTTCAGAATTATGCCTCCATCAATATTTTTGAATAAAATTTATTTTTGAGCGAGAAATTATTTTTTTTTAAGTCCTAAAAACAGTGGGTAATTCAAATACTTGAAAAGCTAAGAGCGGATGTGACGTAACAATCCGGGATAACAATCAAAATGTCAATGTCAAGTCAATCATAAGTGTCAAGTCAATGTCAAACGCTCCTACAAAAAGGAGTGTTTGACGTTGACTTGACAGTTGCTTGTTTGTTTTCACGGTCTGTGACGTCACCACACCAAGCGCGCCAAATGGAGGGCGTTTAAATAGCCCGGATCGGTTGGATATTAAAAAAAAAAAGTTTAAGTACTTTAAATTGCTTTTTTGCCTTCGATTTTTTTTTTAACTATTATTTGACGATGTAAACTATCGAATAAAAATATTAAAAAAATACATGCATATTCCTTATTAGATTCGACTAATAGAGAAGTATGGACGAAAAAGACATGTTGTGCCATATTGATGGTTAAAATGATTATAATTTCCATTTTACTGGTAATAATATAGGGTAGAAAGAGGGAGCTGATGATACAGTATATTGTTTGTACTTTGAGATAGTGATGATGATACTATAGCTTACCTCGCGCGCTCACTTTGCTCTGTCCTGTGAACGTTACTGAGGGCTCCCAAACAGAATCTGTTGCCACCTGAAGGATCCACATAGCCATCCACCTTAAAAATATATTTAAACATTTAAGGAACTATAATAATAAATAAATAACGTCGAGGTTGTCGACATGTGGGATGTGAGCTCGGCTATCATTGTGCCGATTGTCGTAACGGCCAATGGCCTGATGGCCGAAAGCCTCGACAAACATCTCTCAAGGCTCTCGTTAGGCGGTTGGATCAAGGGCCTGATTCAGAAGGCAGTACACCTTGATACGGCTCGCATTGTGAGAAGGTTCCTGTCTCTGCAGCCCTAACCACCGGTAGCCTGGACCCTGCTCCCGACACCGGCGGACTTCTATTTTTTATATTTTTAAATGTTTTTTTTTAGGTTTTTATAAAAATATTTAAAAATGTAAATATTTATGAAACATAATAAATAAACGACATAATAAATAACGTGAGGTTGTCGACATGTAGGATGTGGATACAGAAATAATTGTGCTGATAGTCGTGACGGCCATTGGCATAATAGCCACGAGTCTCGACCAGCCTTAGTAGGTTGGTCCAGAAAGCGGTACTTCTGGACACGGCACGTATCTTTAGGTTCCTCTCTCAGGAGCACTGACTACCGGTAGCTTGGCTTCCAAAGCGTTTCGTATTTCTACAACGACTTTCAACAGGATTGACATAAGCTTTTCAATAGCTTATGTCAGTCCTATACATTGTTGTCTTTTCAATCATCGTTATCGCTGATAGAATCTCACTTTGTCTAGGGCCTCTGTTCCCAATACCGGTGGGCTAGGTACTATTTTTTATATTTCTAAATGTTTTTTTTTTTTGTTTTTGTTAAAATATTACTACTACTATTACTATGAAACCGACGTGTCGATATCTACGGAAGGTGGGTAGTCAGGGAGTTTAAGGTTATAAGTTTATGTATTCTATTATACAGTCGAGTAATAAGCTGAAATTACAGTAAATATATTAAAATCAATAATCTTAACTAGTAGATATCATACTCACGGTAACGTTGGGTCGACTGGAGGGCACTTTGAACGTCTCCCCGACCTGCGTGTCCAGTTCGAAGTAGGCTACAGAGCACCAGTACTCGGGCGCCGGCTGGCTGGAGAGGAGGCCGCCTGGGTTGCCGTTATCTGGAATAGATGAGTCTACTCTTTAGTTTCAATAAGCTCTCCTTATACTGAAGTCTTGAGTTGCGCGAGTTTTTGACTATCATAGTGAGAGAAGAGTATTCAAGTGCTTAAAAAGTTTGTGCTATCAACATCTACCGTGATCTTCGAAATCTACACTAATATTATAAAGAGGAAAGATTTGTATTTTTGTGTGTATGTTTGTAATGAATAAACTCAAAAATGACTGCGCCGATTTCAAAAATTCTTTCACCATTATAAAGCTACATTCACCCTGAGTAACATAGGCTATAATTTATAAAGATTACACGCGGGCGAAGCCGCTGGCGGCAGCTAGTTTTTAATAAAGAAAACGATACATAGTTTATTGATTTTATTGATATACTAGGAAGGCGCTCGTGGCTAAGTAATAACAGCCGCACTGGTCGATCCATCAGGTTAAGCTACGCTTGCCGGGGTTGGTCCGTGGATGGGTGACCATCTTTACATACCGAGACTCTTCCGGGCCTCGGAAAGCACGTTAAGGCGTTGGTCCCAGCTGTCTTCGTGGACCTTTGACAGTCGTTACGGGCCGTCAGAAGCCCGAAAGTCTGACAACCAGTCTTAGCAAGGGGTATCGTATTACCCAGTTACTGGGTTGTGGAGGTCAGATAGGCAGTCGCTCAATGTAAAATACTGGTATTAAGCCGCATCCGGTTAGACTGGAAGCCGACCCCATGACTGCTATTGCCATGCTATAACGCAACAACTATAGTTGCAAGAATGAGCGTTGTGAATGTATGGACTACATCCATTGGTGTCAAAATCAAAATCAAAATATTTTATTTCACATAAACCTACATAGGCACTTATGAAACGTCAGAAGCTAGGTGCACGGTTCCAATTGGTCGTTTCCTATGGAGAAGAGCCGGCAAGAAACTCCATGGTTACTCTTTTAAAAATAATTGGCTTTTACAATACTTTCAAATTACAGTTGGTAGGCATGCGGGGACAATGTAGGCCTTTCAACAAGTAAGTACCAGGTACTTAACAAAAATAGAAGATGTTCAATAAATCTACAGTCCAATAAGCCTACAATGTTCTCACATTCCCAAAATAGAAAATAATATATCTAAAAGACTAATGATAATAAAATTAGAATTCATATAAAAATAAAAACCTATTTAAACCAATTGACGTGATTGCTATTACAACTGTAACAAATTGAATAATTATAATCCTGTCCACAAAAGCCACTAAGAGTTGAAATTAATTGGAGGTATATAATGTCAAATACAATGATTGGTGTAGGTGTACTATAAGCAATCTATGTTCAACTTACAGTAATGATGATGTGGCGGTGCGTCCAGGGGTACAGGCGGCGCGGCAGGTGGAGGCGCCAGGCTCTGTGTATATGTGAGTGTGTTGTTGCCCGTCCAAGTGCCTACAGAGAACAATGGCTTATGTTATTACTAGCTGTTGCTCGCGACTGCAGACTGAAAGGACTTTACAGCAGGCGTAGCATGAGCACCGTTTTGTCGACGGAAGAGTAGACAAAAATGACGTTTCCCGTAGACAGTAAACAGTACGAGACGGCAGCAAAATAGAAAGAGTCAACTGCACTTTTTACGAAATTCACTCTTTTACATAATTCGACTCAGAATTCTTTGTTTTATCATAGGATTTATCGGTTGTCAGTGTGATTTTGACAGTAAGGATAGAAAACTTTCTTCCGAAATAGTCTACATATAAAATGACCTAGACAAAGATCGTTAGAAATGAAAGACAAAATGACAGATTGTAGAAACATTTCTACGGTGGATGTCTAAAATGAAGAAACGAACTGTCACTTTGTATAGAAAAAGCTATGTCTATTCTTCGTAGAGATAGAAAACGCCATGCTACGCCTGCTGGAGACCACAGCCTACACATACAGGGTGACTTGTAATTTGGCGCATTCCCTTTTCATTCTGTAGCTGTTCTTTAAAACGGCTTTGTTAAAAAAGACAGCTTTTTGATTCTACTTTGCGTGTCTAAAAGAGAGATACAGAACACAGTAAGGTTTGAGGAAGAACCTGCAGGGGGTTAGTCGACAATTCGCCACTAACTTGGTTTGAATTTACTGAAAAACTTTAATTGCTGCAAAAGAGAAGCCTTAGTGTGGGAAAGAGATGGAGCTATACGTTCTATATAGCTCTATCTCTATCCCACACTGAAGTATCAAGTAACATTAAATAATACTGCTATGAGTTGGTGGTTGGTAGGTCCCGTGTTTTTAATTATCTCGGAAAGCCTTATTAGGTAAAGATATGGCAACAGGCAACTAAAGGAACACGGGTAGGTTTTAGTCAGTAAAAGTCTGACACGCCCTCCCGCCCCGCCCAGAGCGGGAGAAGTCATATGACGACTTCACCCAACAAAAAAAAAAAAAACGTAATGATATACCTTGTTGCTGCTGATGTTGTGTGCGATGCGGCAAGGGGCTGGGTTGAGGAGCAGGACTACCATCAGTCGTGAATCCGTTCTGTTGAGAACCTTCGCCGGATCCAGGCGATACCGTGCCGCCTGAGTGGGTATCTGATGAAACAAGTACGTTTTTAAAGGCTGTATAAAGATGAAGAAGTTTCTGCACCATAAAGTTCAGTTTCTGCTGAGTCGAAGATAGTCGTTCTATTATATACCATATACACCCCTTTGCAAAAAAAACGGGCAGTTTTGATTTTTGTACATTATTGGTAATCATTTAGTTGTAAAGAGGTTTTAATAGCCAAACTATGTTACTGGCACCTAATAAAGAGTCTGGGTATGAAGAATTAAAAAAAAAAATCAAGTAATAAAAACTAAAACACAACTACGACTTAAAAGGTAAAATCCGGAGTCACACGTAATCTGTTCGATTTATGCCCTAACACGTGTGACTCCGGATTTTTAATTTGTCTGTCTGTGGTGTCTTGTTTATACCTTTTAAGTCGTAGTTGGGTTTTAGTTTTTATTACTTGATTTTTTTTTTAATTCTTTTGGGGTTACAATATATGTATTTTTGAAATGTGCTCATTAAGCCCTTTCATTTGATACCCAACATGGTACGATTATTTTTTTTTTAAGTTCCTCACTTTATGTGCTCTAGAGGGCGCCATTTTTAATTTAATGTAATTTCACATAGCCTATAACCAGCGGACAATCACGACGCTTCTAACGATACCTCATTTGTCAAATTGTGATAAGTGGTTTGGAAGATAGGAGGGAACAGATGAACATACATACATACATACATACCGGTCAAAATCATAACCCTCCTTTTTTCTTCGCCGTAGTCGGGTAAAAAAAGTTAATTCCAATTTCGAAACTTTTGTTTAAAAACAATAATAATCCCGTTTTCCGTTTGTGACTTTAACTAACATTTTGCAGGTTTGCGGTTAGAAGGTTATCCTGGCATCTAAAACTAACTTCTCGTTATTTTTGTAGAATAATTTATGTTTGTCGCATAATCCAGCCTTATTGTGACTTAAAAGTGGTATCTTTGTGTCGATTGTAATGGCAGAAAAAGCAATAAGAGCTAGTAAAATTGTAGCGCTGCTGGAAGTGGGGTGTAGCCAAAAAACTATATTCTTATTGATTATAACAAATTACTAGTCATTTATGCTAATGACATGTAAAAATATTAATATTATCCATACAAAAGCCAATGACTGTTAAGGTGCCCGTTTTTTTTGCAAAGGGGTGTATGTAAGGTCCATTTTTTTTATTGTAAAAAAATAACGGTATTATAGTCACTAAGCAATATCTAGGAATGGTACGTTATATGGAGCACAAATCGTGTGTTTTGTTTCCTTAAAATTACACGAAGTTCGAAACACATTGTAAGTAATTTTATTTTGGATGTTAACGTCTTTCCCCTCGCTTTCCTGCAATCCACAAATAACTGTATACTAGTCGGAGCTGCAATCTGTGTGTGTGTGTGTGGGAGTGATTTCGTGAAAAGGGACGGAAGTGTGTTACGCGCGGGGTGCTTGAGTGCGCCGTCAGATGGTATCAACCCATTTCCCCAGAGGTCAGATATTACTTTAAAGAAGCACTCTGTGGATGTTACACAACATATGCGACTACTGTAACGCTCGCTCGTTTTTTATTTTTAATATTTTTGGAACATTTAATAGTTCACCACAAAAACAAAAGGACTGTGCAGTAGTCTTTTGTATTATGCATAGAATACAATACTTTACTACCAGTCTGAAATTAATGTTAAGGCACAAACCAGGCTTGTCTACATTTATAACGAAACCACTGTAAATTATCGATTAATTGTGTTCTTTTTTTACTGGAAAATTAGATAAAAATGTAAGTAAACTTACTAGACAAAGTTTGCGTAAGCTGAGGAGAATCATTGGAAGTTTGATCTGATGTGAAGAATGTGGTGGTTGAGCCATCAATGAGCGGAGTGGTCGCGCCCGGAGACATAGTCACTGGCATGGCAGCTAGAACACACGCAGCGGTCATTTAATACTCATAAATCATAACGTTAAAAGAGCCTTTGTTAACTTACGACTGACGTCCAAAAACAGAATACACGCAGCGGTCATTAAAATAGACATAAATGTTAACTTTTCAAGAGCCCTGGCTAAATTTAGAACGTCTACAAAATAATAATCAAGAAAAAAATGTGAATCAAAATGAAAAACAGTGCAAATCAAAAAAATAAAGCTTACAATGGTTCATTCGTTTAGGCAGCCACATAGCGCGAGCGTCCATCGTATCGGGGGGCTCGAGTTTCGGAGCCACCGCACGTTGCTGAGCCATGACCATCTGTTGGGGGCTGGGTAGCGACATCGGCCTGTTCATTGAAGGCATTTGTGGCGTTGCGGGCGACATTGTAGGGGCAGCTGCGAGGCGAGGAGAAGACATCTGTCCTTGGCCCATTCCTCCTCCTAGAGGCGACTGTGCTCCGACCATTTGTGGCCCCGCCATGGGCCCCGGGTGTGGCCCACACATCTGCGGCGCGGGGGCCGCGTGGCCCATGGGCGGCGCGAGCGGCGCGTGCGGCGGAGCGTGTGTCGGCGCGTGTGTCGGCGCGGGTGCCCGGAGCGGCGTGCGCGGCGCGTGCGTCGGCGAAAACATGTTCGGAACGCCTTCAGGCGCTAGGAACCACATAACGCAAAATAATATTTAGCATGCAGCAAAAAATAAAAGTTACACAAATACTAATGGAATTAACACTTTGGATGATATAGGCTGGATGAAGATACAGGACCTGTGACCTTAAAAATAGGATAACATCCTCTTCATATCATCGTTCCTTCCAGGCTATGCCATACAAGTGTTTTCTTCCTTCAACTTCACAACAGACAACTTCAACATTAAATCCACTTACTTTGTCCCTGATTTATGATAATATTCGTTGTCTGGAACTGCTGATGGTGATGCGGCATCGGCGTATGATGATGCCTCGGACTGGTCGCATGGTGCTGTATGGTCACCATCTCTCCAGTGTCCATGTCCATGCCGTTCCCACTCAGACCGGCCGTGTATTCGTCCTTTACTAACCTACTGGGGCCCGATTGTAGAGTGAGACCTGATAAATCTGAAAATGTTTTCTTCATTGGAACATATAAACACACATACACTGTATTACTGACAAGCGAAATCGACTTTTATGGAAGGAAGTCTTGAAGCAACTGAAATGAACTGTGAAAGTTAAAAGAAAACTTTCAGGGTAAAGAATATTAATAGCATCTTTCACTTTAATAGGGGTCTGTCTAGACAGACCCCTAGTTATTAACTGGTTTTAGAATGTAATAGTCTGTCTAGAGTCTAGACCGGTTATCAGCACAATAGACCTAACTAAAAAGAAGCATTATTACTAATACTGACCGATTCCTGGGGAGACAACCCTTTCATAATGGTAGGGGTTCACACAGACCGAGTCACATTTTAGGTCGAAAGCAAACTGGCAGAATTTGACATGTTTTAACTCATTTTTGTGTAAGTCTGGCCACCGCCATATGCGCGCATAGATTACGTGGGGGAAACCTTTCCGGCCGGCCACCTGGAACAATAGTTTACTAGTAAAGCTGGGGCCAAGTTTAGCTGAAAATTAGGATGAAGCTGGTGCATTTAGTTGTACAGTTCTATGGACATGGGAAGGGTCAGGCCGTTTGAATGATATAAACTAATCTACACTAATATTATAAAGAGAAAAGATAAGCATTTTTTTTTGTTGTAATAAACTCAAAAATTACTGGACCGATTTTAAAAATTGTGAAATTTACCAGTAAATGCTTTATTATCACTGGTAATTTAAGCTATAATTTATTAAGATATCACGCAGGCAACGCCCCTGGCGGAAACTAGTTTGAAATAAACCTAACTCTAAACAAAATGCAAAATACAAGTAATATTGTTGGTTGTAAGAATGAATGCCAAAAATTGTTGAATTTCAAATAAAAAGTGTGATCCAAAGTTAAGTTATTAAATACAATTAAAAGTATGCATATAAAGTTCATTCAATTTCAAACTCACTACTTTTTTTGTGCTGCTATGATTGAAAGTCCAACTAAAGGTTATTTGTAGAGCTAACTGGCCATTCCTTCATATGTCTTCAAACATCCACTTATGATCATGGATTTGAACTGCCCCCCTCTCATCATTCCACAATATCTTAATCATTCAACCACAAAAGTAGATAAAGGATGGCAAAAGTACGAGGTTGCCAAACATTAACTTTCAGTATTGTAAGGAAAATGTATTTATGTGTTAATGTGTCTCACTCAAATGTGCAATATTATGATATTTAATAACTAATAAACTATCAAATTCACTTTTTTTCTCGCTCGTACCATACTACTTGCGGCCTGGGTGAGAGTGAGACGGAGTAGGGTGCTGGCGGCTCCAAGCCTCGAATAGTCTGAAAATACCTGTAATCTGCCATCAAGGGTCCTCTGTATCGTAACACATTTACTTGGATGAGCTCCATTGGTAGTTATTGCCGTTATGAGAGAGTCTAACTCATCTCGCTTCTCTTTCAGTTTCTTCACGAGGGACTCAATGGCACGCTTGGAGAAGCCCTCACTCTCTCCTCCCTGTCTATGGCACATCAGTGAATGCACGATGCTCAAGCATGCATCCGCGGACGTTGGCGCCGTGGTATTCATGACTGAGGATACAATACATAGAATTGTAGGTTACAAATACAGCAATTTGAAGATATATTCCTAATAGAACGCTCATAACGACGAAAATAAATGGAGCTTTACTTTATTTTGTTGGCTAAAATTAAATAGTATAAATGTAATAAACAAAGTGATCAGCACATCATTATTTTCAAATCAGAATAAAGTACAAAAGCTAATTAATAGAGAACGTCAATATTGTGTAACATATTGGACAAACTTTAAGTTGAGCCGTCCGAGATACAGCTAGGAACATAATTGTTATCAGAAATTCACTAAAAATAAGTCATAATAAAACTGAAAATACAAGAAATTATTCACATAACGAAATTATCTGTTCTAGGATATCTAGGAGCTAGGAAATTACCTGATTGATGCACCAGACTTGCTTTAAATATTTATAAATGAAAGCATTTAATCACTTTGCTTTTAATCACTAAAGTAATGAGTAAATTACCGAAATTAATTTCTTTTATTGTGAGACGATACCAAAACAGAATGCGACATTTTGGCGGTCCATAGACAGATAGAGTGAGGAATGTTGCCACCACCCATTTCACAAAATCATTTTCGTAGTACCAAGGCTTTTTGCTTTAGCTAACCATAGAAACAATTAGAATAATTTGCGACACAAACACAACACAACTCGCACAACTATAACCCATTATCTTGGGGTGAAGGTCAGGGTCATATTTTCGTGACTGGCTGGTTTTAGTATTCAACATGCATGCAGCGCAGCGTGATATAGAAATGCTATTCTACACATTTTTCCTAGATGTATTTAGCAAATTGTACAATTTGACAAATATGTATTGCATCGACTTTCAGTTTCTCACGATTAATCATGGGCAAACACATTGAGTGAATGTGAAACTCATCATTTCATCGTCCGTTGCGTGGTAGACGGCACATTATACTTGATTAACTCACCGACGACCTTATGCTGCTCTCACCAAAGATTTAGAAAGACTCGGTGATACCGAGATCGCGATCCGAACAGCGCCGCGCAGCGCTTTTGATACATGGCCGTAAATGATACTTTACAAATCTACGCTTGTCTAAAAAAGCAAACTCGTTGAGTTAGTTTTATTGTCCTTTTTCACATAAAAGAATAAACCAATAAAAAATAATAGCGTTTTTGTAAAACATGACAACAATAACGTGATGAAACGAAACGCAAATATCTGTCGAGTTGGGTGATGACAGCGAGTTTTGACAAATTCTCGTTTTTAATTTCTTCAAAAAAGTCAAAACGAGTTAAAAATAATGAGAATTAATGAAAATATCCGCCGTAATTAATTAGCAGTTGCGACAGAATTGCTGTATCCATATGTTCGTTGTAAATTAATATTCGCGAATAAAGTGGGTGGATTCCGTTTGGACTAATAATTGTAGTGTTATTTGTGTCATGCCCGCAAAATCGACGAATTGTGCTGATGATGAAAAGCAGATGAAAAATGAAGGGTGTCGATAGTTTATCAGGCGACCGTGAAGGCATGACCCACAAACCGATTATTACATGTAAGATTCTAACACCTTATGTTAATGCAAATCTTTGATTATTTTAAGTGGATAAACAAATTAATTTTTATTTATGTTAGGCGCGGGAGACTGGAATCTATTTTGCACCCTAGAGGCGCCCTTAGTGGCCGCCATACCGCAGGACTCATGTGAATGGAGACGGTCATATGGACGGGCCACCAAGTCTGTGTATTTGGAGGCTTCGTTCACCAAGTATAGTAAAGACAGAGCGCAGCTGGAGCTGAACTTATTGAAGAAGCCAATATTTAATATTTACTGGACGGACTGTGTGGTTTGTGTATTTTTTGTTTATGTTTATTTGCACTATAGTGTAAAGACTTTGATTCAAACCAAATCATGTTCATCTTTATTTTCCTGCAGTTTTTTTTCCTTTTACCCAATCTATTAAATTAGTTATTTAATTTGTAGGACTAAAAATATTTCCTTAAATATCCTGCCTAGTAACAGCTACCCTATGGTCAATTTAACTATACCCAAATCGCTTTAGAGTGGCAATAGAGGACATTGACCCACCTTCATTTTCTAGCATTCTGTATCACATCAATATCTATGGTGATCTTCAACATGTTCCAATAACGACAATCCATACATAGTTGGTTTGGGTTCCTACAGAGAGATATTAGCGAAATGGCAATGACCACTATTGCCACGGTAAAGTGATTTGGGTGTACTCTATCCTCTGTTCTGCAATTTACTTATAAATACATACCAAGCAAATAAGAGAGACGCACTTTTCCATTTATAATATTAATGTTGGTTTCAACCATTCCTGAATGGTCAACTAACAATAAAAAATAGATTCTTGATAAGGTTTGGTTGTGTTCCGCTGATAAGATTTTTAACTAAAGTTTATATTGGATAGCATTCTTTGCTTTATAAAAATGTTTATAGTAAATTAAATAATTAAAACATGTAAGTGTGTTGTGTTTATATTTTGCATCATATTGTAAAATTAGTTAACTCACATAGTAAAGTACTTCAAACTTTATTTCTTTTTATCTGGGTTGCTTTTCATTAATATTTGTGGCAAACTTTCAAGCTTGGTTTCTAATAGAAAGCTTACAGTTACATTATTAGTGTTCCACAATTATGCAATGCACCTATTGCCATAAACTTAAATATATCATATATTATTTTTATGTACTGATTTACCAATTACTTTTGCAGTTTGTTTGAAACTTAATGGCGGCTCGGAACATAAGGCGAGTCGCTGCGCAGTAACAATTTCATGTGTTAGCGAAGATGAGGGGTGGGGTACTGCGCAGCGAGTAGCTAACGTCCGAGCCGCCATCACGTTAGAATTGAACTGTATTAGTACTTAATTTTTTTAATATATTTATTTTATATATTAAATATGTTCAACTGTGAAATAGGCACATTAAAAGATTTTAGGATGTAACTCAAAATTCCAGTTTTTTTTTTTAATTTATATTTTGTAACCTCTGCCATCAATCTTATCAAAGAATTATAATTGAAACTTCAATCTCCTTTCACAGGACATAGAATACTACAAGACAACTCTAAGAGAAGATATAGAGGCATGGCTGAAACAACTCGAAAAAAATGGCATAACCGACTGGATGATAGTATTAGTAGAAACTTATGACATACGAAAAACAAACAAATTATTACCGAGGACCACAGTCTTGGACAAAATCAAAGGTGATTTTGGCATAAAACAGACAGAGGAGAGATTTATCTCTGTTATAAATCCTATCAAATCTGAGGCAAGGAGTGCAGAGTCTTGGAGGGCGCTAGTAGCAAAGATTAGACATTTTGTCCTTGTGGCATATAATAAGGCCCTTATTAAGTTTGAGGAGTATATGAGAGAACAGAGAGAGAAACGAAATGACCCAGATTGGGACTTTTGTAAATATTTTATTCTGCAGGTAAGGAATTTTTGGTTAAATTATTAAAATAAATGTCAAAGTTTATGTTATTTTACTGAATCAGTGATAAATCATCATCTGCCTAGACCTTTTACCAATGATGCTGGGGTCAGCTTCCAGTCTAATCGGATGCGGCTGAATACCAGTATTTTATATGGAGTGACTGTCTATCTGACCTCCACAAACCAGTAACTGGGTAACACAATACCCCTTTGCAAGAATGGACTGAATCAGTAACAAATGAAGGGCTTTTTTTATTTAGTGTCTGAGTGCATTGTAATGTACTGATGCCTATGTGCATCAATAAAATATAGCTTTTAAAACATATACTTAGATTTTTTCTAAATGTACAAAGACACTTTAATATTCTTTCATTTTCAGGAACAACTAGCATTTGTCCTAGAAATGCTAGGCTTATATGACGAGGCTTTAGTCCAATATGACGAATTAGATGCTCTATTCTCCCAATTTGTGCTCAATTCTAATGTGACAGAGAGTCCAAAATGGCTTGAAACATTCAAGCAACCTGTGACGTCTTGGCAGGCAGTGAGATTAACTGCCTTGGTTCCTCAACATCTTAGAGAGCTGATTATAAAGAATAAAGCTTCCCTGTTGGATTTTAGAAGCTATTTGTTTCAACGTCAAAGTGCCATGTTACTACCTTCATCGAAACCCTGGGAGGTATGTTTGTTATTAGTTATAATATTATTTGTTTGACAGAATTTTCCTTATTACTGTTTTATCAAACTCATCATCATCTGCCAAGCCTTTTCCCTACTATGTTGGGGTCAGCTACCAGTCTAACCGGATGCAGCTGAATACCAGTATTTTACATGGACCGACTGCCTATCTGACCTCCACAATCCAGTAACTGGGTAATACGATACCCATTGGTAAGACTGGTTGTCAGACTTTCGGGCTTCTGACGACCCGTAACGACTGTCAAAGATCCACAAATGACAGCCGGGACCAACGGCTCAACGTGCTTTCCGAGGCACGGAGGAGTCTCGATATGTAAATAAAGATGGTCACCCATCCACGGACCAACCCCGGCAAGTGTAGCTTAACCTGATGGATCGACCCGTGCGGCTGTTATTACTTAGCCACTGTTTCATAAAACTATTTAAATATTTTCCCACGGGAGTAAGGAAAAAACATGGAATATAGGTACAGTCTGTTGTCAACATTA
The DNA here is from genome assembly GCA_947363905.1 of Lithophane semibrunnea. NCBI lineage: Eukaryota > Metazoa > Arthropoda > Insecta > Lepidoptera > Noctuidae > Lithophane > Lithophane semibrunnea. The sequence goes on along the minus strand of OX376207.1, from coordinate 6,074,609 downwards.
TCTAACCCACCCTAAAATCAAACGAATTTGGACCCTCTGCCGGTAACATTAAGGTTTATTTAATTTATATGAGCTTATCAGACAAGTGCTCGAGGACTCGATGAACAAAAATACAATAATAACACAGACACGCAAATTTGATCTTTAACGCGTAACGTTAAGGTAAACCCACCCAACATAGTCGGAGCCACTGGCATTATATATGTTTTTGTTAAGCTATTTTAATCATTATCTCGTTAACATTAAAGTTGAAAACCTTTTAAGTCACGCTACATAATTACAACCCAATCTTTAATTTCGCGTATTCCCAACAAGTCCTTGTGGCTTAGCGGTTTGACGCTGGATTGACGACGAACAGCATGTGGGTTCGAAAACACAGTGCACCTATACATCAGTTTCTTTTTTAATTTGTTTTCATTTCTACAATATTGCTTGCAATATTAAAGAACGACCAATGTGATTTTCGCCTAATAACTAATCTTGTAAACGGGTGGGTAATTTAAAAAACTTTAAGTTCACAGAATTTATATTTACCAAGAATGGTTGAATACGAAGTAAAACATATTTACTTCGTGAGGTAGATCATAAATTCATCTAAGTAACAAAAGTTACACTACGCCTAATAGCAGTGACTGCGCACACACATTTGTAAATCGTTTAACTCGTTAAGTATTTTTAAGCAATTTGTTGTAATAAAGCATCATGTCGCAACTTGACGACTATACCAAACATAAAATAATATTTTTACATGAGCAGAATGTTGGAATTAGAGAGATTGGTTGCCGACTTAATATAGCAGTAAGTGTTTTTTTTATACCTATTTTATTTTATTGATTGTGAGTAATGAACGCGTAGTTGGCTATTTTACCATTACATTCACTCCTTACAAGTTACATACACGGTTCCAAAAATGTTTATTTTTGTTTTAGAGAAATACGGTCAGACTATGGCTAAGACGTTATGGAGACAATGGAAATATTCAGCGGATTCGTCCAGGAGCAAAAGCCATCAAGTATAGTCCCGAATTCGAACGCCACCGGGCTATTGTTTCAAGCCACGTTGAAAATCCATTTTTGCCCATTCGTGCAACCGCAATAAACCACAATATATCAGTGGAAACAGTGAGAAGGCATTTACACGCTGCTGGGATAAAGAATTATAAACCGGCACAGAAAATTGCATTAACACCTGCTCATCGTGCAGAAAGGGTCCGTTTTGCCCAGGAATATTTAAATTTTAATTGGGAAGAAAATGTTGTGATCTTCACTGATGAAAAATCATTTAAATCGGACAAAGATGGACGTAAAATCTTATGGCGGAGGAAAGGAGAACGTTACAACGAGAAGTGCTTGCTACCTTGTAGAACTAGCGGTAGAATAACCCTGGGCTACTGGGGCTGGATGTCGTCCATGGAACCTGGTGAATTGGTGGAAGTTGGTGGTAGGTTTAATAGCAGTTTGTATTTGGAGATTCTGCGTGACGTCATGCTGCCGACTGTGCGAATTGCCTATCCAACGTCACATATTTATTTCATGCACGATAACTGCTCCATCCACCGTGCAGGCATTGTGCGGGAATGGTTAGCTGCTCAAGAAGGTGTGACAGTTATTAATTGGCCATCTAAAAGTCCTGATTTGAACCCTATAGAAAATCTATGGGGTCAGATGGTTTTAAATTGGGACACAACGGAAGTGCGAAACAAACACAACTTGGCTGAGGTCGTGACATCGACTTGGGAGCACATGAGAGGCAAAGATTTGTGTTGGAATATGGTGCGCGGTATGCGTAGCCGCTTACAACAAGTTATAGCAGGGGACGGTGCGCCACTCCGCTACTAGTTCATCTAGTAGGTATATTTAAACACACCATGTAAGTAAATGCTCAATGGATTGATTGTTAAACCATTAAAATGTTGCAGATTATGTGGTGATGTTATTGTTATAAATAGATTTTTTCTATTTAAATAACATGTTTATTCACTACATATAGGCAGCTATAAATTTGTAAAGCATTTCACAGATGAATTCATTTTCTCGATAACAAACTTAGCATAAGCATGCCTTTTTTAAAGTTTATATGGCATACTATTATAAAAATAACATGTTTATTCACTACATATAGGCAGCTATAAATTTGTAAAGCATTTCACAGATGAATTCATTTTCTCGAGAACAAACTTTTAAGCATAAGCATGCCTTTTTTAATGTTTATATGGCATACTAATATAAAAAGTATATTAATTTGGAAATATATGAGCATTTACTTACTTTATCTTACTTAAGTGTTTTAATGAAATAATAAACATTATAAACTTGCAATTTTTTTGTTTTATTTCTATACAAACTGCCCGTTTAAAAAGACAATACCCTACGTCGTCTGTTAAAGAAATGTAAAAAAGTGTAATAAAATATCTAAATTTAGGCTAAACTTGGTTTCGAACGTAGACAACGATGAACATCGCACTACCTTAGTGACCACAAGACCAACTCAACTCTTATAAGCCGCATTGAAATTTGATCTCAGTTGTAATGCTAGACGCAATATTCTAAAAAAAATTAACCATATAGTATACTATCATAAAGTTTATTCTTGCACAGCACGAGCAGCCATCTTCTCCTCGTGCAAATTATTTTGTATTTTAAATAATCACTCCATAGTAGCATTTGAATACCAGCTTTATAATGAATACGAATATTTATTTTTCAACTACCCACTTATTACAAGTTATGTGAAAATATTACCATTTAAAAAAGTTTATGTTCAGTCTGTAGTTCTTTACAATAATACAAGAAATAGTTTTGGAATATAAATTCTATATTGAAAGCAAAACAATAACTTTGTCGAAGGATTTGATCTCGATACTTGTTTTTCTCAGTCTTATACACAGACTACGAGACCAGAATTACTTAAGCTCAATCATTAAAATAAGCTATAACACTTAACATATTATAACAAATAGTTATAAAATATAACCTAATGCAAACGTTTTAAAGATCAAATTTGCGTGTCTGTATTATTATTGTATTTGTTCATCAAATCCTCGAGCACTTGTCTGATAAGCTCATATAACTTGAATAAACCTTAATGTTACGTGCAGAGGGTCCAAATTCGTTTGATTTTAGGGTGGGTCAGATAATGTTGACAACAGACTGTACATATATGTAATGTATGTATAGGTACTTATTTAACTTATCATCCTGTACCAATAAGTTTATTAAAGAGATTAGTCACTACATATTGCTTACTTTTATCAATAAAAACAATGCACTATGTGTATTTGGTTCATTTATTACTCGATTGTATTAATATGTGCCTAAAAGATACCTATATAGTGTATAGGTATGTATAGGAGTTGCTTGTTTACCGGCGAATAATACCGCTGTTCGATTTTCAACTCTCGACACTGAGCTGAACGTTGAAAAACCAACAGCGCGCTTTTATTTAGGCATTCATGTGTCGCCTAGTGTGAGTGTAAACGGCATAAGCCTTTTAGTGAGCCTTTCACTTTAGTTTCAAACTTTTCCATAGACATTTCAAACACGGTAAATAACAATAAAAATAGTTTTACGTAATTCTGGATTGCGGAAATTCAAACAGTCGTTATTATTATTATCGTCTAAAATAATCTTTAAATCATTAGATACCTACACATTATGCATAGTCCACGTCTGTCCTTATGTAATTTTAACAGATACTATGCTGATAAGGCGCCTTCATTTACCATTCTAATCAATTTCGGAATGAAACACGCACGATGATCGCGTTCGGCCAATGAAAGCGCGGACTATAGATCAATCAAAGAAAGAACGCGCGTTTAGAGTTACCATTTCGAAATTTGAAAAGTCCTGACAAAAACGCGGTCATTTTTCTTTTTTAGTCCTCATTTAGCTTTTTATGTTTTAAGGAGGAGCTCGTGGCTAAGTAATAACAGCCGCTCGGGTCGATCCATCAGGTTAAGCTACGCTTGCCGGGGTTGGTCAGTGGATGGGTGACCATTTTCACATATCGAGACTCCTCCGTGCCTCGGAAAGCACGTTAAGCCGTTGGTCCCGGCTATCATATGTGGATCTTTGACAGTCGTTACGAGTCGTCAGAAGCACGAAAGTCTGACAACCAGTCTAACCAAGGGGTATCGTATTACCCAGTTACTGGGTTGTGGAGGTCAGATAGGCAGTCGCTCCATGTAAAATACTGGTATTCAGCTGCATCCGGTTAGACTGGAAGCCGACTCCAACATAGTTGGGAAAAGGCTAGGCAGATATATATAGATATATTTAGCTTTTTATGTTTTAAAAATCCCCTCTAAAAGTTCGTATAAATCCGCAAAGTAACCCTACCCGCAAGCTATAAAAGTTTGTTTAGACTTCAAATTACGACAGCGTTTCTTAAGAAAGGTTCCATAAAGTATCGTACATGTTTTTAAAGCTATAATAGTATCCATGATACTAACATGCATCTTATATCTAACACTTCAAGCGTAACATGAAATATAACCCCGTCAGACGTATCGTTGCCCACGCGCGCACTGAATACTGCAATTATGAACACACGGCCGCTTGTTCTGATTTATTAGATTAATCTTTGCTAGTTTTACTTAATGATTGAAGAATTTATTGCTTAATGATGCCTGTAGGCAATGGCCATTGATATTAGCTGATGAAAATCAGGATTTTTAAGTCTGAACATGGGCTACCAAGTACCAATAACCAGTAGGTACAGTAGGTAACTAAGGTTGCCAACTTTTTGTACAAGAAATAAATAACCTTTATTTCTTGTATCAAACTTGTGGTCAAAGTGGAAAAATAAACAGTACCTATTTCGGAGAAATAATGTATTTTGTAACAGTATGGTTGACAACCCTAGTGGTAACACTTGCACCACGAAAATATCCCTTATTGCTACGAGATTAAAGCGCTATCCATGTTAAATTGTTACTTTACCATTGATGTGCCATCATTGATCGTACGAGTAACAGTTGATGCGGAATTTGCGTAAATCACATTATTAAACTTACTGAACTTCTGAACATAGTGTTGAGGCCCAAATCTTCTGATTTGCGATAATATTGCTTATTGCTTATCAAAACCCGCCAGATAGCCTGTCGATCAAAAACTGGTGGCTATACTTGCTTAATGCGCCTGAGGCTAAATGTTTGTGTCTGCCAGGGTTGCGGGTTAGTCCGAAAGGGATACCGGGATCTTAGCAACAGGCAACTGAAGGAACACGGGTGGGTTTTAGTCAGTAAAAGTCTGACTGACACGCCCTTCCGCTCCACCCAGAGCGGGAGAAGTCATTGGATGATGTTTGTGAAAGGCGGTCCAATATTAGTTTACGTAAAAAACCCTGTGGATTGAACTTGAACCTTATCAGAATAGATACTAAATTAAATAAAAAATACTAAACCATGAAAGATTACAAAATACATGATTATTCTGAAGTAAATCCTTTCAACAACTTGGTCTCCCCTCGATTCAGTAAACACTAGAAAAGAAAGACTAATTTAGCAAATAGCTAGCCTATTTCAAGTAATGTTAGTCAGTATACATGATGTATGTGCAAACAATCAAGCGCGAGCATTGAAGATAATTACGAAGCAATTTCTGTCCAATAAAATGTTGCAATCGTGAATTATTTATAACTTCGAATGTATGTTCCAAATTGTTCGTGCGGTACTTCTTGATAAAGATTCCATACTTGAAATCTTTGTTTTTGCTTGTTGAAGTGGCTATTGTCTCTAGAAATGAATAAAAAACGCGCGGAGGTAATGATTTTAATTTTTGATTATTTATTTTATAACCAGACAGTTCTTCTAATATTTAAATAAGCTTTGTATTGTTCTCAATGATGAAAGTAACTGTCTTAAACCAGAGAACCAAAAAAGCTTTTGAATTTATTTTCTTTGAGTTCAGAGAATTTTTTTTTTTTTTTTGTCTACTTTTAATTTAATCGGGTAGTTATAACTGTGTGGTTAAAGTTTTCACTCGCATGAAGCAAAGAAGTAAAATGCCTATCTAAACTGACCTTAAATCTAAATACGTTGCGAACACCAGCCCAATACAGGGTGAAATTGAATTCATGGGTATCCTCTTAAGGGGTCATTGTGTACTCATCATTATGTACAACTTTCACTATGGGACCAACAAAATAAAATCAGCTGTTCCCTACATTACGACGAGCTATGCGAACATAACTGTAGGGAAAAGCAGTTTTTTTTTTGTTGAGATTTCACGTTTATAGTCCATACTAATATTATAAATTTGAAAGTAACTCTGTCTGTCTGTATGTTACCTTTTCACGCCTAAACCACTGAACGGATTTCGATAATATTTGGCAAGGAGATAGATATCATCCCGGGGAAGGACATAGGCTACTTTTTATCGACCTACCACGCGGGCGAAGCCGCGGACGGAAGCTAGTTCTCTATAATCTGAATATTCTGAAAACAATCCCCAACAGACTGCAAATAACTTAAATTCTAAGTTGACAGTTTTAAGTTAAGTTTTCTTTTCTACATTTCTACTCGGTCACGGTTCGCCAATAGTTTTCCACATTGATTTATTCTTGTCCATCTGTATATTCCAAACCAACATTTTCCCCATGACCAGCCATGTATAACGCATATGATATATACCAATGCTATGTATTCAGTCGTGTATTAACGGTTGTGGTAGGTCAAGTGCACAAGCGGTGTAATTATGTCACTCAGGAAATGAGTTGTTACAGTATAACACAGTGATGGCATAATAATAAACGGGATGAGCAGTTAATCTGTTAACTGTTCATGTTTATCATGTGGGTTATATTTAGGACAATATGGAGTAATGCAAAATCGGAAATGATATCGGTTCAGGCGGATAAGGCTAGGCAGATTGATTGATGGAGTTATGAAAATGTCATTTTAGGGCTGGCGCACATCTGCAGGCGTAGCATGAGCACCGTTTTGTCGATGGAAGAGTAGACAAAAATGACGTTTCCTGTAGACAGTAGACAGTACGAGACGGCAGCATAATAGAAAGAGTCAACTGCACTTTTTACGAAATTCACTCTTTTACATAATTCGACTCAGAATTCTTTGTTTTATCATAGGATTTATCGGTTGTCAGTGTGATTTTGACAATAAGGATAGAAAACTTTCTTCCGAAATAGTATACCTCCAAAAAGATCTAGACAATGATCGTTAGAAATGACAGATTGTAGAAAGATTTCTACGGTGGATGTCAAAAATGAAGAAACGAACTGTCACTTTGTATAGAAAAAGCTATGTCTATTCTTCGTAGAGATAGAAAGCGCCATGCTACGCCTGCTGGCGAGGCGCCGCAGCGCAGCACGGTTGTCATTGCCAAACAAATATCAACATTACGCTTCTTAAAATAAAGTTGAAAATAAATAACCTGAGACAAGCACCTTTTCCGCTTAGATACACTCTCGAGCTCATGGAAGTTTATTTATTCTCAACTTTATTTCAATTGCTGCAAAATCGATATTTGTTTGGCAGTGACAACCGCGCTGCGCTGCGCCTCGCCAAGTGAGCGCCGGGCCCTTAGTTTGAACAAAAAGTAGCCTATTTATGTTTTTCATTTTCCAAGTTAGTATTAGTACCTATAATTTACAACTTTGCCTGAAAGTTTACTGTGTCGATTTTCGTATTTAGTGGATCGCCTTTCAAAAATTCAAAAAAGGGATCAAGATCTCCAAGATCCCTTTGTAGGTTTACAACGGTCTGTTGAACCTTCCACATAAGAACTTCAACCTCTTCTACTATCATCTGTGGTCGCTCGTGGGTGTCACGAAGACTCATTTTCAATTTTTCATATGATGTGTTTGTTGTGCTGCATACATACATACATAAACTCGCGGCTTCTTCCGATGGGGGCAGAAACTACAGAAAGCCACCTGCTACGATCCATATATACAAATTTTGCTTGGTTTAGGTACATTATTCAAAAAATATTCAAATACCTATATTTATTTATTTATTTAACCATTTATGCACACACATATAAATACAGAAAAGAAGAAAGGAACAGAAAAATTCGTACAAAGGCGTATTTACCTTCCAGATCGCCTCCCGCTGCCTATCCACCGTCCACAATACTCTAGTGGAGCTTTCCCTACTCGGCGCAACGGCAGTGGAAGGCGCGGCCGCATGCTGGGCGCAACTCGCATGCGCAGAAACGTTGCGCGCATGTGAGAGACTGGCAGCCAATAACAATGCGTTAGATATGTGTACTGCTACTCAAGCACCGCTGCTACATAATGCTAAAGATAAGGTAAGGAAATAACTATGAAATTATTTAAATTACTCTTAGTGTTTTTTTTTAATATTTTTTATTTTTATAATTTCACATAAACCTACATGGGCACTTATGAAACGGTTGGTCGCTTACTCGGTCGGTCATTTATGGAACAATTGGTCGTTTCCTATGGAGAAGAGCCGGAAAGAAACTCCACAGTTACTCTTTAAAAAATAATTGGCTTACAATATTTTCAAATTACAGTGTTAGACTGTTACTAGGCATGGGAGGACAATGTAGGCCTTTCAACAAGTACCAGGTACTTAACAAAATAGGAGATGTTCAAGAAATCTACAGTCCACTAAGCCTACAACGTTCTCACATTCACAAAATAGAAAAGAATCTATATAAAAGACAAATAATCAAAAAGTAATAAAAAATGCATACTGCTAAGGATAAGGTAAATAAAACCGATCTTATTAGATTAGCATTACATGCACAGATCCCTTGCGCGCATGTGACAGACTGGCATTTAAAATAATACATAAGCTATGTGTGTACTGCGACTCAAAACGCCACTGTTGCATAATTCTTAGGATATGGTGAATTTTGAAAAATAATACTCATTCCGTTAAACTAACATGCGCATAAACGCTGCGCGCATGTGATGTGCATGTTTGACTGGCCGCTAATAACAAAGCACCAAACAGAGATTTTTAAAGATATCACAGGTCTTAACACTGTTCTCGTTATGAAAGAATAGTACATAAGATAATGTATAATTATAGCTTATAACAGCTTGTTGATGCTCATTAGAAGTTCAGAAAGCTAAAAGTGTATCAACCAATCGAGTCTTGTAATATCAGTATGTACTGTCGAATTGTAGTGAAATAATATCAGTGATTTTATTTTTGTTACACATTCCAATATCAATCGCTGAGTCGAGCCTCTTGGACACGCCCTTGGCTACAGACAGTTGTTGTTTTAAATGTTGACCTGGCATCAAGCCAGAACAGTTGAAAACAAGTGACAATGACAAGTGACAATGTTGTTTTGTTGAATGATGTATCCTTGTATAATTTTACGTTACGAATGTCCAAACGTAATGAAACACTTTTTTAATGCGCGAGTTCGACTCGAAGTTGGCCGGTTTTCAGATTATTCTAGAAGAAAAAATGATTAGCGGACTGGGCAAAATGTTATATGGGTAAAGGGGATTGTGCCTGTACGGTAATAAGCTGCAATATACGGCAATAAACAGCATAAGCTTGCCCGTATCCCAATTTATTTGTCGTCGGCGCAATATGTCTTTTTCTTCCATACTTCTCTATTAGTAGTCATATCGGTAGTCGCTCCCTTTCTAGCCATATCATTTTTCACACAGTCCAGTAACACGATACAGTATTAAAATAATCCCTTCATTTCAATATAGATACCGACTGGCTAGTTAGGGGCTCACTGCCAATATTATTGTGAGAAATAGCTGTAGGTAATACCTTAACTGTTGTTAACTGTAATTCCAGAATAAATATATTTCTACTAGCTTCTGCCCGCAGCTTCGCCGCGTGGTATGTCGATAAAAAGTAGTCTATGTAAAGGACATAGACTACTGGACTGGGCAAAATGTTATATGGGTAAAGGGGATTGTGCCTGTACGGTAATAAGCTGCAATATACGGCAATAAACAGCATAAGCTTGCCCGTATCCCAATTTATTTGTCGTCGGCGCAATATGTCTTTTTCTTCCATACTTCTCTATTAGTAGTCATATCGGTAGTCGCTCCCTTTCTAGCCATATCATTTTTCACACAGTCCAGTAACACGATACAGTATTAAAATAATCCCTTCATTTCAATATAGATACCGACTGGCTAGTTAGGGGCTCACTGCCAATATTATTGTGAGAAATAGCTGTAGGTAATACCTTAACTGTTGTTAACTGTAATTCCAGAATAAATATATTTCTACTAGCTTCTGCCCGCAGCTTCGCCGCGTGGTATGTCGATAAAAAGTAGTCTATGTAAAGGACATAGACTACTTTTTATCGACATACCACGCGGCTCTAGACTATCTGTGTACCAAATTTCATTTAAATCGGTTCAGTAGTTTTGGCGTGAAAGCGTGACAGACAGACAGAGAGATACGAGTTACTTTCGCATTTATAATATTAGTAAGGATTTCAAACTCCATAATTCCTTTTTCCAGCTCCACGAATTAGGCAAACTCTGTGGCCTCCTCCCCGGCTCGCCAGACCCGTCCTCAGAGCAACTGCACCTAGTAGTCATGCTATCAGCAGGAATGGGTGACAATGAGACCAACAACCAACATCCAACCCCAACAGATCGGTTAAAAGAAGCGTTGTGTAGCAAGACCTGCTTTCAACAGTATTACTTGGAGCTGGCCGAGCTAGCTATGGGGACGTATAAGCATATTGGACGGTTAAGGTAAGTTTTTGCTGAGAATTTTACTCCGGTGATGAAAGTAGAACTTGTTTTCCACGGCTGAAAGTGAATGAATCTGGGAATGGTTCAACTCTACATACGATCTACGCATTGCAACTGACGGCACGCAAATCCTTCATCGCGCAAGCAGAGTTATTCTTGCGATTAACATACAACAACGGTCGGGCAGTGGCCCACCAGATACAGCACCCGCCTGGTTGGAGGATCCTCATTTTTCTATGGAGGATGAGGAGGTTTCACACCGTTCCTCATACCTCTAAAATGGAATTTCTAGTTTTGCTGAATGTTTCTGTCGTATATGGAGGATGAGGAACTTTCCACACCATTCCTCATACCTCTAATATCAAATTTCTTGTTTTTCTGAATGTATATATCTGTCGTAAAAATATCAAAGATTAAATTGTGATAATTATGGTCAGAATATTTTTATAATGTAATTTTTTGCAATCAATCACAAGAGAACGTTTTCGGAAGCAAATGTATATAAGGTCACTAGATAATTTTTATGAAAGGGCTATAAAGTAAAAATAGTATTGAATTACCTCAATCGAGATCTGAAAATACTATGCCAAGAAGAGTGACTTTAAACATGACTAAAACGACTACATCCAGAAACAGTTCTTGCAAATAAAAATGCAAAATTTCGAACCCCTCAAAACTTTTTCTCCTCAATTTCAGATTCGCCCGTCTTATAGGCCGCGACTTAGCCGCCTTCTACTCCGAGTTAGGCGAGACCGGTAAAGCTGTAGTATTCCTGATGGATGCGCTAAGGTCTTATGAGGAGCAAGGTTGGCGGGACCTGGCTGCACAGACCAGGCTGGAATTAGTTGCAGCTGCTAAGAAGATGAATGATATGGACAGGTGAGGTCTCTTAGCTGAGGTGAGGAGCTCGTGGCTAAGTAACAGCCGCACGGGTCGATCTATCAGGTTAAGCTACGCTTGCCGAGGTTGGCCTGTGGATGGGTGACCATCTTTATACACTGAGACTCCTCCGTGCCTCGGAAAGCATGTTAAGCCGTTGATGCCGGCTGTCATTCGTGTGTCTTTGACAGCCGTTACGTGTCGTCAGAAGCCCAAAAGTTTGACAACCAGTCTTGCCAACGGGTATCGTACTCGTATTACCCAGTCACTGGGTTGTGAAGGTCAGATAGGCAGTCGCTCTAAGTAAAATACTGGTATTCAGCTGGAAGCCGAGCCCAACATAGTTGGGAAAAGGCTAGGCAGATGATGATGAGGTGGTTCTCTTAGCGATGAGAAGTAGGAGTTTTTAGAGCTTTGAACGTAACTATTACATATACTATACATAACTAGATTTTGAAATTGACATTATAAATTATTTTCCTAAAAATAAACTTGGGTTTTAAAACACGGGTTCACTTTGGACCACGGACAAGACAAGAAAATAAGCATTCTATGAAGAATTGTTATTGGAATGGAATAAATGGACAGGAATCCTTTGTCCAAGTGTCGTGCAATACTATCTATCTACAGACTGATTTGAAATAGCTATACTCCATTTTAAATAAGATTAGACATTTAAATAAACCTTTTTTACAGTTCAACCGATTTTGACTTCTATTGCGTTGGTGGCATGACAAATGGCAGCTGCAGTAGACAGTTGGTATTGTGTAACTTTTTTTGCTTTTAATGCCATCCTTATCCCTATGGTATAGAAGTCAAAATTGGTTAAACGGACTGTATAAAGGTTTGTTTAAATGTCTGATCTTATTTCAAATGGAACATAATGCTTTTTATCGAGGAAAACACGCTGTTCTTGACTCTTCTTGGACTTTTTGCACGCAAAAACTAAAGCAATGGAAACAGATTCACCATTATTTTTTCATCTTCTAGATACACAAAACTCTCAGCAACAATAGCATGCACAGCCGAATTAGAAATCCTAGTCAGAAACTTCTATTTCGAGGAAATGATGAAATCGATACGAGAAGACCTGTCGAAAAAGACCGACACGGTCCTGACAGAGTTGAACGAATGTTTCAAGGTCGTATCAGCGACGTTAGTGCCGTCGGAACGTGGTGTTTATATTACTGACAATAAGGTCCAATGTCGCATGACGGTGGTGAGTTATTTGCCGAAAGATGTGACTTGTACTAGGGCAGCAATAAGTATAGAGAGGTGTAAGGATAATAAGGCGGAGAAAAAGACACCTGTTAAAAGTTATAAGACTGATTTAAGTGTTAGCGGTAGTGTGGGCTCGCCGAAACGGGGGCCGGTTGAGCCTGAGAATGAAACTACTAACTTAATTACAAGGTGAGGTTATTTTTAAGTATTTATTCAATTTTGCTGTCTATTCTGCGTTCGCAATTTATTTGCCAAACATGTAAACAAACACGAGTTTTAGGAAAAACAACTGTAATGCCTACACTTAAGGTTCAGTTTGCGCTACAACTTCATATTTTTTATAACTTTTTCAACGGTACTAGTCAGTCTAATTCAAGTCAACTTTATTTATATTGTCATAAAGTTTATTTTTGTTTACGTAGAAATAACATCAATATTGGAAACAAGGATTTAAATAAACCTTAAAAGTTTAACTTAAGGCGGAAGCGTCAGGATAGGCCGTGTTATTTTTTTTTTTCGTTTTTTTTTTTTCAATTTGCATGTCATTTTTTTGTATTTTCACTTGTAAATTATTAATTTTGCTTTTTCCATTTCAGCATAAGACTGGACGATTTAAAACCCAAGAACCCTTTACTAAACCCTTTACACATAACCTCACAAATTCATTACAAAGAAGACAGATCCCTACAAAAAGTCACTGTTGAATGTCAAAACCCGAAGGTAACCCTCAAACGTTCCGACAGCTGCAAATACCGAAAACCCTCCGCAACGATGCGACATAGTTACGAAAACTGTTTTTCTGAAGAAACGGTTATACTAAAGCCGGGTTCGAATGACTTGTTACTCGATTTTGTGGCGACAAAATGTGGGACATTCAAACTTGGTCAGGTTAGTTATCAAAAATTTTAAACTGCTTTAATGAATGACTTATAAACAAATCCCTTTGTGAATGAGTACCTAGATTTTAAATCCTCGCACTGACATTCTCCTTTAATTTGATAAGTGATCTTGATAATCTGCTAGGTCCAACTAGATTAAATTAGCTAGCGTAACTCCACAGGCGTGATGGTGGTAAAAAAAAAGGTCTGACGTTTTTTTAAAGTGAAAACTTCTTTAAGCGCGTTGAGCACTTTTTGGGTGAAAAAAATCATGGAACTCGCGTCATCGTCACGCTTGAAGTGATTTATTTTTTAGCGCCATCTACCGTCTACCGTTTGAATTACGTTGAGGTTACGCATTGTTGCTTAGTTTTCATTTCTCTCGGCAGTCCTCAAAGACTGCCCCGCATGTTTTATTTTTTAATTCGAAGAGCATCTAATATTTGTTTCTTGTTTTATCATATTATGGCATTGCGTCTGTAAAATTTCGCTAGCTAATGTAATTTGACCCTATATAATAATCAATAATATTGTATTAACTATAACATGGAATGTAATGCCTATTCCATTAGTTTTAAGACACATTTCTGCTGCGCTCTAAATAAGTAAAAATGTTTGTGCGCGGCAAGTAGACAAAAGCGTTCGCGCGCGGCAGTCGTCCAATCACAGCGCGGCAGCCGCACACGATTGCCGCTTTATGTGTGGACACACCTTTACATATTTTATGAATTTGCATGTTGCTTTTGGAACTGTAAAAAAACCTGACTATCTGTAATATATTACAATTCTTGCAAATAAAGTCCATTTTATTTAATTTCAGGTATCTTTGGTAGTGGAAGGGAAATTAGAGTTTTTATCGAATGTTCTCATCGGTACTAAGATGGGGTGTGAAGTGGTGACGCAGGGAGTGAATGTGTTCTTGAATAAGGTGGACGCGAAGAAGGATCTTGTAGCTGGATTGGAACAGGCGATAGAGTTAGTGGTGACGAGTGGGAGCTCGCATATTGAAGAGGTTTGTTGATTGTCTAGTACTGAAATCAATTAAATTTAACTTGGCACCATTTAAACTAACTATTTATGTAGGCAAAATAGATTTAACTAACTAATTCCCAAAAATTTAGTCTTAAAAGCTGTAACCCTGTCATCCGTACAATTGCATTTGCAATCAAAAGTGGAAGCTAGACCACATTAGCTAGTCTATAGTCAAATTACTGGAAATAGAATTGTTTTTAGAAAATACCAAGTTTGATGTCATTTGTTTAACAGAACATTGGTTAAAAGACCATCAAGTAAAGTCAATTAATTATGAAAATTATTGTGTAGTTAGCCATTTCAGTCGAAAATGTATGATACATGGCGGTTCATTAATATTAGTAAAAAATTCTATTAAATCAAAAGAACGGAAAGACATCATTGGACTGTCTGTTGAACACACCATTGAATTGTCCTGTGTTGAGCTTGATAAGCATGTTATAGTATGCGTATATAGACCTCCAAGCTACCAGAATCTACCTATATTTGATTCTGTAATGGAAGAGGTGCTAAAGAAACTTAGTGCTAATAGTAAGTCAATAATCATATGTGGTGATTTTAACATTAATTTATTAGAAAATAACTCGAATACTGTCCGATTATTAAGTCTTTTTAGGTCATTTGATTTGTCAAATGTTTTTATTAAACCAACCCGAGTGACAGCTTCTTCTGCCACTTGTATAGATAATATTTTTTGTAATTGTGATTACTTACATAAAGACATTGTAAATAAGTTGCCATCTGATCACAGTGGACAAACAATAACTTTTTGCGCCTACATACCTTTACAAAAAATTCAAATAAGGTTTAGGCCAATTACATGTAAAAACTTAGAAAAATTAAAAAATTCGTTGGCCAGTAAATTATGTGTTCAGAGTTTTAATAATGTATGTGACCCAAATGAGTTCTACGCCGATTTCTTTTCACTAATAAACAAACACTTTAATGAAACTTTTCCACTAAAGACTAAAACTATTTACACAAAGTTCTTATTTAGTGATTGGGCTACTCCAGGTATTCGTAAAAGCAGGGAAAATCTTTTTGAACTTTATGGCCTAAAGCAACATATGAATAATTCAACCTTTCATCAGTATGTTGCAAAATATTCTAAAACTTTTAAAAATGTGTGCAAAATAGCTAAAGCTCTTTACATTAGCAATAAAATAAAATCAGCTGATGACAAAATAAAAACTACCTGGCAAATAATAAATAATGAAACAGGTAGGAAAAAACAGCGTAGCACTGAATTTAATTTAGAGACTGCACATGGCCCAATCAACTCAAATGTAGAAATAGCTCAGGAATTTGAAAACTTTTTTGGAAATATTCCAGTTAAAACTACTGAAGCTCTAAATTCCTCACCCGCGCTTTCTGCTGCCTTACTTAGAAAGAATGTAAAGGCATGCCCTTTGGAGTTTAGGTTTCAGCATACAAACCCCCAAGCGGTTATAAAAGCTTTTAAAGATCTTAAAATTAAATCAACAGAAGATCTATGGGGAATGTCTGTAAAAGTCTGTAGATCTATCATCGAAACCATTGCGCCCTATTTAACTTTCATATTTAACACCAGTGTAGACCAAGGAGTCTTTCCGGATCTCATGAAACACAGTAAAGTAGTTCCTTTGTTCAAATCCGGTGATAGTAAGGAACCCAACAATTATAGGCCTGTGTCAATTCTGCCAGTTCTCAGTAAGGTGTTTGAAAAGTTGATGCTCAATCAAATGTTACGTCACTTTAATAAAAATTCCATCTTTCATGAACATCAGTACGGTTTCACCAAAAGGCGTTGTACCACTGACGCCGGTGTCACCCTAATAAAGAAAATTTTTAACGCCTGGGAGGAAGCACAAGATGCCATTGGAATCTTTTGCGACCTCTCGAAGGCGTTCGATTGCGTCGACCATGATACACTTCTGTTGAAACTAGAGCACTATGGGGTTAGGAATACAGCTCTTGATTTACTAAGATCATATCTGAAAGAAAGCAAAGTTAAAGTTCAAGTAAACGGCGTAAACTCATTGGGGTCTGAAATGGCAATGGGCGTTCCTCAAGGCTCGATATTAGGTCCATTCCTCTTTTTAGTTTAGATTAATGATTTACCCCAATTACTTCTAAATCAACCGAAGATGGTGTTATTTGCAGATGACACATCATTGATTTTTAAAATAAATCGACGTTCACAAAATCTTGACGACGTGAATAGCTCTATTCTTCAGGTACAAGATTGGTTTACGGTAAATAATTTGGTACTAAAAAGCATCCAAAGGTTGTCTGTAAAAGATCGCTTTTAGCGATAAGACCGCCCATTGTGTCACCCTATGTAAAATTTCTAATTTATGTCTGTAATTTTTATGGTGTACATAATAAAGAGTATTCTATCTATCTATCTACTAAATGAAAAAAAAACCAAATGCATTCGATTTAAATTACCTAATGTTAGAAGTAGCGAATGTGACATCATATTGAATGGAGAAAAACTGGAGTTTATTAATCAAACAGTTTTCTTGGGAATCACGCTAGACGAGAAATTACAATGGGGACCTCATATAAAATCTCTTGCGGGGCGGTTAAGCTCGGCCGCTTATGCTGTTAGAAAGATAAGACAGTTAACAGATGTAGAAACCGCGCGTTTGGTCTATTTCAGTTACTTCCACAGCATTATGTCGTATGGCATTTTACTGTGGGGTCGGGCTGCTGATAGTGAAACCATTTTTATTTTGCAAAAAAGAGCTGTCAGAGCCATTTATAATCTATGTCACCGCGAATTTCTCAGGGAACTATTTAAAAAGATTAATATCATGACGGTACCTTGCCAATTCATTTATGAGAATATTATGTATGTAAGAAAAAACTTAAATCTTTTTAATAAAATAAGTGATAGGCATAATTTTAATACTAGAAATAAAGATAAAATAGATCAACCATTTTTCAGATTAGCTAAAGTACAAACATCTTTTATGGGGTACTGCGTTAAATGCTATAACAAAATACCTTGTGATATATTGCAATTAAATGAAAGAAAATTTAAAACTCATATAAAAAGTACACTTTGTAAACAAGCTTATTACAAATTAGAGGATTATATCCAAGATAAGAATGCTTGGAAACATGCTGGTCTTGCTCCATAGGACGATTTAGTGTCTGGACAAAATCAAACTGATAGCTAATTTAGTTTTTTATTTATTATTTGTATGTCATAGACTTTTACACTCTGTCATTACTTAAACTCACGCACTGACTTATTAGTACTACTTGTAACAATGTTAGGACTATTGTAATATCGTATACTTTTACAATCTTTGTAAATATGTGAGCACCATGTATCTGGTAATTAATTTATTAATTATTCCTCCATTTATAATTCTTTTTACCTTTCGTAGTACAGTAATCTTATTGTAGTGTAGGTGCATCGTCTTCACATATAATTATATAATTAATGTATACAAAATATTGTAAAACATTTTTAAAAGAGTAACGATGGAGTTTCTTGCCCATTCTTCTCCATACGAAAACTACTTTTTTGGAAGGGGCAACTAGAATCAATTCTATTTCTTTGTTTGACGTTCAAAAGTGCCATATATGTGCCTATTTGAAATAAATTATTTGACTTTGACTTTGACTTCTATATCAACACTTTATTACAACAATTTCAACGCGTTTCTCGGCAACACCTCTCCGGTAGTGCAAAAGTGGTATGATTCGAAACAAACTTCAAAAAACATAGGCAATACTATTATAGATTTTTGTAAGGGCTGACCTTTTCTTTATATTCCCTAACATTGACACCTTTTAAAAGAAAGCATAAACTAAAGTTACAATAAAGTTGCTATTACTAAAGTTATGACAACCCCATTTTTTATGTCCACGCAATCACTGTCCATTCTAAGGTTGCCTGGATGAGATCGCCGAAAGCGATAAGGCCGCCCATTGCATGTTTTGTAGTGTTTTTTTTTTCTATGTATTTTCTGGTGTAAAATCCATACTAATATTATAAATTCGAAAATAACTCTGTCTGTCTGTCTGTTACCTTTTCACGCCAAAACTACTTAACGGATTTCGATAAAATTTGGAAAGGCGATAGATGGCACCCCGGGGACGGACATAGGCTACTTTTTATCGACATACTACGCGGGGGAAACCGCGGGCGGAAGCTAGTAAAGTATATATCCTTACTTTATATTAAACTTGCGAAAGTAACTATATCTGTCTGTCTGTCGCGCTTTCACGCCAAAACTACTGAACCGATGTAAATGAAATTTGGTACACAGATAGTCTACAGCCTGAGAAAGGGCATTGGCTACTTTTTATCGACATACCACGCGGGCGAAGCCGCGGGCGGAAGCTAGTAAATAAATAAAGTTACTTTTACAGCCTCTAATTCAGCTACATAACTCTACAATAATTAGTCTGATAGTATTAATATTAATATCTATACAGCAACATTTTCTTCTTTTCTTTACGCAGAACACAACGATACTTCTCAAGACATCATCAGGCCTGCTCATCCGCTTCGCTGACAATGAAACAGTGATGTGTCGCGAGCTATCCATCAAGGTGGCATCTATGGACCCGTTTCAGACCACCCGCGTGCCACTGCGACTGTTCGCCACCTTGCAGCCTAGGAAAGAGAAGAGTATTGAGCATTCTGTGAGTTTATTATACTTTACTATACAATTTAAAATTGTATCCAATCTCCCTAGCCTTTTCCCAACTATGTTGGGGTCGGCTTTCAGGCTAACCGGATGCAGCAGAATACCAGTATTTTACATGGAATACTCCCTGTCTGACCTCCACATCCCAGTAATTGGGTAGTGCAATACCCCTTGGTAAGACTGGAATAATTGTATATTTTAGTATAGTATATTTAGACATAGACGCAGAATGAGAAGCAATGACACCGAAATTGTAAAGAACAATTACCTATATAAAAATACATTTTACCTAAACAAAAACATTTTACCTACATTAAAATAAAGTAACCATTTAACTCTAGCCTTTTTAAACCACCCTTTTAAAGCACAAAACACACACAACACGGGCGCGGGTCGGGTCGGGAGTACGGCGGGCTTGTGTACATATATTGTAATTCCTTGTATTATATGGATGTCAGCACATGAAAAGCGTGCGCGGCTTCCGCTCCCGACCCGCTCCGCACTCGACACGCGCACGCGTTTAGTCGGATACCATCAACCTGTCCATGTGGTGGCTTATTTATGCGATTAACTCTGCCTTCACGAAAAAAACTATGTTCATCAGTAGACCACGAAATATAAATTGTCATGCCATTGTCCATAAAGAATATATATAAATAGATCATATATTTTTCGAAACTATACAAATCATTTCAGAACAGAATGAAACATAAATAATGTGCTTATCTTCCACAGGTCTGGCTAACCTGTCCCTGGTGGGAAGCTGTGACAGAAGTGCCGCTACATTTCACCCCTCCCATGGTGGCATCCTGGCGACTCCTCACCTCAAACGCGAGGAAGTTCATCCACGTGACCCTCAAGTCTACCGTGGTGCACCTAGTGCAGTTCTCGCTGATAGACCCGAAGTTAGAGTGTGATGGTGTTGATAACTCTGTGGCGGATTTGAATCCGAAGAATTCTGATCATATGGTATGGATTATTTTTAGCTAGTTTTCCTTATTTTGCACGCATAGGAAAGTTTGAAGGAAAAATTAAAAATGTTGCAATTGACGTCACATAGCATAATGGTCAATGAGAGCTATTATGAAAAAAAAAACTTATAGTGTTCTTTAAACAGTTTCATAATATTATGTCTTTGATAAACAGTTTCATAAAAAAGTTAATGATTTATGAATGATACTTTTTTCAAATATACAAAAGTAACAATTATGTTGCATAAGTTAGGTCGACTATGGTAGATTGAAGTAGGCATAAATCCACGCTGCATTTTTGCTTTTCAATGTTCACTTACGACTTACACCCGCGCCGAAGACTGGCCTCCGCTGAGATTGGTCGCCATGGCCGAAAATCGGCCTGGAGGACTATTATTATTACTCTCGAAATCTTCTAGTTGGAATACAATCAACGTGATACCAAGTTGAATCACACGAGTCAAACACTAAGATGGCGGAAGTACATTTGCACCTATACTACGACGTATTAATGCCACCATTTTTCCAATGTTAGTGAGAGACGGTGATATACAAGGCCGCTAGCACCATCCTTTTTTCGCAGTGGAATAATGATGGCATTAATACTTCATAGTCGGCCCTCTGTTCTAATCAACCTCATCTTGCTTTCTTCCAGATGGTAGCATCAGACGGTACTACAGCCTCATTCATGTGGGAACTCCTCAAAGACCCCCTGGTAAAAGCAGGTCCAATGAAGGCCACATTCTCCGTGCACTATCACCCCTCAGACACCGAGGGGCCGGGCAGACCATTCAGCTGTCCGTTTGACATACAAGACTATACTACACTGTTTGTTATAAGGACTAAATTGGAGCCTAGTAAGGGATCCGACTTTTGTAGGGCTTCACAGATGTGCTGTTTGCAGTTGAGCGTGCAGAGGGTAAGTGGAAATTATTTTGTTAAGTTTTAGTTTAATTTAGTTTGAAATAAGTTTTAGGTGCATTCATGACAGTTTGAGCAGAAAAGCTAGAAAGGGGTGGAAAAATGAGAATCCCCCTTTGGCATAAAAATATTCCATGAGTAGACAATCCAATAAACTCGAATACTGTCATTTTCTTTCTGGCATTTAATATTTTTAACACTGTTGCTATATCAATCTTGCTCTGCCTAACCTAAGTCTACATAATTTCAGGTGAATGAAACAGAATACACGTCGCTTATGTACGAAGTACTCGCTGACCAGACCATGTGGGCTGTTCTTGGTCGTACTGCAGGTAAAAATAAAAATATCTAAATATCTAATATTAGGTCCACTTAGGAAATTGGTGTTTTGTATGAGGAATGTTAAAGAAGTTGCATTTTTCATACTAACGTTTTCTTAATTTTTATAACAACCATGAACACTACTGTTTTAAAACTTTTATGCACTACTGTTTAAAAACTAAGATATCGTATGTCACTTAGATTAAGCGACAAAAATACGGTTTTGAATAGTTAAAAAAAAATAGTGGTAATTTCTGCTAACAAAATGAGGAGTAATTTTTAAGGTATTTTTTATGTTAAAAAAACTATAAGTAATAAGGTTTTTTTACTATTAGTAGTTGTCTATGATGGTCATTAGTCGATATAATACCAAGCAATTGATGAATATTTTAAATCATAGAAGTGACGAGGTTCTATAGTAGTGAGAAAAAAACGCCAATTTCATAGGTACCCAATATTATAAACGCAAAAGTTTGTAAGAGTATGGATGGATGGATGTTTGTTAAAAACTACTAGAAACTACTGAATGGATTTGGATGAAATTTGGCAAACAGATAGTTTACAACCTGGATTAACACATAGGATACTTTTTATCCCAATATTCCCACGGGATCGAGACTTACGCAAGTGAAACCGCCGGGTGCAGCTAGTTTATCAATATAAAACATAATAGACCTTTGCATTGACTTTTATACATATTACGTTTCTTTTTCAAGGTGTCATAACAATGGAATGTACGAGCACGGAACCGCAGAATGTAACGCTAGACGTGATGCCGTTAGTCGCAGGATACTTGCCGCTGCCGACCGTCCGACTGTCGAAATACATCGCAGCTAATACCAAAGGTAAATACAATTATATTATTAAGACTTCCTTTTCTTTGTAGGTATTGTTAACTTATCAAAGGAGACAAAATTTAACACCTATTTTTCGATAATCTCTTGAGATTCGGCGGGACCCGATAGGTTGTTTACACGAGGAGAGTTTTTCAAATATCGATGGGTGAAAATGTCCATGCGAGCCTCGTGGGCGATTTATCGCACAAGTTTGTTTAAATAAGGACCTTATTAAAACATCAAAAGGTACACATTTCATTCAGAGCTCAACAACATGTCCTTCCTAAATTTCTTGTCTACAAACCTGAACCTAATAACATCTTACAAACGCAATATAATTTTCTAGATCCGAAGAAAGACATCTCAGCTCACCCCCGACTCGAACCATTCAGTCCAGGTCAAGTGTACCATGCAGGTAAAGCGAAGCAGGTCCACGTCTTACCTCCTATGCCGAAGGAACATCTCGACGTGATAGCCAACTAAATATATTGTAAGTCATGCCAGGCTAACATACACAACACGACTTAACTTTGTCGTCGCATTATCTCGCGCCGAGACGATATTTGACGTTGGTTACGCCTAGTCGTATCTCGCTTTGGCGTAAGATATTACTTATGGAAAATTAGTCGTGGTTGGCAGGGTGGAGACTAGTCTATGAGCTTAGTAATTGTGCTGGTAGGGTGGTGGAACTCGCAGGTTTTGGTAAAAGATAGAGGATTGGCATAATGAGTATATAAATGATGGTGATGATGGAGTTGTGTGATTGACGAGGTCAGAAAATCTTATGAATTTTTTATATATTTGTTAAAGCCGTTTCTTGACTGACTGGCTAACAACGCATAACCTAAGTACATGTCCAGGTAAGGTGATTATATATGAGTAGCATCGAAGCAACACGATGACCCGTGTATCTGAGGCCCTAGTGTGAGTTTCTTTTAACCATCTCGACTTTACGCATCGACCGCTTTCGGCGCTCCGATTGGCCCTTCACCAGTGAAGGCCAGTGTAGGGCCAATCGGAGCATCGAACGCGATCGCTGCGTAAGTCGAGATAGTTAAAAGAAACTCACACTAGGACCTCTGTATGCGCGCGACTACTCGCTTGTACTCTTACGCGAGTGAAATATGTGGACGGAATGAACGTGCGTATAACTCTGTCTGAACTTCTGGAGCATTTTAAAAGACAAATATAAAAACTATAAACTTGCGAGTTTTACATCCCAAAATATTATTCAAATTATAAAACTGACTATCATGACATACACCACCATAATCGACTAAAGTAAGAAAATAAAACAACACTAGCTGTCAAAATACACAGATTGTGAAAATAAATACGTCCATTGCGTTTGATGAAACGTTA
Organism: Lithophane semibrunnea; assembly: GCA_947363905.1. NCBI lineage: Eukaryota > Metazoa > Arthropoda > Insecta > Lepidoptera > Noctuidae > Lithophane > Lithophane semibrunnea. Next base: position 6,050,859 of record OX376207.1, on the reverse strand, counting down.
TAACATTTCCAGGCTCAATAAATTATGTTCAATGTATTCAATAATATTAATGATAAAATAACAAAAATAAATAAATTGATATTATACATTGACATTTCGTGTTAGGGACAAACAAATTATTTGTATGCTTAAATGTACCTAAACTAATCTTTGGCATAAAAGACTATACTTGATGGGTATTATTTTAATGTGCGTTATTTTAATTAATAACTTATTAACTGTGCTCTTATTGAACGCACAAATAAAAAAAATTATGGAAACAAGGCACATTTTTAATACTACCCATATTTTAGAAAAAAAATGCTGCTATGATATTGTACTCGAAGAGAATTATAAAAGCTTTTATTACACTAAAATTATGTTGATAATAATGACATACAGGGTGTAATTGAAATTATTGGGATCCTTTCAAGGGAAAAAAATACTCAAGTATATGAAAGATTCCAATTTTACCCTGTATGGGATATCTGATAGTACTGCTTACGAAATTCTATTCTATGACTAAGAATCGGACCACCACATGTGATAACTCATATGCTTCGTAAGGTTGTATGTGTGTAATGTAGGTAAAAATACTATAAATTAATAATACAGGGTAAGTTTTTAAATAGAAATCACTGGCAACTATGCCAACCATTGGAGATAAGATATCTGCTAAAAACTCACCCTGTATGTGTAATACGATGATAATCTTGCAGCTATATCGGTTAATGCTTTGGCAACATTATTAGAGAAAATAATTCACTTATTTTTTCAATTATCTAGTGCCATATCATTTCAAAAGGTAAAATATTGGCAAACTTAATGCATGGGACTCTCGCCTCCTATAACATGGGACTGAAACATAACTGGCGATATGTGGGTGCAATAATAAGTACACCTCTGCCTAACCCTTCGGGGAATACAGGCGTGATGTTATGTTATGTTTAAATAGACATTTACATGTGGGTTTTTAACACAGACAGATAAAATTTTCGATCATCGATGCTTTAAATCAAGATGGAAGTTATTACTATAAAATGGTACAGTAAAGTTTAACGCTGTCACTCTACAGGGAAGTCAATGCTTATGCCTCATTCTCTTACATTCAACATTAGGACTTATTTCACTTACATTTAGGTGTAAAGTTAAATAGCTAGCTATGTGTTAGACGTTTAAATGTGTAACGTAGTGTTATTGTACTGACAGTCTTTTGTTTTTTAAGGACTTGATACAATAGAGGGGCAATTCCTGTATTTTTAAGAACAATCTGTCAAAAGTACCTCTCTTTTCCCTACATTTATGACAAGTTTTTGACATTGATTGACGCTGAGATGAGATTGCGAGTAGATTTTGAAAGTTTTTAATTACGGGAATTGACCTTCTGAATAAAATATAGATTTTAAATTGGATGTTTGACCAGGACTCATTGTCAGAGGAGAAAGCTTGATCAAGTCTCTGATGTTATGTGTGGTAGGCGAATTAACAGTAGCCATGTAAACCACTTGACAACAGTTTCAACTAAATAGGCTTTTAGAAACCAAGGGTTATTCTACAAAATGAAAACCGGGCCTGAAATTACTCGTTAGCCGGTAATACATATTGGACAAGCCTCTGCCAACGCGAGCGTAGGCAAATTGATACAAGGCGAGTGCTACGGTTTACATGTTGGTCAAGTTCGAAAGAGACCAATAGCACCTGCCAATGTTCACGAGTTTTTGTGGAGCTATCCAAATGTTGGCCATAATTGCCGAGTGCAGGCAGAAAAACCGAGAGTGTTCCGAAGTGAGACGAGCGAGCGATCCCGAGTCAGCACTCAGGATCGCTTGCTCGATTTATCACCTTGAAACGAACCGTATACACGTTACCGCGTACCACGTTACCACGTAACCGCGTACACGGCGTTCGCCTGAACTCGGCCAGCTAGGCGAGCATCATATGCATCATATGAGCTATCATATGGTGGGGCTAGACTATACGTTGGTACTCGCCTTTGCGTGGCGAGCTATGACCAACATGTATTACTGTCTCAAAAGATTCAAATATCTTTTTCCATCGTCGCCATACTTATTTCGCCACAACGATTATGTCTACCTAGTCTGTTTCTCGTCTCTTCTTTTCTCATATAAGTTGTAAATACAATTTGGTGCTAGATTAATATAGAGTTAACACCAAATTCTTCATAATGTTCAAGTTATTAAGTTATCTTTGTATATCTTGTTACAATAATCTCAATTAAGTTATACTGGTGCATGTATGTTAAGAGATGTCTTGGTTTATTTTTTGACATAAGATATTAAAGCAATGTTTATTTACTTGATAATGGGAATTAAATTGTTCAGGGTGTATATTTCAATTGAATTAAACTGGCTTGAACGTAATTGGAAATGGATAAAACACGTTTTTACACCTTTATACATATAAGGTGTTGAAAAATTACTTTTCAAATTTCATCGAACTGAATAACTTTTACTATGGGACAAACTCTGAAATCGCGAAAAAAAAACAGCTGTCCCACACAGTTTAGAAAAAAAAAAGAATGAAAAATTGTTTATTACAGAACAATAGGTAACATGTACGGAACAGCTGGTTTTTGTTTTTCGCGATTTCAGTGTTTTTTTTTTTCTAATGTCTGTGAAGCAGTTTGTAAAGTTATTTTTTAACTCCTTATGTATAAAATATTCACCATAACCAAATAAACACCCAATCTTTATCCATCTATTTTATATTGTGTCTATATTAATATTTATGAGCTTTCCCTAGTGTAAGTTATCCAAAGAATAATTTGATGTACACAATCTGTTACTTTAGTTACAAATGCTAGCCATCGTATTAATTATATACTTACCGCCTTACTAATAAACGTTGTATAGCTCCTGTATAGTTACACAATGTTGACTTCTTCTTTCAAAAGTCAAATTACTTTTGAAAGAAGAAGACAAAGCGTTGTGTAACTATACAGGCGCTATACAACGTTTATTAGTAAGGCGGTTAGCTAAAACTAACAATGCAAATGGCAAACGGTATGTTCGTTATTATTTCTGCGGTAAATTATGACTTTGTATAAATTGACAAAGAAATCAATGAGTATACTCAGTAGGTGTGACATATTTTTTATTATTTTTAAGAAGCTTAGATATCTGTTAACGAGCGCATTTCAATAAATTGCAATGTGATTATGTTGGCAAACTTGTTTCAGTGTTGCCACTTATTGAAATGTTAGTATTTTTTTAAATCTTATAGCATGCTTAGAATAAATAAAGTTGGTTTAATATCGTATAGTTCTTATTAAGTTATTGAGATTTCCATAAAGTGTATTTATTTTGATTTTGTAAGCGAATAATGATCCTTTGTGGATGATTCACGTGGAGTAAAACTTAATTGGTGACTAGTGAGCTTACCTTATATTTTGAAAAGTTGTTAAAGTCAACTTTAAATACTAAATCGTCTATGAGGGATCCTATTATAATAATTATGTTTATCGATATTTTGACATGTATTTGTATTAAACATAACATATAGAGAGAAAGAAATAAGAAAAATCCTCAAAATATTTGACACCAGTGAATTTGACTAACAAATCACAATGTCAGACATTTTGTTAATATTATAATATGATTGTCGGTTAACTTTAACATTTGACCATACTTCTACTGAAAGCGAGCTGTTAATGTAAATAGACGTAATACTGTATAACTGCAGATTGTATTTATGTTTCATACTATGTATTATATCTAGAACTACGAATATAATGTTTATTGTTAGCGTAATTGTTTTATTTGAACCCGGGACAACCCTACCCTTGTATGAGTGAGATCTTTCTTTGTGTGACGTGTATCATTTATCGAACTGTAAAAAAAAAAAGCAGAAGCGTTGTGTTAAAGCAGAGAAAAAGTGCTAAGTATTGGATATTGTGATATGAACTTATTTTTATTTGCATGAAATAAGTGAGGAGCTTGTGGCTAGTAATAACCACAGAGCATGTAACTGTAATAACAGCCGCACGGGTCGATCCATCAGGTTAAGTTAAGCTTGCCGGGTTTGGTCTGTGGATGTCTTACCAAGGGGTATCGTGTTACCCAGTAACTGGGTTGTGGAGCTCAGATAGGCAGTCGCTCCATGTAAAATACTGGTATTCAGCTGCATCCGGTTAGACTGGAAGCCGACCCCAACATTGTTGGGAAAAGGCTAGGCAGATGATGATGAAGTATAGTTGATTTATTTTGGTTTTTCTTAATGTACATGACATGACGCCCGTAATCCCCGAAGGGCTAGGAAGGTATACTTTTAGTACACCCACATTTTGCCAGTTATGTTTAAGTCCCATATAATAGGGGGCGAGCCTATTGCCAGCATCCGGACACAAATCCAAACTCCGGGCTGTTAACCATGAAATTCCTGATCGAATTCGTAGTCTGGTATTGCTTGGGCACCAATACAATACTGTGTTCTAATAAGTTATGTTACGCCGTTACGGTGGGCCAAGATTTCGAAGTAGAATAGGACTTTCAAATATAAAAATGCTGAAGTTGTTAACGCGGACACTGTCCGAATCACTGGATTTCGGAATCAAAGTTTCTTCTCTCTTTCTCTCTCTTAAATCTGTTATTTTCATCACTCCATAGATTTGTGCACCAGCCTGACTTTAAAAGTAGCAAAAGCCATTATTATTTTTTCACTACATTAGTCGATTAATTTAACAGCAGCACTAGTAGCAGTTAACGTTTGCAAAAGAAAATGAGCTCACTATTCGGAGATACCAACTCCCAGATACTAACTATTCGAGTTCGTCATTGGTTGATTGATTTTAGGTTGGCAGTTGACTGGCGATTGTGATTGTGAACTGTCGAACGAAATTGATAAGTTTGTTTTGTCACAAAAATATGGTCCAAGTTTTAATAAATTCAGCGGAATCATGAGATAAGTTGTACCACATGTAAACATACATTTGCAATGTGTCAAGTGAATAAAGCATAAATACAATGAAAGTCGTGTGGGTTATGTTGTGAAAATGCGAAGTGTTACATTTGGATTATTGGATGTCACACGCGAATGTAATCTTCGAAGTGGTCTCCTAGAAGAACCATAAAGTTTTCACTGTGGATAAGTTACATGTACGCAGCGGGAATGACAATAATGGCAGTTTCTGTTGGCGAAATTTGCGAGAACACGAAGCTGGCGAGGGAGATGGCACTGATGGGAAACTATGAGTCGGCGCTGGTTTACTACGAGGGCACGGTGCAGATGATCCACAGACTGCTTATCACTATCGCAGACCCCACGCGCAAGTCCAAGTGGCAACTGGTGAGTACCTTCAAGTTTTCTGCATGTTTTCCAAGTACTTCGATGGCTGCTTACCTTGAATATTAACGTTTCCTTTTATGATAAGCTGTGGTGCTAATTAGTTGCGCGGACGGTAGGAAGGCGGAAGGCCACCCGCAGCGTTCACATAATTTACCATGTAGGTTTGTTTATGCCCTTTTTTGTTCTTGAATCTAGGTTATCTAGGTCTGTTGTGGTCCATGCTTAGATACCATACTGCCTGTACTAAGTAAGTAGCAGATAATTTGATCAGGATTTTAATATATCAACAACAGTTTTTCCAATATAAAAAGTCTTTGTGTAGCAACATGTGGCATTCTACAACATCTTTTTTACTTACTTTTTATTTTGATGCTTTATTTTTATTTATCTGTCTTCCATAAGTACAGTATGTGGAGAAATTAAACCTATTTCCTCTGAAATTTATTCAAAAACTTGTGATTATCCTTTCTCTTCATTACACTAAATAGTAAACAAAGAGTTTTTATTGTCTCAATAATCTACCTTTGAAAAGAAAAGGTATGAATCATCCCACTTACAAAATGATGTCCTCATTTGTTAAAGCTAAAGTACCCATTTCCTTTAAACAAAGAAACTGACTTAAACAGATCTATTTAACACGACGAAACCATCTTTCTGAGTGGACAAAAATATACAGTTACGGAGGGAATAACTATGCAACGCTAACATATCCAAATGCGTCTGTCAACATTCCTAGAACTGCTCAATATTAACACATTGACAAAATACATAACAATTTCATTAGCACTTATGTAAGTTACCTATTATGCATTTCGTAATCTTGAAATCCACGTTCATGATAAGGGATATTATAACATTTAATTTCTTGAAGTCAGAGATGCCAAATTATTGTTATCAGTGTGAAGAGAGTAATAAAACAATCTGATAATTTGAATCTGTTATCTTTGTTTGCATTCTCATATCTTTTATGACATTTTAATAGTATCTAATAAGCCCTTGTATCTTGTAACTTTCAAGATTTTTGTACTATAAAACCCTTCCTAATGTAAAATTCCAAGAAAAACTATCATATCCATCTAAGAACAAAAAGTTATGAAGTAATCTTTTAAAGAATTTGCCAGCAATTTTGTCTTGCCCGGTCCATAATTTCGAACAGACTGTTAAACTATTCATGCATACATAATCATACTCAATTATTGAGTTTAAAACATCTAGAAAAAGATAACTGTAAACAATTGGTTTTAAACAATAAACGTTTCATGTGTACATACTCTCGTACATAAAAAGTACTGTTCTTTTATTTGTTTAAACATTACTCATATGTTTATATTTAGCATGACTTTCGAACTTATTAGAAGGTTAATTTTACAGTTAAGAATCTAGAAAAAATTATATAGCTAAATATGTTGAAAATCTGGCTTAAAATAAATTGATCTAGTTATAAGGCATCTACATAAGATGTGTAAACTATCTTCAAATGCATCTTCCTTGTCAATTCACAACTGATCAGCCATAAGGTAGCAATCTAATTGAATATCCTGGCATACACAAGCAGACATTCATTATCATAATTAACATCTCATATCTCAAGCATAAAGATAAACCATAATCATATATCATGCATTTTATGAGGACGAAAGTGCAGCTGACTCACAAACTGAGTTTATTGAAGAGCACAAAGAAGCATAACAGATTGGGTACAGTCATTAAAGTTAGGTTACCTCCGACAGCAACTCATAGAATGGTTATCAACCTTATATAAATGATGGCAAAGATCAAAATAAATATTGCTGTGATGGTTTTTAATATAAATTAGAGGTAACTCACTGTTCACCTGATATTGATTATTTATTTCTTTAATTAAGATGTTAAAAGCGAAAATATAAATAATAAAGTTGAGGTAAAAAAATAACAACACTTACTTAGGTGGTAGTGTCCTGTTTACTAACACACTCTCAAGTTTGTCTATGGAAAATGTGTAAACATCCTCTTTTATTGATAAACTTTTTTGTTTTCATGTGTCTTTGCTGGATTCTAAGAAAGTTTAAGTAAATCAGCTGTTTCACAATGAGCTTGGTAACAGCCACTGTTGTGAGTTTTGCCTGAGACAGGTTTTAATACTGTGAATACTTTCTATTGGGCTTATTCAGGATCCTTACTTACCTAAGCTAATTTTAGGAATTTGTCAGAAATGTGCATATATTGCCAGATTTATGAACAAAATGAAGCAAAAGGGGTATGTAAGGATCATAGCAGGTGTGACGATCAGCATTTTTTTTTTATAACCATCGAAAAATTTGCAGAATTATGTAAATTAACTTACTAGGTAAATCCATGGTAGGTTGCGCGTCGATATCAGTGCTACTCTGATGCCTAGAGGCAGATAAATGCAAAAACTGAATCTCTCAAAATAGCCTCAATCTTTTTACCTTGAATTTATGATGATTATTTATTTTGTATACTAACATCCATAAAATTTAAAAAAACAACGACTTTTTATATAATCCATTAATGCATAGTGCTCTGAATTCAGGTTTTGCTCCATGACTACAGACTAAATTGGCATTGAGCATGTCTATTATAATTCTTCAACTCTGAAGGTCATTGGTTATAATATTGTTCATCTATTGAGCATCTTCCTTGTCGTTTTTATTATTATTATTATATTAATATACACTGTAATGACTAGCCTTGAAAAGTTGAAACCAAGCATTTTATTCTGCACGTGCACAGTACCTAGACAGACATCTTTTTGTAAGAATAAGGAAAACAAGTACTGTATGGCCAACAAAATGTTTCGAAATACATGTTTGACTTAAACTTGACCTGGAAACATTTGGGTCTTATCTTGTTTTCAATGAACATTTTTGTATCAGAAGCATTTACTATGTTACAAGAACTTTGCCCTTGCGCGTAAAGGTTTTATGTTCCATTATCCATTACATTCAATAGCCGAAAACACTTTTCTAACTGTAATTTTGTGTGATCCCACCCTTATCCCCATTTATTTTTTGTCTTTTTCTTCCCTACATCTCTTCTTTAAGCTATCTTAGAGTACACTTTCTTCCTCGTCATACCGTCTTTCACACAATCTATCAATGTCACAGGTATCGACTCCATTGATCTTTCACCACACTATTAATGAATAAATACTCCTTATGGTGTCTAAGGTAGGAGTGTTTCAGACTACAGTACCCATACTTACATATTTCAAAATCTTCATGAATATTTGATTGCCTTAATACATTAGCATAGATTTGCACGCATATTTCACAACTAAGTACCTATCTCATTTACATTCATGCAAATATTCCTGATTTTGCAGTTTCGCTTCTAAAAACTATTAATCTTTTTCCTAGGTATCTAATTTGCGTTGTCAATTTGTCGCTGTGGAGTCGTTAGTCTAGAAAGCTTCATATAACGTTTTTTGATGAGGTCAATGGTATTCTGAGTCACTTATCATACGCCTACGCCGTAATCTTACGCGTATAATGTTGCATACGAGAATATGTGACTTGGTACTTGATGTAAGAGAATAATTGGCAAATACATATAATAAATGTTCTTTAGAAAAGTCAGGTGCTATATAGTACTCGCAACCGGGCGTGCGTGTATCATTTATGAACGTTAACGAAACAAAAGAATATATAAGGATCGTAGCAGGTGGCGTTCTGTAGTTTCTGCCCACCCCCATGGGAAGAAGGCGTGGCGTGAGTTTATATATGTATGGAGGTTGGAACTTGGAACTGTCTGGACTGCCCGGTTTGACTCTAGTGGCTGCAAGCGCAGCTGCTCAGCGTGAGGTTCCGGGTGCCGTCAGCCATCCTCGAAATGGTCTTCTATTAGGAAATTCTCAGTAGCAACCCGAAGTCTGGATTTGTGCGCTGTCTATGGCTAGGCTCACCCCTTATTACAAGCTGAAAAAATATAAAAGGTGTATCAGAAAGCTGTGGTCAAAATTAAAGGTGTAGGACAGACCATACTCAATACTCAATTTTTTATTGCATTCCATATGTTACATAGATGGTATAATAAGTAAAAGATCAATATGGACCCTGTCGGGCACAGCAAAATTAGGAGAGAGGAAGAGGGCTAAGCAGAAATGTAATATTATTATAAGTGTAAGTAATATATTATTAGGTTAGTGTAAATAGGTATAGTATATTAGTTATTTTAATTTTATGTATTGAATAAGAATAATCTAGGTAATTATTATGAAATTATTAAGGAGAAGTATTTTCATTATTAAAAAATGATGTTGTTATTTATGTATTCATATTTATATTTGATTTTCTATATTCCATGTTATATATATTTCATTATGTTTGGTATTTATGAAGGAAAATAATTTTATTATGAAATCGATTTATCATCCAAAAACTCCTTTACTGAGTAAAATCATCTCCTTTACTGAGTAAAATCATCTCCTTTACTGAGTAAAAACAACTCCTTTATTGAGTAAAATCAATCCATCAAACTGAACAAGTTTTTTCAACATCGTAATCGCGAAAAAAATATCAGTCGTCCAAAACTTCAATACCTGCTCGATCCAACTGTATGGGAAGACTGATTATTCCTTCATACGTTTCTGATACACCCTGTATAATAGTTAAGGTACTGCACTTCTGCTTACCCTTTTGAGGAATAGAGGGTGTTATATTATGGCGGTTGGAATTTTAGGGTCTGAAATCGGACTACCTGCTACTAAGCATAGGGTACATGGGCACAGGTAGGCGAAACCTTTGCGATTCGAAAAGGTCACTCCAATTTTTTCTTTATTTTAAGAGCCCCGACCGCTCGCCGTTTAGTGGCTGGAGAATACGACCAACTATAATCCCAGTTACTTTGGATATAATTTACGTAAGTGTAATATGAATTTCTTGATTCTCTGGTAGTTTGGTTTGTCTTTTGGCAAATTCATTATACGCCATTAGTTTCTTTGTTACTTATAGTATTTTTTGCTGTTTTCCTGTTCCTTATTAAAGAGAATAAGAGGCCCTGAAGTGTAAGAAAGAACATACAATTACTGGGTAGCATTAAAAAGCTCAAAACACACACAAGAGGTGCGTGTCGGGCGCGGGTCGGTTCATTTTCTTTGCTTGAGACGCGAAGAAAACTGACATCCATATGCAAAGAATTCAGCCCGCCGCACTTCCGTCCCGACCCGCGCCCGACACGCACCCGCCTTGTGTGTGTGTGTGTTTGGCTTTATTGTATGGAACTTCATTCATGTCATCAAGATAAAAATGATGCACAATGCAACATTACTGCCTTACTTCGGCATAAAGGCATAATGCCATATATTTCTCGCTCTTTTCCCTGTTCAAGTGTGTTTTATCAACCTGCATACCAGGAACACAAGAGGCGATCATATCACACGTTATAATTCAGCTGAAGCCACGCATAGCCATAGCGTAACGACTAAACACTCGCATAAGTGGCTATTGTGTTGGTATTGATAGAAGACTTACAACCGTCGTTAGTCCTAATCCCAGCTTAGTTCCACATCCGCTAGTTTGGTAATTAAAACCCTGAGTGCCATAAAAACGTGACAAACAAAAACTGGATACTTTAATGGTCTTTTAAACAAAACTGGTAGTCCCTGACGGCCACCAGAACCGTTCGACCCTTTTAGGCATAGATTCTGACGATTTGGCCCAGTCCTGTCCTCCTAAATTTACTGCATTATTCTGGGACATTTATTTGTGACAAAAACAAGAATACTAGCAAACATTTTTCCCAAAACACGTTGTTTCCTTTACCACAAATAACTATTATCACTCGAGAATTTAATTAAACAAGAAGTAATAATGCAGCGAGCAATAAAGTTAACCGCAATGGTTAATTATGAACAATTGAGGTAGAAAACATCGCATGATAAAATTATGCATGCTATATTAGTTGATAGAACGCCTTGGAACAAACCGAGACACGTGAAACTTTGAACGCGGATCTGCAAACGATGTGTGGAACCCAACTTTTTGTGAAGGTGCTATGGTACTCGTAAGCCGGATTCATATTACTGTGTTGTATCGTGTCGTGACGCTTTCTGAACTAGTTTTTTGATGTAGTCCTGAACAGATTGGTTCGTTTGGTTGGTGTATCCCGCTTCACGACACAACACGACACAGTAATGTGTCGGTGGCTAGCTTTGGTTTCACAATACACAATAACGGCTGTCCAAATACAGAGCGTTTTTGACACCTTAATGTCAAATACTGGTGAAAATGACAGATTATCATGACAGCCGTTACAATATGACGCAACCGCTTTCCTAGGAGACCCTAGCTTATGGATCGAGCTAATTTAATGGCAGGCCTATGTCCACTGGACTCCTATAGATTGTGAGCTAAAAGCTGTCAATTCACTGCTCCGCCATGATAATGGCTAGTCATTATTTATGATTTGAAAAATTATTTTAGACAACATTGTGGTCAAAGGAAAATAAGGTGGATTAACTTTGCAGGAAAACTCGTGAGATATCTTTGTTAGAAATCTGTATAGTATATCGGTTTTAGCATAAAACAAGGCTTCATATATTATTGAATGACTCATCTTCATGTTTACGCGATTCGTAGGCTGAAAGTGTATGGAAACAGTTTTTGTTGATATAACATTTAGCCGGTCATAGTAAGCAATTTTCTAATAGTTTATGAAGACGCACGCGCGGACTCAATTGACTATTTAGAATTAACGTGCGAAAAATATTCATAGACTAAAATTTTGCATAATCAGACTATAATTTTCCCACTACTGGGACACAGGCCTCGTTTTCTGTGAGAGGGAGTGGGCCGTAATTCATTACGCGGGCGGCGGGCCCAGTGCGGTTTGGTGGATGTCACATTTGTTTGAATTTTTGTTCTAGGACATGCCGGTTTCCTCACAATGTTTTCCTTCACCGTTTTGAGAGCAGTGGTGATGAAATGATTTACATAAAGTAAAGTGCCTGCTAGGGTCACCCCTGACCTAGTAGTATGTCGCGGCCGTTAACACTGGGCCACCACTGCTCGAATGTTGAGTGGTCGTTATTACCTACATTTACTCAATAGAGCTCGTGGCTAAGTAATAACAGCGGCACGGGTCGATCCATCAGGTTAAGCTACGCTTGCCAGTGTTGGTCCGTGGATGGGTGACCATCTTTAAATATCGAAACTCCTCCGTGCCTCGGAAAGCACGTTAAGCCGTTGATCCCGGTTGTCATTTGTGGATCTTTGACAGTCGTTACGGGTCGTCAGAAGCCCGAAAGTCTGACAATCAGTCTTGCCAAGAGGTATCATATTACCCAGTTACTGGGTTGTGGAGGTCAGATAGGCAGTCGCCATGTAAAATACTGGTATTCAGCTGCATCCAGTTAGACTGGAAGCTGACCCCAACATAGTTGGGAAAAGGCTAGGCAGATGATGACTCAATAGAGCAATGTATTAGAGACAGTTTGAATCATTGCCAGCTTTTATTATGGTCTCCTCTTCTGAGCAAAAACCTCCTCTATTTTTTCTAATATTTTGTGGTCCCAGACCTAGATGATTAACTCCAATCATTTCCTGTAATGCTATACTTACGGTTCCTCTTGATACGGACCCACAGCTCGTCTTTCTTCGCTGCAAGCACTTCTAGAAGAAGTTTTAATTTAGTTTATTCATCATTCATTCGTAAGGAACGAAGTAGCCAGCTCCGTGAGACACAAAAATATATAGTATTATATTCAGACTATACTATTCAGACTATACTATTCAGGCTATCTCAGAATTACTAGACTAAATCTATAGGTATAAAGATCTTTTCCTTATGGCCACTGTGATAAATTAATGTCACGCCTCTCAAGGACCTACCAATAAGGCGTGCAGCAAATACAATTAAACACCGATTTTACACACTCAATACACGCTTGATTTACATACAAATGGTTTTGCTAAGTCATACACGTACTTTATTATTGTTCAATCTTCACGCTGTTGATCTTGCGAGGGTCTGTAGGATTGTAAAGAATAACTTTACATCTTGATGAAATAACGTACTGAATAATGGTCTCGAATATTACCAATTTAAATACTCAAACAATGCTATGCGAGTTTGACTAAGGATGGACCTACCCGACTTTTTTTGTGTCGGCGTAAAGGCTCCCACAATAAGGCGCGATATCGCGGGCGCGACAAGGGTAGCGCTGCCTTTCGCGCTCGCGATATCGCGCCAGTTTACAACTTTTTCTTCCGTCCGGCTTTGCGTCCGCTTTTGTTAACTTTAGTTCGTACCGATGTACCCATAGAACAGTTTATGTCGTGGAAAAATATTAGCCAGTCACCAAGGTCTTGGCGAGGTTGATTGCCCAGGGGGCGCCGGAAAAACTTTGAATGCAATTGAATGGTAAATATGATGGTGAATGGAGTCTTCTGTCTGCTAATAAAAACCTTCTGCGATAGCCAATCAGTCTGCCAAGAGCGTTGTGAAAGATAGGGCTTCTGGACATTGGTCTTTGACCTTTTGTTGTAACGATTACTGGGAGTCAAGTGGAATTTTATGGGCTGTTATACTGTATTATTATGACCTTTCTGATGCCCTTTTGGGGACTATTTGAATAAACCTGACGCAAGGAAGTCGATGGTTGTGGGCCGACTTACTGATGAAAATCGCGGGAATCTGCTGAAATGGGGAAGCGAAGTCGTTGTCGTGATGTCTAACTTTTGTAAGTCTTTTGACTGCAATAATGATGTAGACAGAGAGGAAAGTCGATGAATTAACAAAATCAGGATATATGTAGATAAAGTAAAACCTATAGACCTTATAATAATCCTATTCTAGCCGCTTACGGCACCCATAATAATCCATTTAGCAAAATCCAAAATAGACAAACAGTTGTTGTATAGCATGTCCTTGCGATCGATACAGCGTACAGTTTTTGTGCTATTCAAGTGAAACCCGACAAATTCTTTTGTAAGTGATCGAGTTTGTTCACTGTTGATGTAACTCACTTAATCCAGAAATCGACCTTCGCATTAACAAAGACTTTTGGCAATACTCGTGACAATCATCTTGAAGTATACAACATTTCATTCAATCATTATAAAAATAATGGTTTATCAGAATATATTGTTCCATTCTAAAACCATCCCAATCACAAACGTGCAAAAGTTATCAGTGAAAGTGTCATCAAAATTGTTACTAGAAATTTTTTGAGAAAATCAACACCATCTGTCATACAAAGTGGACACTCGACTTATGGTTTCTAAAGTCTTTTAAAAAATACTTTCTCTTCTATTTAATTCCTTTTAGTTTTAGTTCTTTACGAGTCGATAAAGGGAAAGGTACATTCAAGCAATATGACTGTGAACCAGTTCACTTCAGTCGGCATTTGAAAGGGCCAATAATCATTTGAACAACGGTAACCTAGAAACACCTTTATTTTGGTTGGGTGTTGTTGTTATTCGCTATAATATACAGAATCTCTGCTGTTATATATATACGGCATTTATGTAGATTTAAATAGGAGTATTAAAATAGTCTGACAACAATCCTCCAGGTCAGGATTTCACTCCGTTCACTCCTAAAATTTAGTTCTACTTCATAAGCTCTGCGCTCTCCGTGTACAATATACGTATAATAATGCCTTCAGAATGCTCGTGGGGCTGCCGCGGTTTTGTAGCGCTTCGGGTATGTTTACCGAAGCGAGGGTAGAGATGATTTCTACGCCATTATTCGAAGGGATGCGCTTCTCTCCGGCAAAGAACATGTTTTAGCTCCCGTTGAGGGTATTGAGTGACCGGTGGTGGGACTGTCCGATGCTTGGCCGATGGGTGAGACTGCACACACAAGTCGACTCCAAGTAGCTATATACGGGCATCTAGTTTTTTTTTAGTATGTTATTGTTCATTGTTTGATTATATGTATTACTAATAATAGTTGAATAAGTATATTTAATGTCATTTCTAACACTTATGGACTTCAAGGTCTGCAAATAAAGAATTATTTATTTATTTATAAGCGACAGAGGTAAATTTTTCAAAGAAACAAAATTTTTTGGAGAATGAAAGAAAGAAAATACTTTTATTTGCGGCAAACATGATGCTAGGAAAGGACAAATATACGAAAATAACAAATTGGAAGAAAATATGCGTCACATCTACGCAAAACGGAGAGGTTTCATCATCTAAAAGGATATTATATAATCATGTTCGTCAGAGATATAAAATAACCATCCTCTTTGCTTGAACACAATTAATCAGCTTATCAATCGTGTCCATATGTTGCTGAGTTTTAAAACTAAGTTTTGTCGAAAGTAATTAAATTGATACGGCTCTAATCTCAGCATTTATACTTAGTAATAACAGTAAAATATTATCACGCTTTTAACAGAGGTGTTACTTTCGAAATATTACTTTCCTCTATTGCGTCGGCTCTTCTTCAATCAATGTCAATGTTCCATCTGCCCACGATTTCCTGTTCGACGGAATCAAAGCTCAAAATAAATCTTACAGCCTCTCGCCATAACGTATCGATCAGCTATCGAGACATATTAACACCGTGAAAAATCATCGTGGCTTGAGATTCTTCATTTATTTCTTTCATACACAAGAAATATTCCATGTTAATTCATTGGAACGTAAATCGATCGATTAGATGATTACCAATCATTTGTAATTAAATTGTTACACTTTTACTACTTTGCCGTCATGCGTCGGTTTTTGCACCTCCATACATTTGCATATGAACACGTAACTTTGTATTAATACTAAATGATTTGAGTCAGGCGATTTCGAGCTATTGTTATAAATAAATTATCTTATTTTGAAAGGCAAGTGACCGATCCAGTCATTCTGTAGTCATTGTGTCCATGGTCTGTACAAGAGATGGTAAAATACTAATAGCTGCATTTCTATTGTTCGCATCGTTACATAAATATTACGTTTGTGAATGGTTAAATTCGCGTCGTGTCAAATGCAAATTCTTGATTGTAACGATCAGAGAATATTTGTAGTTGGATGCAACAACAGTCTCATGTTTGTTCAAATCAAGACTACATATTTTACCGGCAAGTGAGACAAGAATTGCTGAAGCACTATACGGTCCATGAACTGGTTCTGACTGAGACAATAAAACATAATACGAACGCGTCCACTCATCTCATATATTAGCCTTCGTTCGCAATAACTGTCTTGATTAATATAGGAGTTTATGGTGCTAAGAGCTGCAGGCTTTTTACTTGAGTTTAGGTCACCTAGTCTAAATTAGAGACTGGAAGGACGCCAACTGTTTGTTCTATTGTCGACGTATGTCAGTCGTGGTTGTTTTATATTGTCATGCGTGTTGTTGCCTCCGTCAGGCCGCGAAGTGTTGACGACGCGGGTCGACGAACCTTCTCCACGCAGTATATCGGTCGTTCGGTGACGCGTACGGACTGCCCAATTTTGTTCAACACTGTAACTGTGCCGATCTGTCAAAATTATGCACGCCACTACCGCCTTTACCTGAACAATGTTACGGCATATATTATTTTGACGGACAGTTTTATTACTACGTTGTGACTTGTGAGTATCGCGGTGTCCCAATTTGTTTGTTAACATTGTGGGTAGTTTTAATTATTGTCCTACTTAAACTAAATTTGTTCATATTATTGGCTCCTTAAAGAAGTCGGTCAAGGTATTTAAGCTTAAATTAGGTGAAAATAAGCACGTTATGTGGCGTGTGATCGCCGGATGTTACTCAACGGTTTGAACTTTTTGTGTGGGAAGTGTTTAAGATATTTTTTATTGTGCGCGAACATTGTGTGATAATCGTAGTGAGAGATCGTTATTTTCACTTTTGTGCCCACATCAAGAAAATCATGTGCGTATCTTTGATGAATCTTTATCCATTATTGAGTAAATGTATATTAGTGTTTTTTGTGCAATTTGCTGAGCGATTGCTTGCCTGGATTAGATTGTAATTTGATGCTAATGTTGAGATTTCACATGTGTGAACTTGGTTTTATCTTAACACAATATACCATTTATGAAATGAGTTTCCATTGTAACTACTATTATCCATTAAGACAGTATCAAGTTTCATTCAATATGTCTTCACAACTTGCTTCTACATTTCATTTGTGACACTTGAAATCTGCACTCGTCTTGCAAAAGTCGTTACATCTTTAATATTCAAAATAGCCAGTGATCAGCATTGATATGCGAGACACTTTCTTTCCCTTGAAGGCGTTATATCTTGCACTAGCTTCTGCCCGCAAATTCGTCCCCGTGCGATTTCCTGTTTTAAAATAAAATATATTCTATGACACTCGGCAATACTGTAGCGTCCCATTTTATCTATGGAATCGGATCAGTAGTTCCGGAGATTACCCTCCACTTACACACATATTCTCAAAATTCGCTCTTTCTCTTTATTCTATTAGTCTAGATATTTAACTCTCTATATTCGTTTAACGGTTTTATATTCATCATCATCATCGCTGATAAGGTTTAGAAATTTAAATAAGTCTTCAGACAATGGCGGTTCTACGTACTCCAAGTCTAGACATAGAATTAGGCACAGATACAGGTCGTTATACCGACCTGCATTTCTGCATACTAAACTCCTAGTAGCATAACGTTGACTGGTGAATGGTATGGTGATTAATATCACATTTTCGCCCACATACAAACTACACAAGTCACACCTCTTTTTGCTACGAACGCTAAGCTCCTACGAAGTCTGTACTCCTGGTACCATTAAAATAATAACGAATCGTTTTAAATAATCCTATGGGAAATAGATACGTGTGTTGTTTAGTAATAGTGCAGGTAATACAATGTAATTGGTTGGTTAGGCTTTACTTGGGAACTTTTAAACTTGTTGCGAATTACGTTTTTTAATTTAAAAGCTATTGTATATAAAATTACGGACGGTCGTAGGCCATTTTCTAATATGATTTTTGCTAAACAACGTCAAAATGTGAACGTGTTTTATTATGCCTTCGCCTATGTATGACGTAATCTAGGTTCCCCTTGTTGACTTTTACGGTACTTATCAGTAAAAAAATTACCGTGTCGTCTTGATACACCTCTTCTAAAGTCTGATATGCTGGTGAATACCAAACTCAACGCTAAACAATGACCAACATCATTCATCTTCCCCCAAGACTGCCAAAATTCATATTCAAAATATAGTGTTTCACATAAACCTACATGGACACTTATGAAACGTCAGACGCTAGGCGCACGGTTCCAATAGTCATTTTTCTGTGACTTGGTGTCCGTTTCTGTCAAGCCTACGCATTTGCAACCAATGTTCTGTCAAAAAATAAAATGTTTTCTAGAAATATGTATGTAGTTGATGATGGACTAATGGGCTATCCTCTTGTTTGTTCAGGTTCAGAAGCAGATGGCACGGGAGTACGAGCAGCTGAAGGCGACGGTGGCAACCTTGCAGATGTTCCAGCACGACGGAGAAAAAGCTATCACACCACTCACAGGCAGTAAGTACCTTCATCTTTGTACTAGTGTCACCTTCCAACCACTATGTGGAGAGGCCCAAAGGTTGTGTGTAAATTCTCATAGACCATAGATGCCATCTGTCTGCAGAGAGTAGAGGGTTATTTATTTATGCAAAATACATTATAAAAAACGCTATGTCGATTCCCTATCGACTAATACTCCACTGTGCTTCTCCTGGAGTTATCTGAGGCTTCTGCGCAGGAGTCGCTCACGCTTAAACTGTACTCCACTGGTTTAAAGCCTTGAATTTATGACATTTTCAAAAATCAACGAAAGTCTGTCATAGAAGAAAGCGCTTTTAACGACAAATAACTGTGATGAAAATGGGTATGATAAACTTAAAACGCTTTAACAACAAAATATCATTGGCACATCTCTCAAATAGTTTATAAAAACCCGAGTTGCGGTCAGTACCACAGCCTGATAATAACATAACAGTAAATATTTTCCAACTAGTTCATCTGGAAATGAGCTATCACAATATGTTGGTCGACACTTCCGAAGGAAACAGACGACCATTATGAAACTGGAAATTATATTTAATTTCGCGCTATTAAAGTTACTTTAAGGTTAAGCGCTGATCTCACTACGAGCGATTGGCGAGAATTTTTGAGCGCGGAATGGCCGATTTCGTGTCGTATTGTCGAACTGGCGCGATATCGCGGCCGCGACAGGCAGCTCGACCTTTGTCGCGCCCGCGATATAACGCCTGTTTGCGAGAGCCTTTATGTGGAAGAAAGAAATTAGAGAAATATCTGCCCCAAAGCTCAAACCAAATAAAAAACCAAGACCGAGCGATGCTACAGTGAAGCATGCCAAAACTACACCAACGCTCTGTGCGTACACGCTCAAACGCACACATTTACAACCATGTACAATCAAACTACACCAAAATATGAGCACACATGTTTACGAAACCGGCTTCACGTCACTGTTGACAGCGCTCTGTCTTGGTTTTTTATTTAGTCTGAGCCCCAAAGCGGATGGGCTCAAAGGATGTTGTGATGTGAAAAATGCGGTATAATTAGTTTAAAAAAATATTTTTAACTTACAGCAGGTATATTGGTATTTCCGTTGACAATAAAGTGTGAATTGTCCCCTTATTGATGTGTAACATCTAACCTCTCGCTTTCCTACTATCTCTGGGAGTGGTTTCGTGAAAAGGGACGGAAGTGTGTAACAGGAAGCCGGGAAAGCGCACGCTATTTCATTTGACCAAAGAGCGCGCGCGGTGCTAGAATTGACTGTCAGATGGTACCTACCTATTTTCCGAGAGGTTGGTACTGTCAGTCAAAATGTCAGATGTTACACATCATATACGACTACTGTAAGCCCTGTCACCCTCGTTGTTTTAAATTTCCAAATAGACTGGCCTAAACACATTGAAAGGTCGGTGATTTAGGTGAGTACTATTCGGCTTACCCTTTGTGCATGAAAATTTCGTTTTTGCGGGTGCCAAATTCCCAATAGGATATAGGTAAATCAGTTTTTATACAGCACAGGCAGCAGTTGCATTGCAATAGCAGGCAAACACTAACTTATGCAAAGTTTATGTTACAACATTTTTTATTCAGGCAGGTCGTAGACTTTTTGACTCATGGTTCTATAGCAAACATTAATAAAAAACTAGAGTAGGTTCAATATCCTAACACAATGGACTTAGCCTAGTCATGACTGAAACTTAATTACAGTATTGATGCCTCCATAATAGATATTTGGATTTGATCATTTCCGCAACATGTTTCCTGGTCATAATATGCTGTACCAAGAAGCACAAGAAATTGGCCTCTCGACACGACACGGCTTTTGCCTTTGGGACTTAAAGCCATTACAATTATTTTTATTAAATTGTCCAAAAAATGGAGTTCCCATGGCGATAAGATGATGTCACTAAAATTTTTGATGGCGTCATTGTAGTGTAATACCAAGAATTACTTGTCATGAACCAAAATTTAACCTAAATGATAAATAATGCACACTTCGTTGAAAGCCTTTCATTTCATGCCTATTATATTGTGGGTATCGGTTGATAATGACTGGTAGAAAAAACAATTTCGTCCATGTAAACCTACACAGTTCGATCAACTTTTACCTCAAGGTAAAATTAAACAACTGAGCACAGTAAGTTTATTCCCACCCTTGAATTATCAAAGAAATTCCTTTATGAAGGTCTACTCTAGATTGACAGGTTTCAGTCAACGTTTATGGCTGACAAGAAACTCGTTTATTTATTTATGGTTTGAAAGGTACAATAGTAGTTCTTGATGGGCTGGGCTTCGAGTAAAAAAAAAAAACTTGGGTGAAAGATTACCGTGTGATGACTAGCTTGTAGCTTACTCCCGATTTCTAATGGCTTTCTTAGTAATCTGGATTTAAATTTAATGCCAACTGTGATTAACAATAAGGATAAGACATGCGAATCATGAGTTCTATTGAGCAGCGATTTTATCAGGCTTGCAGAAATCAGCATTTGGAAACATTTTTAAACTATCTTTAAAATAATTGAAAGAACGTCACGTCAGTGCTTCAAAAAGTAATTAACTCGAAGACCCATTTCTTTCACCAAAACGAACACTAAACACGAAACTAGATGAAAGAGAAGAATAGCACACCAATCAAAGCACGACAGATCTAATCTAAGCGATTGTTCAGGTATCTGCGCAGTCATTCAATAAACTACATAAAACAGCAATCACCAAAACGCTCAATTTCAATCACCCGATTTCTAACTAAAAAGTGAAACGTCAGACAGTTGGATGAGCAAGCAATTAGCAACAAAAGTTCGTTAACCCACGTCATAAGGCCAAAGACGACGGTAATTGACTGCGACCTTCGATGGAACCATTGAACGGCCGATAAAGGCTACCATGTCGTCAATTATGTCACCATGAATGGTGGTACAATAGGGGACGATACCGCGTCACCCGTTGCTATTGTCTATTTTGTTTTGGTTCATTTATGCTTTGTGTTTTTAAATTGTGGGGTCTTTATGAACAGAGGTTTTATTGGTATTGGTTATTTGGGGTGCTGGTAAATGATGCGAGTTTGATTCTATTGATATTGATCTCTTTGAACTGGCTGATCAATTTATTTCCAAAATACAAGTCTTTATTGTCCTATAGCTGGGCCGGGGACTCCGATAATCGCAGTTCGGGCACACCTTGGTTCTTTTGCCAGACCAGAGATGAAAAAAACTTCCAGAAACATTACTGGAAGTTTTTTCATCTCTGGTTTGAACAAATTCATTTTACAGTTCGGGCAGACCTTGGTTTTAATGTTTCTGGAAGTTTTTTTCATCTCTGGTTTGAACACGTTCATCTTGTTCAGCTTTAGTATCACAAATAATCATTGATTTATTGTCTAATCGTGCCAGGTGAAATGGACAATTAATTAGATTAAATTCCATGATTAATCGATATTTTAGTGTAACCTTGTTTCTGATAAAAATTATTCGTAAGTTTATCAGATATCCCAGATTATCTTCACCAGGAACCATTTTAATTACATTGATGTTGTAGATTTTCTGATTATTTTAACATTACCCAATCAATCATCAGAGTGACGCGAATGTAAGTGGCTTTTATTATTTAGTGCGCTCAAAGATACTCTTGCAGTTTAAAGACACATACAATTGAGTCAGTCTGACTCTCATCCTGCCTTCTTTGTGTTCACAATTCTAATATTATCAGCTACAACATCTTACGAGCGAACTGCAGACAAAATTATGCTTGTATTGTGACGAAACTGGCCAAAAACCATTATATACACGTATTTAGAATTTAATGGCTACTAATATACCCCAAAACGGCTTTACAGTTCCGTGAATAGTAGATAGGTAATCTTTGCGATGCAGTGTAGTTGTCTTTGATGAGTTTTGTATCATTTTAGTTGTATAACCAGAAAATTTGATTCATATCTAGAAACATTTGTGTAGAAAGTACGATTGTAACACGGAACCCCCCGGTGTTTATCGTTATACTTTCGGACTGCTTGACCGAATATTTCGTGTCTTATCTGTTTTATTAATTATAGTTGTCTAGACTTCGTTTGGCATAGCTTTCGTTGATAAATAATTTGTATGCTGGTCTTTATCGTGGTGTGGCATGGATACTGCGCGACAAACACATTAACCTAAACTTGATTTAATACGTCAGTCACATTTACATAATAATCCTATTTGGAGCTCAAAAAGTCGTTATGATAGGTAACATACATTCCAAGGTCGTCGATGACGGCGTAAGGATTCAATTTCGGTCCTTGTGATATCAGAATGATAACGCGTTGTCGGGCACAATGCCAATCCTGAGGTATAAGTGTATAACGTCACGTCTCCATAGAAATACTTATTCATTCACCCTGGTGTCTCAAACTCGAAACTAAGCATCAATCCAAATTATGTCCCCTCAATGTCGTCCGGGTTTTACGCAGGTGACGCATCTACGCGTAAATTGGCGCGTAATCGAACGTGTCGAAGAGATAAAACTAAGTAACGGCTTTCCCTGGGAGTCATTAAATCTCAATAAACGCAATTACGCGTGGCATTAGACACGGCGACTATAACCTGTTGGGTGACTATCGATTTTCGTAGATAATGAAATAATAACATGCGTATAATGGCCTTAACTTTGTATTGTTCGTAGATCGTTGTTATTTAGTATATTTCCATATAATAGGTGCTTTCTTAGATAAGTCGTGACTCGTGAGCTTTACCAAATGGACAACTTCACTCAAGAGCCAATTCTTGATTCTCTCTGAAGCTAAAACAAGAAATCGAAACCTGGAAAAAACCATATCGATTATAAAATTTGTCATGATATGAAGATGCTGCTTCTTGTCGGTCTCCAAAAAGTTTACAGAATATTGATTTCAGTCAATGCTTGCTTACAATTTTAATCCTTAAAGGTCTGGTCATCGAATAGACTAGAATATTATCGCGCTATTTACTATGCATATTTAGCATATTGCATTATGTCCGTAGTTCTCAACAGATTACCGCGTTTAACTAAACTAATATTTTTAATAATATTGCGGATAGATGCGGATTTAATCTCTGATATTAATATCATCACGCTATAACTACAAAGAGATAAGTTGTCAATCTTGATATGTATAATGTTAAGGGTTATATTAGTCAAACTTTCAGCAAATACAGTTTCACGTTCGCCCTGTAAGCCACGGTTCGTGAGTTCGATCGCTAACTGATGTTAAATTTTTGTGATCGATTTTTATATTTTTCTAAAGACCAATCAATCAGCCTAGCCTTTTCCCAACTATGTTGGGGTCGGCTTCCAGTCTAACCGGATGCAGCTGAATACCAGTATTTTACATGGAGCGACTGCCTATCTGACCTCCACAACCCAGTAACTGGGTAATACGATACCCCTTGGTAAGACTGGTTGTCAGACTTTCGGGCTTCTGACGGCTGATTGAATACAATTTAATTTTACTTAGTTTGCATATCAGTGATGCAGTAGAGGATATGACTTCACGTTCCGATTAACTTATAATGCCAATAGAATCTACAGTCAGTCACGTGAGCGAAGCCGCGAGTAAATCTAGTTTATATAAGTCTCGGCTCGACATGCATTCACATCGCTACTCAAACGATGTCTGCTAAAGGAAATTGCTATTCTCCATTCCATTCCATGCAAGATTTTTTTCAATAAAACCTGTCACTTCTGCCATTTTGCTAATTTCCGGTTCGCTTTCTTATCCACACTGGCGGTAATTTATACAACTTTTATTTAATTTAAAGGCATTAAAGACTTTGGTGCGAGGTAATGACATGACTGAAAGTTGTCCAACAACTTTTAGTTGCAAGCTTGCAATACGGCTGTTCTATAGTGCCAGAGCTTATGTTCGTGTATTAATAAAGACTAGAGTATTAACAAAATGATTATTGAACCGTTCTTCTTAAAGGTTATCAGTGAGTTATAAGGGTTGGAGTTTATCCTTATCTGATAGTTAACGGTAAGTGCTCTTAGCTCATAACCTGTTCCGATATTTCAGTTAATTTCCGTTCATCAGCATAAATTGTAATAAAGCGGTTTACCTCTACTTTTATTCCACAGTGTCGGACATACGTAATTGAGTTTAATAGTTTGCAAGGGAATTGAAGCAGTTGCGCTTTGTGTTCATGTAATTGCTGCAACGTTTTGATTCAGTTTCCAAGAAAAAACGTTCGCAATTACTAGAATACTAGAAGTTGAGACATACTTGTGAAAAAAGTGGATCGATTAAACAGACTCTAATTTCTGTTGTCGCTTTCACAATCTTGTTAGAAATCAAATAGGTATAGCAAAGGTTCGCAAAAGATTATAAACTACTGTTAGTTACGAAGTGGGAAATTCGTCACAAAAAAAATTTACTGGCAACTACCGACATTGGACAGTGCGGTATACATACATAACACGAAGAATGACCTATAGTCCATGTTACTGATGTCCAAAATGCTCTCAAGAACCAAAATCAATCTGCCTAGCCTTTTCCCAACTATGTTGGGGTCGGCTTCCAGTCTAACCGGATGCAGCTGAATACCAGTATTTTACATAGAGCGACTGCCTATCTGACCTCCACAACCCAGTAACTGGGTAATACGATACCCCTTGGTTAGACTTTCGTGCTTCTGACGACTCGTAACGACTGTCAAAGATCCACAAATGACAGCCGGGACCAACGGCTTAACGTGCTTTCCGAGGCACGGAGGAGTCTCGAAATGTGAAAATGGTCACCCATCCATGGACCAACCCCGGCAAGCGTAGCTTAACCTGATGGATCGACCCGTGCGGCTGTTATTACTTAGCCACGAGCTCCTCTCAAGAACCAGTTGTAAGAATTTTCGTAAATAAATGCTCCCAAGATCACACTTGCATTCCCAATAACGCATTTGACCATCAATAAACAATCTTCTCTCTTCTTTTACAGACTACGAGGATCTGCCGACGCGCGACCAGATGTGGGCCCCAGCGCCACACGAGATTGACCCCGACATATGGCCCCCTCCGCCCGACAGAGACCCCAATTTGTGGCCCCCACCCACTAGTGTAGAACACAAGTTAGTACCATCTCTTTTACTAACGCTATCACTATCCATTGTTTGACATCTGGTGGAGTAGTTACCGGTATTTCATGAACCAGGCCCGGACACGGATTGGGAAAGTTAAAAAACTCAGATTATGCCGTGTCATTATTTCAGTCAAAGGGCGAGGTCTTTCACGAAATGAGAGGCCCGCGGAGTTGGAAAGTCAGTCCATGTCAAGTTGTTGTTTTAATTAAAAGACGATGACTGTTGGCCTTAAGTAGGCCATGGCCGTGACTTCTCAAGCTTTCTGGCTACAAAAGGTTATTTAACAAGTTTGATGATCGTTCCACCAATGCTCATTTGTAGTTTCTCCTAAGGAAGTTCTGTATCCAGCACAACTGCAGTGTGATTTGAATGTTTTGGATTGTTTGTTTGGCGTTTTGTCGTTGCGTGATTGTTATGACTAGCATCAAAAATGCCTTTTTCATCGGAATACGTCGTCAACGGTATTAGCTCGAATGAATCAGCGTCGAAAGAATCCTAGATCACTTTATTTATAAAACTTGATGCCATCTGTTTACTCTATTTGTTTTGGACTGTGGTTCTACCTGGCGAGCTAATCAAGCTATGCAGTTAGCTATGTTTAGCACGATGCAGCTAAAAGTAACAGTTGAAGTTAGCACGTGGTCGTGGTGCATGTGCTAACTAGTTTAATAACTGCCACGTTCTACACGTGCTGTAGTAAGTTTAACTTATGTTCGAAACTGAAACATTGAAATCATAATATACCTACTTATTGAAATTTATGGCAATGGTAAATGGCAATTGATATCAGTATCGGTTGAGAAAAGAAAGGAATAAAGTTTTAAATCGTCGTAAAACAGACTTAGCCCTTTTTTCGTCATCATTCGTATCGGCAATAGCTTTGAACAAGAAGTTATAAACGTGCAAGGAAAAGAAAGCTTATTTTATCTTCCTAGCACGTTTATAACGTGATATACACGTGTATTTACGTTACGTGTATTAAAATCATTAACTTACGACGTAGATCCAAATAGTAGTCAAATATGCAAACCCACCTCAAGGATGTTATTGTATTACTCATAATTTCGGCCCAAAATTAATCAGACAGAATCACAACATTACCTAATTCAAAAGTAGTATAACTCCAAAAGGTATTGTTACATCTTCGTTTCACTTCGTAATCATTCGGATATAGTTGCGTAGGCGCCGATGTGTCGAAGGTCACTAATGTTTGCAACATAAACATTATGTACAGTCGAACAAGCTATTTGGTATACAGGCAGATAACTTGGAACTACTTTTAATAAACAATCTTGTGAGTGTGCTGAGTAGTAAAAAAAACTCGTTTAGCTTGGTAAAGCCAAACAATTTTTGGAGGGAGGCAACGACTATGGAACTAAAAGAATGATTAAGTAATATAAATGTTGATGAAGGGAGAGGAAGGACAATGAAAAGATGGATGGATTGTGAGGAATGATATGGAAGCAAAGGGAGTGAATAGTGTGACGGTTGACAGGTGTGAATGGAACAAGAAAACGTGTTGCGCCGACCCCTAGTAACATGGGACAAGGGCAGAAAGATGATCCGGTGTCGTAAGTATTTAAATCTTGTACATCATACTTTTAAGTGTGTCCTTAAGCTTAAAAAGTTGCCACTACAACTGTGTAGTGGCAACTTTTGAAGCTTAAGGAAAAATACTCATCTTACCACTAGACGTTTTAATTTTAACACCCGTGCGTCAAAATGTCCTTTGTAACATACAGCTGTTTTTGCCAGCCAATATTCACGTATCAGTATACGTGAATATTGGCAGTCTAGTGGAAATATGAATATTTTTACCTGTATACCTAACTCCTTCATTGACTGTACTTTCATAATTATGTGCAGAAACAGCTGTATGTTACAAAGGACATTTTGACGCACAGGTGTTAAAACTAAAACAGCTTTTATGATCTTGGTGCCATTGAATTGATTGACCCACATAATTTTATTGGTTTTGTATGTTGAAGATTTTATTGGTTGATTAATCGGTTTAGTACAAGGATGCCATTAATTATGGGTGCCAACACTGAGGCAAATTAAAACTATAAGACCCTATTCATTTGCATAATGATGACTTTGAAATGATTACATCATCATCTGCCTAACCTTTTCTCATTTATGTTGGGGGGGCTTCCAGTCTAGCCGGATGGACCTGAATACCAGTTTTTACATGGAGCGACTGCCTAGACCTCCACGACCCAGTGACTAG
Source organism: Lithophane semibrunnea (assembly GCA_947363905.1). Classification (NCBI taxonomy): domain Eukaryota; kingdom Metazoa; phylum Arthropoda; class Insecta; order Lepidoptera; family Noctuidae; genus Lithophane; species Lithophane semibrunnea. The sequence continues at coordinate 6,022,820 of OX376207.1, read as the reverse complement.
GTAATACGATACCCCTTGATGAGACTGGTTGTCAAACTTTCGGGCTTCTGACGACCCGTAACGAATGACTGTCAAAGATCCAAGAATAACAGCCGGGACCAACGGCTTAACGTGCTTTCCGAAGCACGGAGGGGTCTAGGAATGTAAAGATGGTCTCCCATCCACAAACCGACCGCGGCAAGCGTAGCTTCACCTGATCGATCGACCCGTGCGGCTGTTATTACTTAGCCACGCACGCCCCTTGATGACAAAAACCTAAAAATCCTCAAGATAGTGGAATAATATTTTTTAGGTTTTCTGCCTTTGGCATCCATTTCCATAAATTATTCTGCATGCGTATAATTCTTGGTAATAAAGGCAGGCTTCGTCTTAAAAATAATTACAAATTACTGACATAACAATAAAATAATTTTGTTCTATTTATATCTTGATGTTATTTAAGAAAACCTTTAATTAAGTAATTAACTTTTTTTCAACCTCAAGTTGTATACTGTAAGTAGGTATAAGATAAGAACGTACAGCTGTTTCTTGTTTTTACACAAAGCATAATGTTCTTGATGCAGCTAAGTAATAAAGATTAGAAATGACGTCAGGTGGGAAATATACAATATGCAGATCTATAAATAACGTAATTCATGTCATGATACTTATCTGTCTGCTGATAATTATCTTTGTAATATGTGCAGCAATAACTTTACAAAGGTGAAGACATCGTGGCAATGTCTTTGTGGAACACCCTGCTACTATTTGGACCAATACTAAACTTAAAGGATCAATTCATGCTTTGATGTTTTGAAAGGAACTTTAACACACTCGTCTTGTAGTAAATCTTTTTTCTTCTTAATTTGATCTAACAACAATCACTAGCTAATACGAGAATGGTAAAAGTATATTTGCCTTGCTCTGTGAATAATGTACATGTACACCCCTTTTTTTTTTTTTTTGAGGGTTGGAAATCATCCAATGACTTCTCCCGCTCTGGGTGGAGCGGAAGGGCGTGTCAGACTTTTACTGACTAAAACCCACCCGTGTTCCTTCAGTTGCCTGTTGCCAAGGTCCCGGTATCCCTTTCGGACTAACCCGCAACCCTGGCAGGCATCGGTCCTAGCGGACCCCGCCAATTGTGCTGACATCTCTTTGAGGCGCGCGTGGAACACGACGCGCCATCGACCCGGGCCTGGTCCTGATCGGACGGCAAGCTACCCATTGCTCGCCGTCCGCAAGCCCGCGCCTATGGTGGCCGGGAATCCGCCTGGGATTCCCGACGCCCCGGGCGTCTCCAGCGGCGGCGGCGGTTAGGGGCGTGAGGGCGCAAATTTTGCCTCTCCCTCACGCGTTCCGCCTCCTCCTTCGCGAGCATTACTGCTTCGCAGAAGGAGGTGACTGCTTCCCATGCCCTCTCGCTCCGTACCATGGCCTGGACCAGAGCCGGACGCGAGAGGTCACCGCCGCCAATCGCCTCCAAGAGGACACGGCGGGGCTCCGCCCAAGCGGGGCAGACCTCCACCGTATGCTCCACCGTGTCCTCCGGGCGATCCACACAGTGGTGACACCCGGGCGTTTCCTCCCGCCTTATACGAAACAGGAACCTCCCGAAGCAACCGTGTCCGGTGAGGACCTGCGTCAGGCGGAAGGTGAGGACGCCGTGGCGCCTCTCTAGCCACTCCTCAAAGAGGGGACTTATCGCCGCAATTGTGGCGTGCCCAGCACTGGGTTGCGACAATCGCACTCTCCATGCCGCCATGAGATCCTGCCGGAGCTCTGTCCGCTGAGCCGCGATTTCTCGCGGCAGCGGAGTTACGCCCCGGCGCTTCATCTCCTCGCGCCACTCCCAGATGTGCACGAGGACCTTCGCCTCCAGATCCCATGGCGGTAATCCGGCCAGGAGGCTTGCCGCCTCGCGGGAGACCGTGCGGTATCCCCGGGCCAGCCGAATGGCCATGACCCTTTGGGACGCGTTCAACCGGCGGGCTGGCCGCAGCCTAAGGGAACGCGCCCACACCGGTGCCCCGTAAAGGGCCATGGACCGCACGACCCCCGCGTAGAGCCTCCGGCAGGAGGCGTTTGGACCCCCCAGATTGGGCAGGAGACGCCCCAAGGCAGCTCCAGCCCGGTCCAGCCTGGGAGCCAAACGTCGGAAATGCTCAACGAAGTTCCACCGGCTGTCGAGGACGAGTCCTAGGTACTTCATCGTCGACTCGACGCCGATGTGAACCCCTCCTACCGTAATTTGGGAACCCGACGGTGGCGCGTTCCGAGGGCCATAGAAACACATGACCTCGGACTTGTGCAAGGCCACCTCGAGTCCCAGCTGCCGGATTCTATCGACGATTGTCGCAACCCCGCGTGTCGCTAGTTCGGCCGCCGCCTGGTGCGACCTCCCCTGTGCCAGGACCAGCGTGTCGTCAGCGTAGCAAACTACACTGACGCCACTGGGGAGGTCGGCGCGCAGCACCCAGTCGTAACCGATGTCCCACAGATGCGGCCCCAGGACCGATCCCTGTGGGACACCGCACGACATCTCTCGCCGGTTCCACACTCCCTGGTGACCGGGGTAGATGACGGCCCTGTCCGTCAGATAGGCCTCGACCACACGACAGAGGTAGGTCGGCATCCGGTGGTACCGGAGTGCCTCCCTTATGCAATTCCAGGGCAGGGTGTTGAAGGCGTTGGCGATGATGTACACCCCTGTAAGTGACTTATTTACAAAAGACCTTCTTGTAATGGTTAATCTAAGTATTCTTTTGTAAATAAGTTGTTGGTGGCTATATAAATAAATTAATCTTTTTGATTCTGCGTAACCTTAATATTATGCAGCATCTTCACTATAAAGTGCAGAAATCTCTGCTTTATCCCATGAGGAAAAGCCATGTGTTTATGGATGCATTGTGAATTCAGGCACAATGACTATCCAATACGACCTGCATCTATCTTCACGCTCAAACCCAACCAATAACAACATCATTCTTACAGGAAAACTGTCCCTAAATCATTGTTAATTATCCTCAGAGGGCCCCCCGCAATGAAATCGGCACGAGCTAACCCACGGACGGCACGCACTGACAACAAGAGGACCACGCCGGGCAACCGCAACGCCACCTCCTCGCAACGGAAGACCTCCGACGTTAGGAATCCCAAGATTGCAGCAAATAAAGCACATAGCGGTAAGTAACAACGAATATATCTTGCTTTTTCCGTAGTTTTATTTATTTAAAAAATAGCCACAACATATACATTTAACATGTACAAAGAATTGTTCCTTAAAACGCATTTTGTAAAATATAACAAAGTACCTTAAAAATGTTCTGATTTTAGAGGTATTCCACTTTGAGCACTGATTTTAACAGTACTTACCCGAACCACACCTGAGCACTTCCTCTCACCGCACTGCAACAAAATTTTCATAAGTATGGTTCGGTGGAACATAAATGCGAAAGTAACTCTGTCTGTCTGTCGCGCTTTCACGCCAAAACTACTGAACCGATTTTTATTTTTTTTATTATTTATATGAAATTTGGTTCACAGATAGTCTAGAGCCTGAGAAAGGACATAGGCGACTTTTTATCGACATACGACGCGGGCGAAGCCGCGGGCGGAAGCTAGTTCATAATATTTTCAGTGCCAATAACACTAGTCAATACTGCGACACATTTTTGTTTCATGCCGGATTCTGACTGTAGAAACTGTCATAAATTCATGGCACTATCGGTTTGCAAGGGGCGGTTCAAAATAATATTGAAATGCAGCTATCCAAAATAAGTCGCTTCATAAATGGCTTCTGAATTACAAGTACACAACTGAATACAAGTTTGTTTTTCCCTGTTGATTTCCCTAAGTTGTGAGGATATTGTATGATAATAATTGTATTTAATTAATTGTATTGATATGTTAATAGGGAAAACACAGGTCATGGTTCTAAGTGTTAAGGCACCTCAGGGCAAAAAGTACTACAAATTAATTACTAGTACATCGTACTATTAAATTACCTACCTCGTAGTGTTATGATATTTTACGTGAATAACCACAGGAAGCAATAGTGAGATGGTTTCATAATACAATCTGTGGTTAGCGGTTGACTGACTCAATACAAATGCTAAATATATTGCATACAATCGATTTATTATAACAATGTTTTAATAATAACACGACTCAAAGCTTTAAAAGGTTATCCGTCGTTACAATAAGTGTTTTTATTCAAGGAAGAAAAAAACTATGTAAAAAGGTACTTCAAGTAGGAAGTAGTTTGCTATTGGTTACGACACGACTTAGAGCCAATGTTTACTAATTAATTATACGCTTATTTTGTATGCGAAGCTCGATGCTTCGTGCTCTTAGATATTAACCCATATACTTGTCATTTTACGTTTAATAGCTATCCAGTATAGCTTCTTGTTAGCTGGATAATCCGTTTCAAAACGGATATCTATAAATACGTGAACTTTCCTCTTTATAAAAGAACTATTGTTGTAGAAAAGGAAAGAAAAATATTGCACTACAAAAGAAGACTGCTCACCACACAAGAAATCCTAGTGTATTCATGGATATGGTGCAATTTTTTTAACAATAATCTTTATTTTATTTTGAAAAAGGAAGGATGTAGGAAAACCATACCCTAGCAGTTATAAAATACTCCCAAAAAAATTGCATTTAAAATCTCGAATCTTAATAGTTTTTTGTCACGAGATGTGCTCTGGAAAATCTTGTTGATAAAAAATAATTCGACAAAAAGCAGGAATTACCATCTCTTAATAAAATCCACGACTTATTACTTGTGTCAATATTACATAAATAGTAATAGGTGTTTGCAGAGTATGGACGTAAAACGTGCTCACCGCCCCGCAGAGTTTAATAAAAAATATATACAAGACGGCGATAGAACAGGCACAAAATGCGCATGAAGTAGATCGTTCAGAAGGTTAATTAAAAGCGCTGTTTTTTTATGTTAGCCTATACTGTCCCACTGCTGGCAAAGGCCTCCTCAAAGCGTTGTTATAAAAAAAACACAATCTTTTGTTTTTTTCTGCTATGACTTCCAAATAGCAAAGTGAATCGCCTAAAGTGCTAGTGAAGTGTGAGTGAATTTACCATTACATTTGCTTCTAAGTAAAGTGGTGTACGAGTAAAAATTCACACCAATTTCATTGTTGCCAATGTGCCTGATGGGACTTCGCGTCGACAAAAATGGCGAACTGTCATACAGACTTTCATACCTATTTACCTTAGGGGATGAAATAATAAAAATCCTTCCTTAGAGCGTATCTGCGTTACATAAGGAACGCTTCTGCAAAAAAAAAAACGTGAATTTAGACCCAGCGATGTATAAATTCATACTGCCTTTTTTATTTTTGCCTCCTGTCTGCCTCCAAGTGAAATATGAAGCATCTGTCCCAGCAACTGCAATTAAACTACATGTGAATTTCATTGTATTACACCTCCTGGCAATGTTTACCCACAGTTGGGCTTATTACATTAATTGTATCACAGATGGTTAACCATGAACGATGGTTAAAATGATTTTCCATTTTCTCCTAATATCCTCTCCTCCTTTCTTGTACACCGTACTGTGCCTTTGTCAGAGCTATTTTGATTTCCCACCCATTGATCTTAGTGAGCCTTCTGAACTTAATATTTTATCTGTTAATGTACTAACAGAAAAGATATGAAATATATTCTCTCACGTACATTGCAGCTGGGTTTAGCAATAATGTTACATTTTATTGTTTAGCGTTTGTGAGACTTTGGTTAATAGCCGTGCTCTTAAGTCGTTTGGCAGTGATTGTTACGTGGTTTTGAAATTAAGATGGTGTTATGCATTTAATAGGTGCTTACAGGTAGGTGTAACACAGCTCTAAACTTGACGTACATAACTTGTTTAGTGGACTTTAACCTTTTACTGTCCATTCCATGGATTCTACTTCTAAGGGGGAATTTCTGAAGAAACCGCGTATGAGAGCTATCAGTGTCGGCTTTGTTGTGTTATTGAGTTGAACGCGGTTTAGATGTGTTGATCGTGATCAGTTTCATTGGTGATAAAAGTTATAAAACTAAAACTACGTCAAAAAATTTAGCTGAACTAAAAAGGTATAAACAAGACATCACAGACAAACAAATTATAAATCCGGTGTCATACGTGTTAGAGGGCATAAATGTTATGACTCCGAATTTTTTATAACTTTTACTTTTATTAAAAACATTTTGGGGTTAAGTATAAATATATATTTTTGAAATGTGCTTAATGCCTTTCATTTGATACCCAACATGGCATAACCAATTTTGGTCATGTCTCTGTCCTCTGTAGGGTGCCATATTCAATTTAATGTGACGTCACATAGCCTATGACCAGTCGACGATCACGACGCTTCCAAAGATACCTCATTTGTCATATTCTGATGAGTACTTTAGAAGTTATGAGGGACACATGAACAATTGAACATACATTACATACATACCGGTCAAAATCATAACCCTTCTTTTTGCTTCCCCGTAGTCGGGTAAAAAGGTTCCTTAAAAATTTGGTATGTAGAAATAAATGCTTGACTATTGATTGAGTCAATACAGTTCTAAAGTTAGTTACTAGTTGATTGCAAACAAATCGCTGCTTCGCCACTTGTTCTAGTCCTTGCACCTGATAGTAACGCATGTATATTTTATACAATTCAAATTCACATCTCTTGATAAGCTCAAACCATGAATCAAATAGACGAATATCTTTATTTTTATCGTTTTGTGTTTGTTTTTAGATATCCATAAACAAACGTGTTCTTTTTGATATACCATAACTCTAGGGTATTAATGAGCCCATGTCAAGGAATCAACTGGCATATGAGTTATTTTTCATTTTTCATACAAAATAATTCGACAATTCACGATTATTTATGAAAACACCCTTACGTGAAACATGACAACGTCGCATTTTCTTCGCTTTACATTCTGAATGTTTGGTTTGAATGAGATGATTTACTCGTATTTATCAATGAAACTTGTTAATTTATGATTGATGATAACGTAAATTATTGTATGTATTTTTGGAACACTTGTTCTATGTCTTTTGTATTATTTTTACTTTTAGCATATACCTAACCTTATAGTTTTCAACGCCCATTTCTTCCGTTTTCACTAACACTTGCGGCACCTAAATGTAATGCTGCTAAAGCTAAACGCTAGGCTCAGCGCCCAGAGTTGAAAATCCCAACGATAATCAATAGGCATCATATTTAGGTGTCTGTTACTGAAAACGGGCATTAGTATTATGTTCCCATATCTCATTCAACTTTATCTTCAGTCTATCGCAGTCCACTGCCGCACATCCAACAGAGTTCGACCCATTCATGTATTACCAGCCACACTGGGTTACAACTGTTAAAATACTTATTGATATTATTTCATTTATCAATCAAAACAGCTAATACAATATTATAACAGATTCAGAGACACTTGACTAACCTAACCTTAAAATCTTCTTTTAATTTACAGCAAAAACAAAAGACACAAGCAATAAGGATCACGGCAAAGATAAACAAGACAGAGACAATAATAATGGCGACACGGACGAAGAGAAACATAAAGATGAAGAGAGAAGGTTCGAGCCAGCGTCCGCGGCCGACGGCGACCTCGTCGACATGCTCGGTAAATATATTCTCAACTACAACGTATAGCATAATCCGCCTAAAATGTTTCCACTGCTGGGACATCAGCCTCTTCTCTGTGGGCTATATACAGTGTGTAACAAAAACCCTGTCCGATCCTTGAGGTTGTTGTTAAGAATCATACTGAGACTGAGAGTCTACCGCACTTTTTTTCAATGGGGATTTTTTTTTTCTGTTAATGTTATTGCAGTACCTACGTGCCCCTTTCGGATCGGACAGGGTTTCTGTTACATGCTGTATAATCCACCACGGGCCCAGTGCGAGGATGTGACATGCTGGTTTCCTCACAATGTTTTCCTTCATCGTTTTGAGAGTAGCGGTGATGAAATAAAATTACACTTGGTAATTTGTGGCACCTGAGTTTGAACCAAAGACACTTGGTGGATGCGCTAAGGTAGCCCGCGAAATTCAAATTGCCTTACGGTTTTTACCAGGTAATATGGTGACTCAAATATGAATCGCGACAGTAAGAGAGTTGTATTAATGATTTTAATTATTGTAACTTTGGAAATACATCTAGTTTACTGTATTTTGATCAACATACAACCTGATACTGGCCAGCAAACTGCAAAAAACGTAAGAAATTTTGAATTTCGCGGGCTACTCTGGCGCTTACGCCTTTGCATCGTGTGGTTTGTTTGCCATGCAATAACAGGTCCTAGATACTGAAATGAAAATGTATGATTTATGTAGTTCCAGATTTTAAAAGGACCCATGTCACGGTTCTCATTAATATCTTAACATTTTATCTTCTAACATAATATTTGTTATGTTCCAGAGCGTGACATAGTACAAAAAAACCCCAACATCCGGTGGGACGACATCGCGGACTTAGCGGAGGCGAAGCGCCTGCTGGAGGAGGCCGTAGTCTTGCCCATGTGGATGCCCGACTTCTTTAAAGTTAGTATTCAACATATTTTTACTATTGAAAACGCAAATTTAAGGGTCTAGTAAGTTTAAGTAGTAAGGTTTCGATTTGCGTAAATACACCACAAAATGATTGAATCAAATAAGTGCTAAACGAATTTAAAACATCGTACAGTACGACACAACTTAGATGTAGCTCCGGCAAAATTCGTAAAACCGGAAATGAAATGAAATGAAATGAAATTGTTTATTCTGTAAATAGGATATTGGAATCACTTTTACACGTCATATTAAAAAGTTGTAAAAATAAGCTAGATGAGGTCGGCGTTTCCTATCTGACTACTCTGAGAAGAAAGGCCGAAACAAACTCAGAGGCCGGTCACCATCCGAACTGAGTGCGCCTTTAAAAAAACAATTTCGTTCTTCATTCTTATACCGTACTAAGGCCTCTATCTATTCTTCATTGCAGGGCATCAGACGACCTTGGAAGGGCGTCCTAATGGTGGGCCCGCCCGGCACCGGTAAGACCATGCTGGCCAAAGCTGTCGCCACCGAGTGCGGGACCACCTTCTTCAACGTGTCCTCCTCGACCCTCACCTCTAAGTACCGCGGCGAGTCCGAGAAACTAGTCAGATTGCTCTTTGAAATGGTAACTAAGGTTTATATTTATAAATAACATACATAAACTCACGCCTTCTTCCCATGAGGGTAGGTAGAAACTACAGAACGTCACCTGCTACGATCCTTACATACTCCTTTTGCCTCGTTTACGTTTTTAGGGGTTTGAGGAACAGGGTGTAAAGTTCACTCATCCCCCATAGAAAAGGGAGGATCCTCCTACCAGACGGTTGTTGTGTCTGGCGGGCAACTGCCCCATGATTGATATTGGGTTTTTGTATATATGTTCACTGCACGGTAAACTCTAATTGCGCGATGCAGGATTTATGTGACGTCAGGTCTTCGATGCGTAGTTCGCATGTGGCGATGTAGATACCGCCACATCACTCCCCTCCGGAGACCGGAGGTCGATAGTGGGCTGAGTCTTGTATCTTGCGATGCTTGCCAGTGCCAGTTGTGGTTCCAGTGAGTCGGAACCGGGTGCCGCATTGTTCGCGGTGGGTCGGAACTGTTTGCGGCGATTGTGGTGATTGATGTGATTGCGGTGATTCCCCAGTGGCTCGTGGTGATGAGGTTGAGGTGATTGAGGTGAGTCCCCAGTGGGTCGGGGTGATGAGGCTGAGGGTGGTGACCAGGAATGCGCGTTCGCTGCATGCTGGTGGTCAGGATACCCGTTGACGCCTCGGGTGTTGGCTTGGCTGTGTGACTCGCCTCACTGAACGCTTGCGGGAGTGATGATGATGACGTCACGCTGGAGTAGTTGCACGAAGGCTGCGTTGACGTTCATATTCGGGGTCACCAATTTAGGGGTATGAGGAACAGGGTGTAAAGTTCACTCATCCCCCATAGAAAAGGGAGGATCCTCCTACCAGAAGGTTGTTGTGTCTGGCGGGCAACTGCCCCATGATTGATATTGTGTTTTTGTATACGGTCACGGTTCACTGCACGGTAAACTCTAATTGCGCGATGCAGGATTTATGTGACGTCAGGTCTTCGATGCGTAGTTCGCATGTGGCGATGTAGATACCGCCACACGTTCATACATCTGGTCATACCCGCACGCCGGTTGCGAGCACTACGCACCTGACCTTTCTGAAGACATCACTAATAAAGTCACTATGAATGTCCTTCTAGGGCGTTTCCACTCAAATCTGCATTGTATATTCACTTGTCAAATAATATGGCATTGGAGTTATGAATTAATCATTCTTTTGATCGTTGGTACTCCCTTTTTTGGTAAGGTACTTATTTGTATGCGTAAAGGATATCACTGAAATTATAAGTAAAATTGATTGAAAAATGGAGAAGTTACACGCTTTTGCAGTTATTCTTATGTCTTGTCACGCAAAACGATCATTAAAGTTACTGTGGCGTTTTTGTCTTGTGACGTCAGATGGTAGCCGTGCTGTCTCTGTCTAGCATAGACATTTTTTGAACGCTTACAACAACAACAAAATATTTTAACGTGGGTTATCTTTTTTTAAGGTTTAGAGAAATCAACTCGATAGACCTGTCAAATATCGTATTGTGATTCCTGTCTATTAAAAAATCCTTGCACAAAACGAACAAAAATCTTCATTTTTTTTCAGTTTGTTGGCAAAATATCTATTTACTGATGTAACTATGTTTTAGTTTCTTTATTAAAACTCACTGAAATCGGTTCCAGGCCCGGTACTACGCGCCGAGCACGATATTCATCGACGAGATAGACTCCCTGTGTTCGCGGCGCGGCTCCGACAGCGAACACGAGGCGTCGCGACGCGTCAAGTCAGAGCTACTCGTGCAAATGGACGGACTGGGTTCAGCCAACGATGAGCCTGCTAAAGTAAGTAATATAATAATAATATCATTAATATACGAGATAGACTCGAACACGAGGCGTCGCGAAGCGTCAAGTCAGAGCTACTCGTGCAAATGGACGGACTGGGTTCAGCCAACGATGAGCCTGCTAAAGTAAGTAATATAATAATATCATTAATAAACGAGATAGACTCGAACATGAGGCGTCGCGACTCGTCAAGTCAGAGCTACTCGTACAAGTGAACGGAATTGGCTCCGCCAACGAGGAAGCTGCCTAATTATTATTAATTATTGCTTTCTGATCAGTAAATCGACTGTTAGATTGATGTTGCAAACGTCTGAGTTAGCTACTTTCCGATAACTCATTTATATTGATTTAACTCTTAGAAAGGCTAAACGTCATTATAGAGATTTAACAATTTCACTGATTTCATTGAAAGACGTTTTTTAATGCTATTTATGAGCTATGTGTCCTTACTATCTCTATTTACATCCCTTAAGAAAAGAACAAAATGTTATGAAGAAACACAACATTGCAGTTAGAAAAAAAAATCTAATTTTGTAACAAATTCTTGATTTTTATTCTATCTTTGCATCTTCTAGGTGGTAATGGTATTAGCAGCAACAAACTTCCCCTGGGACATCGACGAGGCGTTGCGGCGGCGGCTGGAGAAGCGCATCTACATCCCGCTGCCGACACAAGATGGCCGCGAAGCGTTACTTACGATAAACCTGAGAGAGGTGAAGCTAGACGCCGAGGTAGACCTGCACGCTATCGCCAAGAAGCTGGATGGGTACTCCGGAGCTGATATTACTAATGTCTGCAGGTTGGTTGAGTTTTATAGATTGAAATTACATTTATCTACTTAATATAAACCTTAAATTCAGACATCGCACAGCTTATACAGCTGGATCTTGAAGCATGAAATTTTACACAAGAATTCCTTATACAGTCATCATCTGCCTAGCCTTTTCCCTACTATGTTGGGGTTGGCTTCCAGTATAACCGGATGCAGCTGAATACCAGTATTTTACAAGGAGCGACTGCCTATCTGACCTCCACAACCCAGTTACTGGGTAATACGATACCCCTTGGTAAGATTGGTTGTCAGACTTTCGGAAGAATTCCTTATACAGTATGTTATCTAAAACGCCCTTTGTTAGTTAACATACTGTATACCGAAAATGAACAGTAAGGAAGGATTTTTGAAAATTCAGTCCCTAATTGGGTCAAATAGGGGTCAAAGTTCGTCAGTTTTGCCGAAGGGAAATCAAATTGGGCAGACGCCTCGTTTATAGAAACCTATTATGTAAAATAATTATATTCAGCTGCAACCCGGTTAGACTGGAAGCCGACCCCAGCGTAATTGGGAAACGGCTAGGCAGAAGTTGATATTTAAAATGTTGATGGATAGAGAGACCAGAGAAAATAATACTGGATTGTGTGGGGGATGATAAAGAACGAAAAGGGAGTGAATAACAACGTGGTGGCTGACCGGAAAGATGGAAACATTTTGCGCCGACCGCAAGTAACATGGTTCGAGGGAAGGCAGACGAAGAAAGAAACCATTATTTTTCATATATTTTTTTAGTTGATCTAGTTTTTCAGTCAGATCTTATCCACATAATTGGAAACCCCTCAGTTGGCTGGCAAACTGTGGGTGAAATCTCTGCCAATCCCTTCTGGAAAATAGGTTTGATGATGTGTATGGAATACTGGTTTAAAACTAAATTCGGTCTGGCGAGTACTACTAGGGCATGCGCTAAGAAATAATCATAAAAGGGTCGCCGTTATCCAAATCGATACGGTTCATTATAGGCAAATGAAAACTTCTTTTCAATTTCCAGGGACGCATCAATGATGTCGATGCGACGCAAGATAGCCGGCCTAAAGCCTGAGCAGATCAAACAACTTGCCAAGGAAGAGCTCGACCTCCCCGTCACGAAGCAGGACTTCATGGAAGCCCTGTCCAAATGCAACAAGTCCGTATCCAAGGGAGACATCCAGAAATACCTCTCCTGGATGGCAGAGTTCGGCTCCTCCTGATTAAAGCACTAACGTCGACAATAGTGTCCAGTGTTCAACGTAACACAGCCAGCTTCTATCGCAAATGTTCAACACATTTGATATAGAATCTAAAGTAACACGAAAAATTGCCTTAAACCTCAATGTAATAAAATATTTAAGTTAACGAAGTAACAATCAGACTGTTGCAGTATTAATACGGAAAGTATAAAATTGATAGTGGCATATCGAAATTGATAATATTATGTAAGTGAAGAGAAATCATCTATTGACACAGTAGAGTGGAACATTCCGGTTTTCAAATGTAATGTAAATATGCTTCTAACACCCGTTTTTTAAAGAATTAACTCAGAAATAAACTACAAGTCTGTCAAACTTATGTTAACTTCTGTGCTGGTGGAGTCACTAAAATAATAAAACCCAATCAAATCCCTTGACTGTCCATTAATTTTTAAGTTACCTTTCTGAAACCTGGCCTAACTCTGCTAATTGTTGGCATTTTATTGATAACCTTCAAGACGAGATATTTATACGAATCGTGATCATTATTAACTTTAACATTGTATAAAGCACAATGAGATACTTCGTTCCATGTACATATTAAATTAATATTATAATACTAACTGCATTCAATCGAGCTTACACTAGCGAGATCTGTCATCACATATAATTTCAAATGTTATCTTATAAATTGAGACCCGTGATCTTTGTACTTAAATTAGGTTAAATTTGAGATTTGTTTTATACTTAGATAATAGTTTTATGCCATAACTAATTTATGTGTACTTTTATAGTTTTTTTTTTATTTTATTAAAATGCTATTTTACGTTATTTTATGAAATGAGATATATATTTGGCATTTATATTATAGAATTTCGCTCAATTAAAATTAGCGTGTTCCCGTGTTTATGTTGCGAGGTGTTTAGATAGAAATTGTAATTTTCTCAAGAAGCCACATCACCATCTCTTTGAATGAACCTTTTTATCATTTTACTACGAAACTATTGTAAAGTAGCAATATAATCTTGTGTTCAGACATACCGGTATTAATGATTGAAATAAACAAATTTTGTGTAATAACATTGGTAAAGATAACAATATTTTTGCAAACAAATTAACAAAACTTGTATAACGAAGACATGAAAATAAATCAAATTTTAAAATATTTGCCTCGTATTTGTTTTACTTCTCAAACACCTGCTGAAGAGTCAGCAATAGAAGTCGACAGATGTACCTAAAATTCACCCGGTAGCTCATGTTGAAGTTGAACATCGTGCCATTATAAACCCTGTCTACAAAGTGTCACTGACGATGGTGGCCCTGCCAGAGGCCACCATTAGGGATTTTAATTACATAAAAAATTAGTCGAAATTTATCGCCAAATATCAGAATTTGTCGGTCACTGGTTCAAAAGATATCAAGGGTTTATAGGTGGCCGATCTGGAGAGAGTCTCCCCAGCAGGGCAACATTTATATCTCAAACACTAGGGCACCTTGCTAAGATCTGTTTTCTCCCATAATTTGTCGCCAAATATCAGATTTTGTCGGTCACTGGTTCACTAGGGCACCTTGCTAAGATCTGTTTTCTCCCATAATTTGTCGCCAAATATCAGAATTTGTCGGTCACTGGTTTAAAAGATATAAGGGTTTATAGGTGGCCGATCTGGAGAGAGTCTCCCCAGCAGGGCAACATTTATATCTCAAACACTAGGGCACCTTGCGAAGATCTGTTTTCTCCCATAATTTGTCGCCAAATATCAGAATTTGTCGGTCAATGGTTCAAAAGATATAATGAATTGAATACGATATCATAGTCCAAGAGCTAAATCGAAGAGTTTACGCGTAAATTATGGGAGAAAACAGATCTTCGCTAGGTGCTCTAGTTTTTGAAATATAAATGTGGCCTTGCTGGGGAGACTCTCTCCAGATCGGCCACCTATAAACCCTTATATCTTTTGAACCAGTGACCGAAAAATTATGATATTTGGCGACAAATTTCGACTAATTAGCGACTAATTTTTTGTGTAATCAAAATAAAATCCTTGATGGTGGCCCTGCCAGAGTCAGTGACACGTCTACATAAAGTAACACTTCTTGTTAACGACCGTTTTTGTTAACGGGCGCACATCCGTCCACAGAGTACATTTTTGCATCCGTTGACGTCAACACACTTCTATGAAATGACGTGGTCCACTGCATCGAACCGACCGGTCCGCAGTCGTGCAACGGGTATGTGCCTGTCGCGTTAACAAACACCTACACTAACCTATTGAACACTGCGCGGCGGCCCGTCGTCCGTTATAAAAATCGGACTGTTGTCCGTTGTCATTGACAAGAGGTCTTAGACTTGCAGCATACATAAATTTCCGACTTCCAGGCAGGCGAAGTCGGAAATATGTTTGGGTATAGATAGTTACTGTGTATAGCAGTTTTCAGACTACGGGCTTACTATAAAGCTGCGTCCTCACGCTTCGATCAAGTCCTCACGTGTAAAAAACACGCTAACAAGTGATTAATCATGGGACAGGGATTTTCAGTCGATGTCAAATTCAAGCTCAACTGTTTGAAATTCGCGCTCTCTCGTGCGTACTCACGTGAACTCAAAGCTGTCAAATAAATTAATTAAGTATTGGTTTCTAACAGTTGAGTCTAACTCAAAACTAAGTGTTAATGTTTTATAAAATAAAAATATTTATCACAGTTACGTCTATTTTCTGTCACATCATAGACGGATTTTATTTAATAAAACCACCTCGCCTCCAGAAAATCTATTCGACTTTACTAAAATATTCTTGAGAAAACTTAAAAATTGCAGCGCAAGGACCAAATACAGTACTCTTTGGCAAGGGCTAAGGGAGACTACGCTGGGCCGCTTAGTACACGTTATGAAAAGTTGCCGGGCCTATCGTGTGTACAAGCGGAGGGCTAAGGAAGACCAGCGGAGGGCTATACAATACAGACCCTAAATGAACAATCAGTTCAATCCATGGTCTTGGTTGGATAGCCGTCAAATAAAACTGATCGTGTAGTACTGCTAGAATGCTAGATAGAACACAAGATAGTCTTTACATTTTCTCTCCACATTTTGATTTATCCCAATCAGATTGAATTGATGCCAGATTGATCGCCTAAAGTCCCCCAAAGGTGAAGTTGAATTTGGCAGGAATACGAAAATAGACTATATTTTGTTAAAGGGTATAATAAAAATTAAAAAGAATTCCATATGTTTTTAATACTTTTCCTAATTTTAATCGACTAATGCGTGCTTCTGAACAGTGTTGCCAACTTTATTTTAACGAAACCACTAATTGTGGTATAGTAACCCACCAGAAAACCACTAAATTTGGCGGTCCCTCAAACCACCAAAAAACCACTAACATATTATGCCAGACAGATAATACCTAAATATTATTTGAAAATAAAACAACATTATTGTATTTTTTATTATAAAATTATTGTTTATTTTTGATAAGTACAAAAAAAATATCCTAAAGGCTCAAGGCTCATCTTCGGAAGAATCGGCTTCTTGTATGATTTTTTTTGGGTGTACTGTGGTTTAGGCATAATTATTCATTTTACAAAATAAACCAAAACAAGTAAAACATCCAATGCGAACTCCGAACTGTACTGTACTGTCCGTTGTATTTATATTTTTGTGCATGCATAGAAAACAAACATTTTTAATCAAATCAAACTTGACCCAGTTATCATACTAATAAAGTATAA
The DNA here is from genome assembly GCA_947363905.1 of Lithophane semibrunnea. Taxonomy (NCBI): domain Eukaryota; kingdom Metazoa; phylum Arthropoda; class Insecta; order Lepidoptera; family Noctuidae; genus Lithophane; species Lithophane semibrunnea. The sequence goes on along the minus strand of OX376207.1, from coordinate 6,006,137 downwards.
TATAATCAAAATTATTCAAGAAATTGACAAACTATTTCAAGAAAACAACCACCTTAGTTCTGAGTGCTGCCTACACATAAAAAAATATACACTTATAACGTAAACGTTCCAGTTATTTCCCGAAAATATGTTAATCGTGCTAGTGGTTGAATATCGTACCTTACCACTAACTGAAGCAACCAAAACCACTAGAAAAATCCACTAGCCACTAAAACCAAAATTTGTCCACTAAAAGGTAAGTCTAAACCACCAGAACTAGTGGAAATTCCACTAAGTTGGCAACACTGCTTCTGAATCCAAATCATAGACAAGATGTTTGTTTTGTAATCCAATAAAAATATATTTTAATTTCGTAGTTACTGCTGAGTCAGCGGTCTAATATAACAAAATCGAAATCAAAAAGTTCTCGTTAACTCAAAAACCCCAGTTAAAAAAGCACTTTAATAAAATAAAAAAAATTCCATGTTTAAATTGTTCTTTACTCTATGCATCAAATCTTTAGGGTTTTTATGTTGGTATTAAAATCGGAAATGGAATCGTTCGTTTACACTTTTTAAATATATAAGATGGGATTAACAAATTGTTAAACCTCTTAGATCAAATTTTATGGCATGAAAATATTTAATTTGACTTAAAATATTTTCATTTCAGCGATTAAATCATCATAAAAATAAAGAGTGGCCACCAACTTGAAATGAACTTAGCAACGAAAGCCTTGGCGCCAGCGGAACTTGTCACTTTGTTGCATGTTTTATGTTGGTACTACCGTAGTAACTACGTGGTCGCAATAGTACAAAAATGTAAACATGCACAGATAATTTTGGGTTATTTTCCTCCAATTAGTGTACAATTAGCTAATTATTTAGTATAATCAAACTGAAAAAATATCGAGATAAATATTTAGAGCTCCTATAAGCTATCTATGGTAAAAGTTTCAACAAAAATATTTTTTGTAACCGGAGTGAACATAGGCAGAAGCGTCGTCAAGCGCAGAATTTCAAGTCCGTAATGGCGGACGCTAATAATTTTGGAAGTTTCGTGATTCTATTGTTCTGTTTTTAAGTATTTTACTTTGTTGTGGGATTGGGAATGAGTTTTGTCATAAGTGAACGTATACGGAGTGTTAATAACGTGATAGTGATATGAAATGTTCAGTTATAGCGTGACAAAATCGCCTTCTAGATATGTAACCTTTTCCCTAACCTCGTTTACGCCAATGGAGTAGATATGTGATCGATGTGTGTGCGTCGGTGAACGATAATTCGTCCGTTTCGCGTTACTATTTGTGTATAGTTAATCTTCGTGTTAGTGATGGAAGTGTCCGCGTCGCGGTTTTGCAATCCGACGCCCGATTCCGATGTAACGTAAGCGAGCCGGTCGATCGCCAGAGCGAGTGTAAGCAGGGACGGCCGTTGCCAGCCGAACATGGCTGCGACGCAGGCTGAGTCTCAGCGTAGCGAAGCGAACGTTGAGCAGAATCCATCGGAGCAGCTCAGTGAATCTCGGAACGCTTTGTTGCAAAACGGCACCGACAAGTCCGTCGGGCGCGTTCCGCCCGATGGCGTCGTGAACACAAAGAGCAAATCGCCGATGTCGGCCGAACCGGGGCAGCCACGCGACAGTGGCGAGGCGCCCGGCCACGACCGAGGCGTAGAAAGGCCAGTGACGGACCAATACGGCCAGTATAGATACGCAGAAGGCGCGGATCCTTATTACGCGCCACGACCAGGTTTTCCCGGCAAACCGCGGCCACCGCCGCACCAGCCGCGCTTTTTCCCGGGACAAGCGGTGTCGCAGGCACCTGGCCCCACGCCCACGCTGAATTCGTTATTGCAATCAAGCGGGGCGCCGCCGCACCGCTATCCCAATAGTTATGAGCAGCCGCCGGCGGGCTACGGCCCGGGCCCCGGCTGGCCGCAGCACAGGCCTATGCCGCCTTATAACCCTCAAGGAAGCCCATATAGAAATTCTACGGTAAGTTTAGTATTTTTAATCATAATTTTAGAAAAATGTTTAGGTAGGGCAAGTACCTACTTACTCTAAGAATTACCATGATGCAACCCCCTGAAGACCTTTTGATGACCTAAATAATGATATTTTATTTATGTCAACGTCATTAAAGCAAGGTTTTTATTTATTTATGAGAAAATTGATAAAATATGATCCGGAAAACATTCTAATCAACTACTCATTATTAGGAATGTATGCCATAAATTCCTTAAATAATTTAAATCAATCATAATTATGCTATAATCATGTTTACGTATGGCAAATGAAAGCAGCTACAGCAGCTATTTCGCTGTTAATTTGTATGTTTGTCACATGCCCTGTATTATACAATACCTAGTTATCATTTGTGTTTATCAACTCAACATTGGATTTACCAATTTCATGGTTAAGTTGACCCTCACTTACATTTCCTCTAATAAATTATGTAAACAAAGAATAATAAAATCTTAAAAAACCAAAACTTATCAGTAATTTCAATTTCTCTAACCTAAAATTATGAAAAGGATTTAATAACTGATATTATAGAATATGAAACCATAGATGGCCCAGAATATATTCTACTAGCTTATGCCCGCGACTTTGTATACTTTCATTTATGCCATTTTTTTATAAGTTAACCAGGATGAAAAGTGGCTTATTAGTGTATTGCTCCAGGTCCCAGGGTACCTACGTATCTTGCACATAGACACAGTAACTTTCAAATTAAACTTATCCAAATAAAAAAAAATCTAACCATACTGGGTTTTTGGACACCCATTTTACGTGAAAGAAGGGTTTATAATTGATACATTGGGAAACTTCTTATTATGAAAATGATTTAATACTTTTTATTTATCACAAAGGACCGAGCATGTGATATTTTTTTTTACTTTTTTTTTTTACTCATCTTATAGTACTAATCTAAATGTATTTTTTTTAAACTATAAAGTACTTAAGAATCCTCAAAAATAGTTTAGTATACCCAATAAATTAGAAATATTTTAGCACATAATGGAATTATCATTTTTGGAAATCAATCAGAATATTTGTGTTTGTAGCAAAGTGGCACAAAAAGCAAAACTAGCATTTGGAATCTATGTCTAACCAATTTGCAACTAAATTCTAAACATTTACAGCTATACTACTGTTCATTCAAACTCCATAATCAAACAAATCTTGTATTCAATTACCATTGATTATTGAAATGTTTTTATCAATTTTTTTTTCTTTGCAATTTTTCAAAGTCAAATAATTGGCACATAAAAGGCACTTTTGAACATCAAAATTTACAAAAAAATAGAATTGATTCTAGTTGCCCCTTCCAAAAGGTAGTTTTCGTATGGAGAAGAATGGGCAAGAAAATCTATTGTAATTACTCTTTTAAAAATTTTACAATGTTTTGTATACATACATCCATACTAATATTATAAATTCGAAAGTAACTCTGTCTGTCTGTTACCTTTTCACGCCTAAACGTCTGAACGGATTTCGATAAAATTGGGCAAGGAGATGGATGACATCCCGGGGAAGGACATAGGCTACTTTTTATCGATATAACATGCGGGCGAAGCCGCGAGCAGAAGCTAGTCAATTATCAATTATATATTATTTATGTGAAGACGATGCACCTAGTATAACTTTACGGTACCACAAAAGGTAAGTAGAATTAAAAATGAAGCAATGACAAATCAATTAATTATTTGATAAATGCATGGTGCTCACAATGTTTGTAAATATTCAAACATTGTAAAAGTATACAATATTCCTAAAATTTTTACAAGTAATTCTAATAAGTCATTGCGTGAGTTTCAGTTATCCTGATCCTTTTTATCCTTAGCCTACTATTATTATAAATGTGAAAGTTTATGTATGTTTGGTTGGATGTTTGTCATTGTTACTCAATCATGCAAAAATAGCTAATCATACTTTTTGAATTTGGCATACAGATTGTTTATTACCTCCACATACAATACTTTTTATCCCAGTAGTACATTTCTGTGGAATAATTTCCACACGGGCGAAGCCGCGGGCAGAAGCTAGTTATAAATAAATGCGATAAAATCATTCATCAATAAAATACCAATACTTGTCTGTATGTACAGTTAGGTCAGTCCGCATCATCAAAATCAGTATTACTCATGAAACTCAGTAGCCGACTATAGAATAAAAAGCTCTATGAATGTTTTTGATGCATGGATGGGCATTGACACATCACTGTCAGTACTACATACACCTGTATCACGTCTATAGATGTAAATAAACCGTTTTAAACCGAAAATCCATGGTTTAAAGACCGTTTTAAATTTGTTGAATATGGTTTTCAAACGACAGATTTTGGTTGAAAACGGTTTATTTGCAACTATAATGACGTCTGAATAAGCCTCATGTTCATGGTAAACAAATGTTGAGAAACAGTTGCTAGCATGACACCGACTTTCGAAATTAAAGTTATTTTTTTAACTATGTAGTGTATTTTTTGGAGCTTGTTTGTTTTTTTTTTGTAAAAAGTTTTTATTCATTACTAGATAACAATTATTCATTATTCTAGTTTATAAAACTCATATAAAATATTTTTTATCATTAATTGAAATTAAAGTAAATCATTTACTGAAAATACATTTTATGACATTTTATGTGGGTGATGATTAGCGATTTTAGCAAAACTAAGTAAATTCTATTAATAAAATTTGCTGACCTATTAGTAGATGCTAAAGTTTAGATAATTTATTGTTTCTGGTATAAATTCTTTGAAAAAAGTATATTTTTTTTGTCATGGACATTAATAGGAAGTCTAAACGAATTATCCATTGTTCTCTTCAACTTCTAATGTGCTGGAAGCACATCAGAAGTTCCTGTACAACAAATCAAAGGTGTTTATGCTAAACAACTGATACACACAGTTTTGTGGTAATAAGGCTTGTGTTTACCATGAATTCAAAACATCATCATCCAGCAATACTGCTATTCCCTGTTGCTTGCAACATGTTGCTGAAACTGTGTTGTACAATTTCTTGTTTAATTATTTTTGTTACTAGTATTTTTTAATTGACTTCAATTCGGATGTTTTTTTGTACAATCGTTTTTAAGTTTATGGTCACGATAATAAAAATAAGTTATAGACCAGGAAAAGTAAGACTTCTACTGGTAAAAAAATTCTTTTGATAATTTTCACCACTTTTTACCTTAATTTATTTAGTTTTTTTTTTACAACTGCACAGAATTTTGTGTTACAACATAAACCTCATAAACATCTTTGGATAAATCTGAAGTTTTTGTGCTATTTAAAAAATCATACTTCGTACTTACATCTGTGTGATTCAGCAATGAAAAACTTGTGTTAATGTTACATTCCCAGTACCTAACACACAAGTTATTTTTGTAAAATGTTCTAAATAGATAGATGAAAAGACTAAATTAAAGGATTTTAAATTAGTCTAAAACTGGATTTTCTCTTCAATCAATCCTATGCCAAAAATAATCATTTTAAATTTTCATAGTAACTTTCCATAGCTAGTTAAAAAAAGGGAATTATTTGGATGAGATACGTTTTACCCGACTACGGCAAAGCTACAAGGAGGGTTATGATTTTGACAGCTATCTATGTTTGTTCATGGGTTCCCCTCATATCTTCTAATTGAACTTCAAAACTTGTTCTTTATAACACAGCTGCTGCCCTGACGTGATACACCTGATTAAAAAATACTGCTCATTCATTCAAATATTGGGTCGGGACCTATGAAACTGGCGTTTTTTTCTCACAAATAGAGAACCTCGTCACTTCTATGATTTAAAATATTCATCAATTGCTTGGTATTATATCGAATAATGACCATCATAGACAAAAAACCTTATTACTTATAGTTTTATAACATAAAAAATCCTTAAAAATGACTCCTCATTTTGTTAGCAGAAATCACCACTATTTCTTTTTTAACTTAGCCAAAATTTATTTTTGTCGCTTAATCTAAGTGGCATACGTTATCTTAGTTTTTAAACATTAGTGCATAAAAGTTTTAAAATACATATAAATTAAGAAAATGTTAGTATGAAAAATGCAACTTCTTTAAAATTCCCCATACAAAACGCTGATTTCATAGGTGGGGACCTAATAGTAAACAGTCATCAAGGTACAACGAAAGCGACCGAAAACGCAGCGGCATATCCGCACAATCTCCTGATTTCTGAACACGCCTCCTTTCATTCTAGTTGAATGATGAAGCCCCTAACTAAAGCTTAACAAGTACGCCGAAGTTTCAATGACAGGTCAATAACCGTATAAAGACTTCTACCTTCTTAAGTTTCAGATGTCCCATGTCCCCTTCACGGTGCTACGATTTTGAGCTGTTGCCTCATTTACCAGAGTAATGATAGTTTTCAAAGTGGTCTACTCCACTTTCTATCCAAAATAAATTCTCCCTTGTTGTTACAATAACCTCATAGTATTTCTAAAGTTATGCCGCCAAAAATTTAAAATACCATATTTTAAATTTCAAAAATTTTCAATTTTTCGCTAAAAACATTACCTAATTTGATTAAAAATTTTCAATGATAAATTAATTTACGCAGCCATCGTGTTTTCAGGAACTCTTTTCATCCCTATTATTTGTTTAACCATTACACACACATTTATAATAAAACCCAAAGAAAAGAAAAGTAAGGTACAAAATACTGAAAGAAAGAAAGAAGAAGAAGAAAGAAAAATAGGTTTATTTACTGCTTATTTCTAAAGAAATCTCGCGTCTTGTGACTTAATTCATCTGAATTCACCACTTATTATTCAACTAGAATACTTTTTTAACTTAGAAAATAACTTAAGGAGGTACCTATACTTGCTAACGTTAAATACTTTACACGATATAAAACTGAAATAAGATGTTTCGTCTTTTCGAGAAAAGCCGGGAAATTTGCGTTTAGGCTTATCGGGGAAGACTGCACGCTCAATATAAATCGCAATACAAATCCATGCCGTATTGGTTACATATTGAATTGGGGTCGTAATTCAGAGTCCTTTCTTGGCGTTCGGTTCTGATCATGACAGTATAAAGTTGAGTAAAGAATCCAGGTTTTTTGTTAACAGGAGAGTCGTGATGCCTAAGATTAAAAAAAAAATTGGCCTCGCCATCAGGATAGACACAGCCAAAGTATTGACCTTTTACGTTAGTGCAGTTTTATTTTGTAATTGCAATATAAAGTCCCCAATGAAGTAACTTCAGGCCCTTATGCGGAAACGTAACAACGCTTTTCAACTGAATGCCCTGAGAAGTAGTAGAACCACGCGGACGCTGCGTGATCTTTTTTGCCGGTCGATTGTGGTAACCACGTGGACTGCGCGCGCGCTTACTTGTATTAACGCAGCGAACAATCTTCAGACAAGTAGAATTGTAGATAGCCGTGAGGATTTGGGCATGCCTGAACTAGTGTGTAATGTAAACAGAGTTTTCCGTATGATTTTTTTGGCAAATCTGTGGGTTATTGTACATTCGCCACATAGTAAGTTCGCCACGGAAAAACTATTACTATTTTCATGAAGTAAATTCTTCATTAAATTAATTTTGATTATTGAAAATTCGTCAAATTGTTTATTTCCGCACAGACAGCAGAAATATCAAATCACTAAAATAATAAGTTAACCTTTCGTCTACATAAAAATTACAGTTTTACTTACAACTAAAATATACGCTGATATTGACTGGTTTTGTTTTTTTTTAAGGTCTCGTTTTCAACGACAGCGTGACACGCCTAATCCTTATAAACATGTATTACAAGTGGCTTGCTTACAACATTACAATTATAAGAATAAAATAAAAGTAAAAATCTTTTTAAAAGATGTTTACTTTTATGTTATTTTCTACTTTTTAGCATTACGATTTGTTTAAATATCTGTTCTATCACCTTCACAAATCCAACGAATTAGGTTTTCCCATAGCCACCTTCGGGCACCATCATCAGGCCCTGAACACCACTTGTTAATACATAACCAACGCGTCCAAACACGATGGTGTTGTCTTGTTTGATTTAGGTTTTCCGACGGCCACCTTCCAGCTCCATCATTAGGCCCTTAAAACCATCTAGTGTCAAAGCACTTGTCAATACGTAACCAATGAGTCCAATCACGATAGTACTATATTGTTGAATTGAGGAGTTCCCATGGCCATCTTCCGGCTCCATCATCAGACCCTTAACACTACCTAGTGTCAAAGCACTTGTCAATACGTAACCAATGAGTCCAATCACGATAGTACTATATTGTTGAATTGAGGAGTTCCCATGGCCATCTTCCGGCTCCATCATCAGACCCTTAACACTACCTAGTGTCAAAGCACTTCTTAATACATGACCAATGAGTCCAAACGCGATGGTGCTATCTTGTTTGATTGAGGTTTTTACATAGCAATCTTCCGGCTCCATCATCAGACCCTGAACACCACCTAGTGTCAAAGTACTTGTTAATACGCAACCGATGAGTCCAAACACGATGGTGCTATCTTTTTTGATTGAGGAGTTCCTATGTTCCTATGCATAGGAACTCCTCAAGAGTTCCTATGCCCAACTTCCGCCTCCATCATCAGACCAGCTCCATGGTATCATTTTTTCAAAATGTCTCGGTAGTTGTATAAGTATACCAAGGTTCAGCTCAATCAGATGCCTGGAAGTGCTTGAAAAATTGATGACAAAAGGAGTAACCGGAAACACATACGAACAGAGCAAGCTAATATAAAGCTTGTGAAAATAATAGAAAGATAGAGCGCAGGAGAATAGAAAGATGTATGGTTACTGTAGTCTTATTATTTTTCCTAGGTTATCTTACAACCTGTCATCATCATTATTTCAGCCGAAAGTCGTCCATTGCTGGACATAGGCCTCCACCCCAAGCACCGCCACTTCGACCGGTTCTGTGCTTTTCGCATCCAGCGGATTCCCGCGGCCTTCACCAGATCATCGGTCCACCTTGTGGGGGCCTTCCAACGCTATGTCTTCCGGTACACGGTTGGCACTCCAGAACCTTTCGGCCCCATCGGCCATCTGTTCTGCAAGCAATGTGCGCTGCCCACTGGCACTTCAGTTTAGCAATATTTCGAGCTATGTCGGTTACCTTGGTTCTCCTGTACCCTGCCTACATGTACTTTCATAATTTTAGAAATCATTACCTATGTTTCATTTCGAGCGCTAAAAACCAATAACTTCGCTTGCTACCAGTATTTTAAGCAAAAATGATGAAGACTTGAGACGAATTTACATTATGAATTCAAGTGGCGAATACATTTTCAATGTATGGAGTGTACAAAAATGTGACGAATTTACTTTGTGGCGAATGTACAATAACCCAAATCTGTTATAAGTAAAATCACGATGATCTGCAATAATGACGTTTTGGTAAAGTCAGAATCGCGATTTTGGGTTACAAAGTTTACCGTGTTATTTTTTTTTGCTAAATGCAGAATTCGAGAATATGTGCAAGCCTATTTTTAAGCTATAATTAATTATTATATCCCTCTTACTTAAAACTAGATCAGTAATTCTCCAACTTTAATTGCGTTAGCATTGTCTCAAACCCACGTTTGACAGTAAGTGCTTACCTGATTATGACACAATATGTGATCTTCTTGTGTTACCTAATTATCTAAAAGCATTGCAATTAACATCTTTATTAGGGTCCTGAGATTCCCCCATTCTTTAACAAAACATCAACATAGAAAATCGATACCAATAATGATCACTATGATCAGGCTTGCCGTTACTTCCGTTAAAGTGTGCCACAAAGGCAGGCGATCTATTGCCTGTTGGCGTCAGCAGCGTGTCGGTTGTCAGACGCAAAATGAAAAAAAAAAAAGTACGTAGAATAACAAAGCGGGCCCGCCGCTGTTAGCAGATATAAAAACGAAAGCGCACTGCGATAGTGAAAGTTTGATGTGTAGGCAAATATTACTCGCTTCCAGGCGGAGATTTGCGCGTTTGCCTCTTGGTTCAAAAACGACCGGCTTCACTACCCCTTAGGTAGTGAAACGCGAGGCTTCGCCGCCGATCCAGTGCCGCTCCCCCTACATACATTATGTAGAGGCAACGCGACGGGATATGTTTGACGGAATCAACGTGAATGGAACTTGACATGTGACACGTGTATCTATCTAGCTTGACGTGAACTTTGAAAGGCTTTTCGTTTCGCTATCGGCTGCGTTCGCTTCCAATTTTCAGCTCTTTTAATGTAATAGAAAGTTGTTTAACATTGTCCACATAAATTGATAGCTGGATTTATTTACGTGTATAGATGGTTGATCAATAATGTTGACAATAAAAAATAGATGTCGCTACTAGTTCCATTAATTAGTTGATGAGAATGAGATGCTTTGTATGATAGACCTTTCTAGGCAACTGTTACAGAACCGTTATCCTTACTTTTTTTTTATTGTTTCCATGAGATACCTACTGCTTATTTTTACTCTTTCGAGCAAATTAGAAGATTTGCGTTGATAAGGACCAAAAGCAATGTTCTGCCCATCAAATGTAGCACATTGCTATAACGTAGTGTTGTTTGTGGTATTTCACAACCGGCGGCTATAAAACAATGCATCGAGCACGTGCCTGTTTACACTTTCGAGTTCACATTCAAGGTCGTACGCATTTGTAAGGATGTACCCGTGTAGGCTGGCCATTGAACAAATACCGGTTACGTAACAATGTCCCACTTCCCACGATATGCACGTTCTTCCGTCCGTCACAGCCTTTTACAATTAGACGATTTATTATTTATGGACGTGTTGCATTGCTTTTCGTTGACCGGGCGACCGGCCTGTGGGGTATCGATTTCTGGCGGCATCTACTTTTGTAATTGTTTCTTTGGTCGTCAATCGTACTCGCTTTTGAGTGTTTACTCAAAGTTTGCGATATTGCGAAACTTAGAGCTATGAAGTAACATTGAAAACTTGAGGACAATTCGTTGATTAAACGTGGGATGTCCTAGCTCATTGAGAATTCAACGTGACACTCTGAATCACAGACGGTTATTGTCAACGAAATCGCTATGACGTTACGCTGATTATTTATGAATTGCTCAAATAGGCAAGCATTGTGGAATTAGTCATTTATCTCGGCATGTTGTTTACCCACAATCGTGTTAGATAGTTGTCGATAAGGAGACACGTGGTTGCGGGGTCGACGACCCGACATACTCGTGCTCGCCGACAGCTCGGTAATAATAATAAAATGTTTCCGTGCGACTGGTTCAAGGGCGAGCCGCTGATATCGGCGCTCGCTATATTTAGATTTAGCTGTGTGTGATGTGGGTATGTGTGTGTTTGTCTACATACACAATTGTCTTGCATCTGGTATCCTTCGTTGTATACGTTTTTGTCTATGCGGTTCATCTGTTTTCTACATAGAACGTGTCGGTAGCTCTGCATGGTCTGCAGCATCGATTGGTGTAATATTTGGTTCTTGTGCACTACATTTGTTGTGATTTGGTTTTACTAGTTATTGCACTCGACATTTTGAACATGATTTGCGCCCCTTCCTGTTATGGAACTTACATCGGAATGAAACAGAATAGCTAATGGTTATCTGAGTTTAGCAGTAATTGTTTTTGTCTTGGGTAACAAACTTAGTTGGAATTATTCCATTCATAAAGTTAAAAATTCATGATTCAAAAGAAATGCGAAATTCCTTTGACTGAGTATCAAAGTGCACTGTTCGAAATTCGAATAAATATGTTTACTCCCATTTCCATACGTATGGTTAGTGATAGGGTGTGTTAACACAGCAAATTACATGAAACTGGAATACAATCATAGTAACAAATTATGTCAAAATCATCCCCACCCCCAATAGCATAATAATGCTCAAATTCAAACGCTATTCAATTATCAATTACCTAATGGCCGTTATCTATTCTCTCGTCGTATTTAGGGCAATACATGGCGGTTCTGTGCGTAGTTGCAGCCCGAGTAAATTTCGCTCTCACTTTCGTATCGCAATAGCGGCGGAGTGTACATGAAAACGAGATGAATGGGCCGACGGAGACCGTTCATTCTGAGTCCGTGATGTGGATTTCGTAAAATCAATGCGAGCCGTCTCGGACCCGCGTGCCGTCCGATAATCGTGTCATTGTGCTGTGCTTGGATAATGGGTACGACCTCGTTCGTCTACCGCATTGGGTCAACGAACGCTTAACTGCCATCTATTAAAATTTCACTTGGCATGTGCCAATTTTGATTTGAACATTGAGGTGTGGCCTTCTCACAATTGTTTAAATTGAGGCGTGTATTGATGACGCGCGCAAATTGTTTTGACGTCGTCCTATTGTCAATCTATGTCGATTTGGCGGCGGTGATTTCTGATTAAAAATAATTCCCCACCGTATGAATGGAACTACATATAGATAAACTTTGTTAAACACCTGCGTCGCACCCCATCTGAGTTGCGGCGCAACAACTTACACCTTACTCTGCGACGTATCGACGAACAAAAACGTCAGCCGTCACGCGGCTTGCATTCATTCATACAATATGTTGAATGTTGTAATGGGGTCGTTAAACTGTGGTGACGTCACGTAATTGCCAGCTCCCTTCGCCAGTCGCTGGTTGAAATCAAAACGTCGGATTAATAACAAGGGAGGTCTGTGTAGGTCAAGCACATTATCACTTTGGTTGTGTGCGTGACAACCAGAGTGACGTGCTCTCTAATTACTGGGACTGTAGATTACCAAGACAGACATGTCACTGCGATTCTAGTATAATCAACGTTAATTAATTTCGTGTCTACCAAAATTATATTTACAAATGGGTTACGTTATTATGTTAAACTAGTACAACCCAAAATATCTACCATCATCGAGCTTCTAAGATCTACGAATTTCGTTCCCACACAACAGTTTTACGAGCAAAATTTTATAAACCAAACGTTAGCCAACATTAATGATGCAAACAATGTTACGTAACATCGATAAATGTGTATACTTGTTCGTATGTGAAAGGGGCCATTGCCAAGGACTGAGTCTGAGCGCAGCCGGAAAGGTAAATGACTTCCATACCTATACATCTAGTCTATTCATGTATGTTTAGATACTACACGCGATGTATGTAAAAAGATTACGGCCAGGATTCATGTTATTATGAGTGCCATTATCAAACAACGTTATGCCGATTTAGAAGTCTACAAAAAGATGTTATTGTTCTACTTTTTATGTTTATTGTTTTTGAAGTTAAAGTAAGCGAGTTCTTTAGAACCTGAGAGCAATAAACTTTGACGATATAAAACGTAACGTAAAAGTAAAACAGTTACTAAAATGTTTTTTATAACTAAGTAACTGCTGCGATACGCAGTTGTCATAATGTGGATTGTTGAAAGTATTAGTTTAGTCAGAGTATTGCGATGAAAACGCACCAAGCAACAGGATTCGAATCACGTATTAATACTCTTGGAACAGTCTTGGGTTGGTTCATTCCTAGTTTACTAGTGAGTTGTTCGTGTTTTGATGTATAATTAGAATAAATACAAACTCAAGAAGTGTAGAAGTGTAATCTGCTACAGCCTTACTCTCTCCACTTCGTTGAATTGTGAGAATTTCATCAAATTTAAATACAGTCATCATGTTATCAATGAAATACTTTTAAGAACTACGGCTCTATTTTATCTCAAATCTCAATTAAATGGGATTAACTTGTCAAAGACGCCTTATCCACATTGGGGGGAACATTTCTTGATGTGATGTGTCAGTAGGTACTTGCGTAAAACGGGGAGCGTGTCTATACATTGGAGTATATATTAAAAGGTCACGACCGCCACTCTTATGTACCTACTTTAGATACTACGTACCTAGAGGGAGTTCTTTATTGAACCGTCTTGGGTGGAAAAGGGGTCGCCTTATTAGGTCAGTAACACTTGTGATCGTTTGTTTACATTTCTGATTATATAATTTGTTGATAATTAGAAGTTTTTAATATTGTTATCAAATTCTGATTATGGTTTAGATGTGTGGTGACTGTTTGGTGTGATCGAACACTGCTTGACGTTACTTTTTTCGTTGCGTTACGAATCAAGAGAGATGTTAGTCGGCGGGTCTTATCAGGGGTGTTTGCTTTTGCATCCTTAAACAACGTTTTCTGGACCTGTTTTTGACTCCAGCCAACATACAGTAACGATTAGTATCCAGGAATTTACTTCGACCAGACGCGAACAGTTGCTCCAGTGGGAGGAATCTAATATGGTTAGCCCACAATTGAATTTCTTGGGTGCATGCAAATGTTTACTTGTCTAAGATCGCGGTGCAGGCCACCTGTTGCCCAACCGCCGTGGCACCTAGTTAGAGTTACCGCGAGCTTGACATTCACGGGGGCTCGTGACGGCGCGGACCGAAATAACTTGCCGTAACCAACCGCATAACACGACGTAATGCTCTTTCTATTTATAGAGTCTTATAATTAAATACACAGACATTCGTATTTGCCTTCCGCTAGTCCGTGACGACAGAGTCGCCGACGCAAACGTGCGCGTTATCGTTCGCGCTAACTGCTACGCTAATGCAACAACTTCTTTTGTTTACTTTTTTCATATAATTTACAACGTCGTAAAGGAATCCGTTGCCAAGTCGAGAACGAGAGGATATTTGTAATAAAAATGTTAAACAACATCTTGATCTTGACACATTAAACACTAGTAAAACATTCACAGCAACTACCCGATGCTTTTTTCGTTCTAAACAAACTAAAACTTCGTCAGAAAGAGTCAGGTGAACTCAACAACATGAAATTTTATTGAATACCAAGATTCCTGCAACCGTTATTCAAGACACGTGTCGTCGGAAGTAGAAACAGATGATTCGATGAATACGGTTTACGTGCCATTGTTGATACTCGAAACGTATAAAAAGTGAACCGGTCAGTGGGCCTTTATCGTTCCTCACAGGAGCACGCTGGAGATAATAATAACAGCGGTAACAGTGAAACTCATTCATTTTCTTTTTCTGTTAACAATATAGTTATGGTTCGACTTTTTTGTGTGGGTACGCAAAGGGATAGCCCGACGGCGTTTAATATGTAAAGGAAGGCAAGGTTACCCACACATCTGCAGTGTGTCTGTGTAAGCAAGATGCGCTTGTAGTGGAGGGAATCCCCAACTTTTTACAAACACAATCAAAGTTATGTAATGTTTGCTCGTATCCGTCCGCGCACGCTGCCACTGCTGTTTGTACGAATGCCAATGTTATACATTACAGGCCTCTTGTATTAGTCATAGGTCATTAACATCGCTGTTAAACGGTGTTTACTTTTTATACATAATAATATTGTTTCCTTGAGGTGTTGAACTATTCGTTTCGCTCTATATGTTGAATGACGTTGGTCAATTAAATTGTTACGACGATGGTTAATTATATTGGAATTGCAATTATTTTGTTACAGCTACTCTTTAACGAATTGGTTTAAAGACTTTTATGGTTATGCCAGAAGTCATTAAACCAAATTCATAATCTACATTTAGAATTTTTTCTGGGTAAAATTATTCGGGATAACAAGACTGTACGACTCCGTGAGTTAAATAAAATCATAAGTGACAAGTACATATAAAGTACATACAGAAATCCTGAAGACCAAGATCAGACTCAGTCGCAAAATGACCACTTCGCAAAATGTCACTTTCGAAAAATCTTTATTCCTCAGAAAGTCAGAATGTCTCTTGCGCAAAATGACCACAAAATGTCCCTTTTTTCCAATGAACATTAAATCCTTCATATCAGTCCAAAGTCGGTCAAGTGCGAGTCGGATACGCGCACATCGAATGTACATTTACATAGATTCAGGTGACGACTAACTATGGAATGCACTTTTGTATCGATCGTAAAAATCTCGCGATTCCGGAATTGATACATTTATGTCAAACTGGTATTATAGCACATAGCTACAAAAACCAGTGCCTTGAGTTCCTTTAAAAAATGTTTGCAGTATGTATTAATTAGTAATCTTCATAAGAGGGTTGATAAGTCGTTTCCATACCATGTGTCCGATTATTTAAGATTAACTTAGGTAAATATGCATCTGATTATGATATGATATGATCTCTCTCTAGTGATGACTTCGATAAAATATTACGAAATAGGCGCAATTTCGAAACTAGACTACAGAGGATGTTCAGCACTGATCAAAATAAAAGAAAATTGACACGAAGATGCTGACAAATATTACTATAATTAAGTTCACAAGTAAAATGTGTACATACTTTTAAACTTTGGACGCACCAATGTGTTCCATGCATAGGTATATGAGATAAAATCCAGCCAAATGCGAGTCCGAGTCGGATTCGGCCAGTTTTCACGAAGGGTTCCGTACCGTATAAAGATCGAGCAAAAACGCACGTTTTTTGTATAAGGTACCCATACAAAAAACGTGCGTTTTTGTTATTGTGCCCTTTAATTTATTAACTTTATTACACGACTGCCGAAAAAGGAGTGTAATTTGTTCTTATAGCGGCAATAGAAATACACAATCTGGGAAAAAAAACAACTATTCTACCTATTACGGCGCATGAGATACAGACAGACGGACAGCGGAGGCTTAGTAAAAGGGGTTCCGTATGTCACCGTTGGGGTACGGAAGCCTAATTATGCTCATTCTTGAACAAGTACCTATATAAAAGGAGGGGGGGGGAAATAATCACTATAGTCCACGTAGTGTAGTAGTACATCAAAAACTTCGTCCGCATTGCTGTCAGGCCCAGTGCCCAAAAGGCTGGCAGCATTGCCACATTGTATACACACAATGCTGATATAATAATATGTCGATGTACATATTATTGTTATTTTACTGTTAGATGTATAATAATAATATATATTCTTGAACATAAAGTCGAATAAGTAAGGGTAACAAACAAATTAAGTACAGTTTTCCTTTTACTCAGTCCCAAAAATACCGGCTATCTCAAAAGTGTTACGCAAAGCGTAAAGTGGCTCTCACACCAAACAACTTTCCACATGTGTGTAATCATCAAGTTGCACGGCCACGGGCTATTAAAGCCCTTCACCTGCATTCAACGCCAGTACAATTCATTGTGAAACTGGAAATAACACCTTTCGGAACGGTATAAAAAACGGTATGGCCTATCTTATCTCCATTATGGATATTGGATGAAAAAGTAGGTTCACCTGTCGTTTAGTTTAGATAGAGAAAACTTAATGACCTTTGTTAGCATAATCACCCTTATCTTTGTTAACTAAATGCTAACTAATGTCAGGATGATCTTCTTTTCAACTAATATTATAAATGCGAAAGTGAGTTTGTTTGTTACGCTTTCAAGCTAAAACGGCTGAACGGATTTGGATGAAATTTAGCACATGGGTAGATTAGGATAGGATACTTTTTATCCTGATATTCCCACGGGATCGAGACTTATGCGGGTGAAACCGCGAGGCGCAGCTAGTTGTGTATAGTTTTCGAAACGCAACTTGTTATACCCAGGCAATTCTAAGACTCAATGTTGTAACGTTCAACTCTGAAAATTCCTTCCAACGTCTATTTCAAATTGGTACCGGAGATTAAGTTCAAGTCTTGATAAAGTCGATATTTCTTTAAGAAGCTATTGACGTTCCAATTTGCAAGTTTTCTAAGCATCTTGCTACTGCATAGCTGAATGCTTAGTCGGCTTCAAAGAGGGTGGCATAACCTGTTAAAAGGATGGAGATAAGTTATTGCTGTTATTCGTTTGACGTATATCGTATGCACAATCATGAATATGAATAGATTATATTTATAAAGGATGTACGCAATATTAAAAATAAATTAATGGGGGGTGACCAGCTAAGTATAGATCAACCCACCTTGTTCTGTGGGTGGTATAGAAGGTGATCACAGCCCACCGGCTTCACAGTCACCATGCTTTCAGTATTCTTGATCTTGCGACTCCATGCATCGACGATACTGTTTCCGGTTTTGACCGTCGTCGTGTATTGTTCTTGGCGCCCTAACCCAAAGGTTTGGTTTGGGCAACCAAAGCTGGTGAAATGACCATACGGGACTAGAAAATCTCGATACAATTGAAAAATGTATTTGAGATGAAACTCAGCATTTGAAACTTAGCATTCATATGCGATAGAGACATCAAACTAAAGTTGCACGCCGAGATAATACCAATCTACATAAACGTAGTTCAGAAACTCCCAAGAACATGAATAAAGGGAGAGAGTTCTCTTGCCAATGAACTTATGACCAATTCCACTAACAACCTTGACAATACGACGAACCCGGTTTATAAACAATGTGACGTATCCATAGGTGTAAATATAATTTAAGTCTATTCCTCTTTTAACTATTATTTGGCCGTTTGATGCCATTTTCTGAGGAGAGATCGTTGGGATTGCCACTTTCGTCAAGCTTTATAATAGCCTGATTGTAGAGGCGCACCGCGGACTTCTACACTGTAACAATTCCAATGTTTAAAAATACATAAAACAACCTTTTATGGTTGAAATTCAACTTCCCGCGACTAGCCGTGGAAAGTAGAAATTTTCACGTCGCGCGAAAGCAGTCTGTATAGTTTCCAGGAAAAATTTAACTCTTCAAGCGTAATTCCGAGAACATAGGACAGGATACCTATAATCAACTTATTTTGAGTCAGTGGTGTAATAAAAATTACTGAGTTATTCATTATGAGTAATAGGGTTAATGTTTAGGCCGGTGGTAATGACATAATAGCGATGCAAGTGGGTGAATGCGGTCGTGTCGACGAGCTGGATCGGAATCCGGTCACATTCCTAACGGCACTACACACTTGCACTGTCGCGTTTGATGCACTTCGCGCGCTCCGTAATATCTCACATATTATCTCATTAAATTATGCCAATTAACTTGGTACACCACATTTCGCACCACGCTGTCTCATACCCGCTACTCAGCTGGCAGAACTAGTCCTATGTTTAGATCGTCTCGTTTACCCAGTTATCGGAGTTAATTTAAAGTACTTGAATATTTATGGCTGTTTAACCCACTGAGATCGGTATTTTAGATACTCACTAGCTCTAGTTTTTAATAACTATTACGAGATATCTAACAGCAAGTATTTATACATTCATATTAAACTACAGAACGCACGTAGTATAGTCGGCTTGATAAAATATTACATCAACATTCCTTATTCGTAAGAGGTGTTTTACATTTCAGTCACAATGACACTTAACAGCTGAGTTTACTACGGAAAGCGTTATTCACGCACAATTTACATTGTTACATAGAACTGACAGTCTATTTTGGTGACCACGTTCGCAAACGATGTTTATTTTATGTGCTCTAACTGGAATTGTTTTTTTAAAGGCTTTTAGAATCTCGGAATAGGATATATTTGTAAAGAAAATTACCTATATACTTACCTATAATTATGAAATAGACATTTGACCATTGTCTTGGGAACCGACTGCTGTACTAAGCATCTTTAATGTTATTGAAAGATACAGAAGCATTAAGTTGTTGAAGATATTATAACGTCGCAGAAGAATAGAATTTAAGGAACCACATCCTTGTTGTAACAAAAATTATTGCTGTGATTCAAAATGAGTGCTGTTCAAAACGGAAACTATTCTGTTGAAGCATTTAAATTATCTTGTTTATTTTCTGGGTAAAATTCACTCGGAAGCTATACAGTTATATATTTCATTCTCGAAACAGTTTTCCACGGCTCGGCTGCTTTCCGAGCCGCTTGCGAAAATGAAATACCTTTTACGTTACGTTTCGTTGTGGTTTACGTTAGACTCTCGTGTTTTCAATCCGCAACCTTAACGATTACAGAGCGGTTTTGTCTGTTTTGCTTTCCTGACTTGCGGTATTCACTGATCCCTGCATTTACTCGAGACTACAAAAAAACCTTTCATATCTCTAAATGAACTTTTCATGAGGCTCTTGAAAGCGACTTCGAGGCAATGGGTCACCGACATTTTATTCGGGTTTTACTTATTGCGTATTACAAATATAGGGCAGGCTTTTCTTTATTAGGTTCATCTGAGAGACGGACGTTCCTTACATTGGTAAATGGATAATTGTGTACCGATCGATCTTTTCAAGTATTGGTCTTAACTTTGTTTTATTTAATAGGTAACAGTTGGACCATATTATTGAGTTCACATAATAGGCATGAGCACATTATATGAAAACAAATAGGATAGGTGCGTAGGGAGGGCGGTGCGCGGGCTGCGCACCTACCCGCGGGTCAATTACTGCATAAATCAATACGGATGTCGCCCTATGCGGTGGCTCTTTGTTCCAGCCGACTGGAGATACGAGGCCCGTCTCGGCGGCTCCAGCTCTGTCCGGAAAACTCGCTGAGGTATCGCGGGGTCGGATGATTACTTATTAACGTAGGTGGAGGCTGGCTGGCGCGGGCGGGCCGCTGCGAGCTCGTCGTGCGATCGATGCCGAAGCGGCCAATGGCGCGCCGCCGCCCCCCGGCGCCCGTACCCTGCGCAACCCTCACCACACCCCGCGCACGCCGCACCCCGGCACACCGCCCCCATAAATCATTGAATCCGCCATAAAACACCCCAATGTTCGTAAAAATGTAACTCTAATTGGCGAACACAAGTCTCATATCTCCTAGTCAAACTACATCCGGAAGCCTTCAGGACAAGGCCTTAGTTTGGAGACGTAAAACATTGATCAAAGAGTAATACAGATCCCGCTCGCTCGCCCGTTTGCCTCGTCGGAGCGGGTCTCGTACGAATAATTGAATTTCCATCATAGAACAAAATGAAAGCTGAAAACTGAAGCGGGCGACTTTGTTGGCACAGCGAATTATTTCGGACGTCAATTATTTAGTCACGGTATCTGTCTGAAAATTGATATTACAGTAAAAGCGCATTAATTTTACGGGCACATTAGAGGGGCTTTCGACAAAAAGGGTTTTATTAAACCCAGCACATATGTGATGAGTTTTTATAGCGCTCGCTGTCCGTAATAAAGTACTAAATTAATAAACGTTGTTGTTTGTTTTCATCGAATCCTCGGCGTTTAATGAAGTGATTTCCCTAACTCATCGTACGATTGATGCAAATTTATCTGTTCAGCATTCGTAAAACTCGAGTGTACGAATTGGTTTCTGGTGTTTGATGTCATTGATCAAACGGATTTTTTTTTTATAGTGCACAACGAATCGTGGTACACAAAAGTAACTCTATAAGAACATTACCTACTATTAATCTAATAAATACCTTCATGTAAAGAACTGGAGATTATGAACGAGTCTGGTAATAAATTGAGAACCTTATCTAATTGAAAATATTTCAATCTCAATGTTACGGGATTGTTTATAACAATGTTGTAGTTATCTTAATCCGAAATATTATCTTTTGTTACCTCGAATGGTAAGAAAAGTTAGTTCTTAAGCGTAACTGGCATTGTTGTTATGTCTTTCCCTTTTCTAATTCTAAAATTAAATCATTTATTTCAATATTATATAGTAACAAAAATCCAAAAAGTCTTTGAATTCAAGACAAAAAAAACTAAAAACAAAAATGTTAAGTGGCGTGTAAATGGCGTGTAAGTGTCTTCCTAAATTCCTAATGAATGATCGTTGTGATTGGAATCAATTTACGAACAATTCCAGTTAATATTCAATTTAATTTGCTGAACAAGTTTCCTGAATTAAGAAAAGAGGATATAAATTGGTACTGTATTCCGATGATATTCATCCTAGCATTAGAAATTATTTCCAGGGATTTCTAGGCTAAGTAACAAAACAACATATAATTGAAACCGGTCGCAAAATACGGGGGTCTTTAATCCCCCAAATAATAGGATCGTCATTATGCTGTCCTAGGTCCCTGGTAAAACACCACCAAAGAATATGTTTGCACTGAGTTAAGGGTTTGTCAGTAGTTGAACTTAATGTCTAAAGACAGGCGTGCTCGACTTCTTATTTACATTTGCACGTTATTCCGAATTCCTTAGGGTTCAGAATTCGGTTAACGACCCAGTGTTATTGCGCTAATATTGAAATTGACGGTAATGGGGGTGTTTCTTTATCTGTGCCTTTGTTATTAGCTTTTACGCGTCTCGACTGACTTGTACTTACTTAAAAGTTACTTCTGGAAGACGCGTGTTTGGCTCGTCTTGGTTCCAGATTAAGCTTTGCAAAATTGTAATGCCTTTATCTATCTAATCTATACTACACATACTACAAATAAATCACATTGCAGTGTATCTTTAATGTAAAAATAAAAGTTTTTTATTATATGCATATTTTATGAACCTATATAAGTACGGTACTTATAACAAACATTTTTTTTTGTTATGTCTCTCTGTTTGTTCCGGCTAATCTCCGAAATGGTTGGACCGATTTTGACGGAACTTTCATTGGCAGAAGCTGATGTTATAACTTATAAGGAGTTACTTCGGCTACTTTAAAAAAAAAGAATTAGGGTCCACGTGGGCAGCCGCGGACAGCAGTTAATGCAATAAATAATTGACCAGTTCTATAATATGCACATTAAACGTAATCTATTTTTGTTTACTTTGCATCCGGTCTGAGATCAAACGCCAATGTTTTTTTAAGTTTATTGCTAAAGATCCAATTTTTTGTTTCAGCCGCCTCGGGGCTATGGTGGGCCCCCTTACGCGGGTGCCCCAGGCGGTCCTCAACAGCCCCCGGGGGCGTATGGCCCGCCTGGATCGTACCCTCAACGGTACCCGCCACCAGGACCTCCAGGCGCACCCAACTCACGACCGCCTTTCTCGCCACACCAGGTTTGTAATCCACTCATTATGCTTTAACGTTGAACTAGTGCGGCTGACTTCGACAGATATGGTTTATCATCCGAAACTTTAATAACTTTGTTAGTTGAATATTTTTCCTGAAACATAAAGTGAGATGATAAAGTTTCCTTCGTGAACTTACCTAAATCTATACAAATAAATAAAATTGAAGTGTCTGTTTGTAATGTTGAAATAACAGCTTTTCACTAAATGCATAATTATTATGTGTCTCGTCTGTCTGTTTCGGCTAATCTCCGAAACGGCTGAACCGATTTTGATGGGACTTACACTGGCTAGCTGATGTTATAAGGAGTAACTTAGGCTATTTTTATTTAAGAAAAATAATTAGGGTCACGTGGGTTAAACCGCAGCAGCTATAAGTAGATGATAAAAATTGAAATCCAGAACATGAATGGGTGTGTCTTTTATATGATTGTCAAAGTCAAGTGTGCTGTAAGGCTCAAAAAAGGCAAACTCCCTTGATCCGCCTTTTACTATAATTTCAACATTATTGTTTTGACCCACACATTCTTTTAAATATTCTGCTCATTAAAACATTTTACAAGTTTTTAGAAAAATATGTGAAAAATAGTGCAGTATAAAATGAATCCGTTCCATTATTTTTGGAACAAACGGCCAATAAGGTGTCTGTGACAGAAGCTAAATAAATTCGGGTTTTTTTAAACAGGTTTCCAAACAAAGTTTTTCGTTCAATTCACTTTGTAAAACACTCCATTTTATTATTTTATTATAGACCACTTAAAACAGTGTTTATGGTAAGTGTCTGTTAAAAGAAACTAGTTTGAGAACTGGTCCATCTTTAAGTTGGAGACTTGTTGAGTTTTTGCTTAAAACACATTAACATACATGCATACAAATAAATTGCATGAAGATTATGCCAAGTTAGCTTGAAGTTTAATATACTTAGACGAATGATAGCATGACTGAACTAAGTGGAGTCTTACCGCTAAGTCTCATCGAAATTAGCGACATGCGTTTTATAATTTTCTAACGTGATGTTATCATCGTAAAAAATTTTTTACAAAAAAAAAAACAACCGACTTTAAAAAAGTGAAAAATAACTTTAATTGTCGGTGTCTTTGCTTTTTTACCGACTTCAAAAAAGGAGGAGGTACTACGTTCGGATGATTGTTTTTTTTTTTTTTTTTATGTATGTTCACCGATTACTCCGCCGTTTGTGAACCGATTTTGAAAATTCTTTTTTAGTTCGAAAGGGTATACTCCCGAGATGGTCCCATATAAATTTTATTAAGTTTGCTTGCGTAGTTTTTGAGCTAGCTTCAATATTACGTATTTTTCCCACAGTCTATGTAGACGATATAATTATTAGACTCCTTCACTGTTATTTACATAGCAGGTAGTAACTTGTGTGGGGTAGGTACCACCACTAAAAAGTGAAAAATTAAAACTTTTTACAAAAAAAAACAACCGACTTCAAAAAAAACACTAAAAAAGTGAAAAATAACTTTAATTTCGGAAGTCGGTGGCAAAAAACGAAAATTAAAAAGCAAAGACACCGACTTCCGAAATTAAAGTTATTTTTCACTTTTTTAGTGTTTTTTTTGAAGTCGGTTGTTTTTTTTTGTAAAAAGTTTTTAATTAAAGTTATTTTTTTTGTTTTTTAGTGGTGGTACCTACCCCACACAAGTTACTACCTGCTATGTAAATAACAGTGAAGGAGTCTAATAATTATATCGTCTACATAGACTGTGGGAAAAATACGTAGTATTGAAGCTAGCTCAAAAACTACGCAAGCAAACTTAATAAAATTTATATGGGACCATCTTGGGAGTATACCCTTTCGAACTAAAAAAGAATTTTTTAAATCGGTTCACAAACGGCGGAGTAATCGGTGAACATACATAAAAAAAAAAAAAAACAATCACCCGAACGTAGTACCTCCTCCTTTTTTGCAGTCGGTAAAAACTATTCTCTCTTCTTCAATCGGTCCCTCATTACTGAGAATCGTGGTCACTGAACCCCTTTAAACGGACGACGACGGGATCTGCATCCATCAGCTCCGGTCCAATGTTGCCATCACCACCTGCTGAAATTTGCTTGAGGACGTAGCTTATTTTACTTGGTCAGACCATCGTGTTGGCGATCTGCCTCGTGCACTCTTTCCTTTGGTATTGCCAACAATGACCAGGTTTTCTAGGCTGCTATCTCCCCTTCGCATTATTTGGCCGAAGTAGGTCAAAATACGCTGTAGGCAAACTGTAGACAATCGGGTCTTGATATCGAGCTGGGAAAGGATAGACACATTAAATTAGTGCGTTTGGCTATCCATGGAATTCGGATAATCCGTCTCCAGCACCACATTTCGAATGCGTCTTAAAACTATTAAGGGTTCCTTTTTGACTATGGAACCCTAAAAAATGTATGGCAATATACGACGTCGCTTTTAAACTTCCGTCCACGATAACGTTATAACGTTAACGTTATTTCCTAATTTAATTTTGCTGCCATGGACGTCCGACGACGAAAATATGATCACATGGTGTATCTTTACTTTGTTGGTTCTCATGTTAGCTTTTCCAACGCTCGAATCTATTTCAATCATTTATTGGATTGAATGGTAGTTACAGCTAAACCGTTTGATTACACGATCAGATTGATATTTTGTGACGATTCGTTCGAACATGGTCAATTCAACTGTAATAAAATTAAGTAAAAATCTTTTTAAAAACAAGCTTTTAATCAACTAAAAAAGACTTTCCCATCACCACCTTCCGGTTCCATCGTCAGACCCTGAACACCACCTAGTCTCAAAGCACTTGTTAATTAATAAATAATACATAGCCAATGAGTCCAAATACGATGGTGCTATCTTGTTTGATTGAGGAGTTCCTATGCCCAACTTCCGGCTCCATCATAAGACCAGCTCAATGGTATCATTTTTTAAAATGTCTCGGAAGTTATATAAGTATGCCAAGTTTCAGCTCGATCGGATGCCAGGAAGTGCTTGAAAAATTGATGACAATTGTAGTAACCGGAAACATATGAACAGAGCAAGCTAATATAAAGCTTGTAAAAAAAATGGCAACAACTAATTCAATAAATGCAGTTATGCGTCCATTAAAAAGCCGTAAATTAATTAATAGTGATTGATGACCATAGTGACGGCATATCTAAACGTATATTCTGGGTATTTATCAACTCTATAACAATAAGTAGGGCCAAGGGTTAATGGCCTCTAGATGCAGTTCGGTCCTGCGTCTTAGCCCGTCATGTATCAATATCCGTAGCAAGTT